>BLSH010342424.1:927579-943022 GCA_018402905.1 Glandirana rugosa
TACATGATAATCTCCGTCCCCGCCTGACTGGGAAGCTCCCGGACCCCGGTCATCCCCTTTGATATTCTCCGAGACAGTGGAGGGGAGACGATTGACGTCTCGTGACTAGTATGTCGTCACAGACATGTGCCACGAGAGGAGTCGTCAAAGGATAGTCAGAGGAATCTAGTCACTATACACTACCAGAGGTGTGTGTGTGTCTGAGAGAATGGACTTACCTCTGTCGGCTTTCGTCTATCGCGAACCTCGGACTAGAGATCGGTGTCTTGTACCTTTTGGGGGGAGACCCATTCGGCACGTACCGTTCGGGGTGGAGAGCAACTATGGCCCAAGGTTGATCTCCCCTCAGCTCAAGCAGTCAGGATCTTAAATCTGCCACCTCCATAACCCCTTTCACAGCAGTGTGTGCACTGTACCATGGTCCAATATGCTTTTATTCAGTTGATTTGCACTCAGAAGAGATCAACTCCTGATCGTCCCAGCCAGGGACACAACACAATGGAAGATCAGGGCTGCAGAGTCAGGTCAGTGATCCCAGTAGGCAGGCTGCAGAGGAGAGGTGGGGCTTGCCATGCACGGCTTACCCAGAGGGGGGTTTTCCATGTTCTGTGGCTAGAGATCAGGCTCCAAGCGCTATCTGCTTTCGGCTGTCTCCATTCAGGTAAGAGAGTCTGTGTGTGTGTGGAGACCATCACATATCACTGATCTAAGGAGACTGATAGGAAACTGCTGAGGAGAGCACCGTGTACAGACACTGCTGTATGATCAGTGCTCTGCAGTTAGCAGAGGGGAGGTGACAGAGCCTCTTATAGTTTCCCCTACTGGCCCCAGGCCCTCGAAGGGTCAGTCCGCCCCTGCCTCTAATAGTACATCTAATGAACAGCTAACATAAACCTAAACAGTACGCTAATCAACTGCTAACACCTGAACAAGCCTTGATTAATCAGGGAGTCCACCCCTCAGACAGGTCAAAATCAGTATTCAAGAAGACCCAGGGATGTCCAAATCTCATTAACCAGGTTTCTTTTCACACCCATCCTCTCACTGAAATTCAGGTTGGCAGACCACCATGGCTTCCTTGACTGTTAAATGTGGTAATAACATGTCATCTCGTATTATATAACAGGACATCTTCCTGAATGCTTGTAGCTCCCTCAGATACCAGGGTCCATAGTCAGTAGGCAAGAGCGTGCACTGCAGTCCCCTCCAAAAGCTTCTGTCTGAGTTGGGTTTGTCACAAATACATTCTTTTGTGATCTTCTCACTGCTACATATGGTAGGTACATTCTGTATCTGGTCTCCACCAACTACAGTCATGTGCTTCCTCATGTCTGCATTGTGGAGCTCCCAATTCTTATGGAGAATTAGTACAGTAACTTGACTATGGAATCATGGGAGATTCCTATTGTCTATTTCTCACTCTATCATAATTAATTGATGCTTTCATTCAATCAATTGTGGTGACACTGAACCATATACTCTGTTAGAACTAGTCATTATCTGACAGATGATTACATGTAAACCTAGAGTGCACAAGAAGGATGAAGCACAAAAGACCCTCTGTTTTTTTTTAAATTTTGTTATAATAATATAGTGAATTTGGGTATTTGTTGTCTTTTTCTCACATTTTAACTGCTTTTCAACACGTCTGGTGAGCACCCCACCGTACAAACAAAAATATTGCTGAATGAAAGTGCATTTCAAGCAGAAATCCCAATCTTTTCTTTGAGGCTGGGTTCATCTATGTGCTGCAGTTTAGTGTAAAATTGAATAGGAAACTATAGGGGCCCATTCACACCCACAAGTCTTTGTTACCATACACACAGTAAACCATGTGATTCTGTATTTAAATTTTTTTTTGCTTTATTGTAATATTTGTTTATTTTTCATTGACATATTAAAAATATTTAATAAAAAAAGGAATGTTTTTGTTTAATTTTTAAATAACTTTGCAACAAATTGTAGAATAATATTTATACTTTTATCTATAGTATCACTATTTTTTAAAGCAGTATTAAAGCCAAAAGCAACCATTTATTATATTGCCCATGTGCCCAAAGTACCCTTTGGCCAAATCTAATACTAGCTTTCGGTGAAGTTTAGGCACCACCAGTTGATCAATAGTTTTTCCCTGCCTATTGTGACACCTGGTATAATAGGTTTCATTGAATGATGAATATGATCGGGCAACCTTCTCATCTGGGTTTACTAGTTATCCATCCTTTCATTTTTCAGTGGCAAACCATCTCTGTACCTTCAAATCTGCAGATTAAAGAGTTTCTTAGTTCTATCCTGAGGATAAAGACTCCTCCCTAAGCCCAGTTAAAATAGATGAGGGAAACTCAGGAGAGTCCTCATAACCATTAGACAATTCCATAGGTTCACAATCATCCTTGCAAGAGGCAATTAATGAGTGATTTAGGCAATCCTAAAGTTCCCAGAATTTTGAAAAATTCCTTCTCACAACGGCATCACATGGCAGGTAGGAAACTACACCCCACAGAGCCCACACCCTTCCAGCTCCCCTTCCACTTTCATACCATCCCCAAAACAGTCCTTCTCAGAGTGACACCGCTGACACAGGGGCATTTTTCCTTCCAGTGACACCACAGATGCAGGGACATTCTTCCTGCCAGTGACACCATGGATGCAGGGACATTCTTCCTTCTGGTGCCACCACCGATGCAGGAAAATTGCTATTAGACCAACCCCCCTCTACTTCACATTGGGGGGGTGCGGTACAGTTTGGCATCTTCACTCTGGGCATTGGATGATTTTGTCCCAGCACTCGACACCAGCAGCGACTGGTCAATAAGGGGCGCTTGGGTGCCGCCTCCCCGCTGGGAAGAAGAAGAAAAAAAAAGTCAGCCCGACCCCCTAAAGGAAGCGCCGGTATATTGATTTTTTTTTTTGCTTCGGCTCCTTGCTGTCTGCTGACAGCAAGTATTGAGCCTATTGGTCTGTCCTAAAAGGCTATGTTTGTGCGCTGAACAAGCAAACACACATAGACTGATTGGCTGCCCTGAGCCAGTGACTGCCAGTGATTGGTTTGTCACAGTGCTTTTGAGTGGGGGGGGGGGGGGGGCAGGTCCAGGGCGGCTTATTCCTGACTCAAAGAGGAGGAGAGGACTCAGAGGTACTGTGCTGTGTTCTGGCTACAATACCCGTGTACTGGCTCCCTGTACCCTGTTTACTGGCTCCCTGTTTACTGCTTACAATACCTGTATACTGGCTCCCTGTGTACTGCCTACAATACCTGTGTACTGTCTACAATACCTGTGTACTGGCTTCCTGTGTACTGGCCGCAATACCTGTGTACTGGCTCCCTGTGTTCTGGCTACAATACCTGTGTACTGGCTACCTGTGTACTGCTTACAATATCTGTGTACTGGCTCCCTGTTTACTGCCTACAATACCTGTGTACTGGCTCCCTGTGTACTGCCTACAATACCCATGTATTGGCTCCCTGTATAGTGCCTACAATACCTGTGTACTGGCTACCTGTGTACTGCTTACAATACCCGTGTACTGACTCCCTGCGTACTGCCTACAATACCTGTGTACTGGCTTTCTGTGTACTGCCTACAATACCTGTGTACTGCCTACCTGTGTACTGACTGCAATGCCTGTGTACTGGCTCCCTGTGTACTGGCTACAATACCTGTGTACTAGCTACCTGTGTACTGCTTACAATACCTGTGTACTGGGTCCCTATTTACTGCCTACAATACCTGTGTACTGGCTCCCTGTGTACTGCCTACAATACCCATGTATTGGCTCCCTGTATAGTGCCTACAATACCTGTGTACTGGCTACCTGTGTACTGCTTACAATACCCGTGTACTGACTCCCTGCGTACTGCCTACAATACCTGTGTACTGGCTTTCTGTGTACTGCCTACAATACCTGTGTACTGCCTACCTGTGTACTGACTGCAATGCCTGTGTACTGGCTCCCTGTGTACTGGCTACAATACCTGTGTACTAGCTACCTGTGTACTGCTTACAATACCTGTGTACTGGGTCCCTATTTACTGCCTACAATACCTGTGTACTGGCTCCCTGTGTACTGCCTACAATACCCATGTATTGGCTCCCTGTATAGTGCCTACAATACCTGTGTACTGGCTACCTGTGTACTGCTTACAATACCCGTGTACTGACTCCCTGCGTACTGCCTACAATACCTGTGTACTGGCTACCTGTGTACTGCCTTCAATACCTGTATACTGGCTCCCGGTGTACTACCTACAATACCTGTGCACTGGCTGCCTGTGTACTGGTTCCCTGTGTATTGCCTACAATACCTGTGTACTGGCTCCCTGTGTACTGCCTACAATACCTGTGTACTGGCTCTCTGTTTACTGCCTACAATACCTGTTTACTGGCTCCCTGCGTACTGCCTACAATACCTGTGTACTGGCTCCCTGTGTACTGCCTACAATACCTGTGAACTGGCTACCTGTGCACTGGCTCCCTGTTTACTGCCTACAATATCTGCCTACTGGCTCCATGTGTACTGCCTACAATACCTGTGCGCTGGCTACCTGTGTACTGCCTACAATACCTGTGCGCTGGCTACCTGTGTACTGCCTACAATACCTGTGCACTGGCTACCTGTGTACTGGCTACAATACCTGTGTACTGGCTACCTCTGTATTGACTGCAATACCTGTGTACTGGCTCCCTGTGTACTGCCTACAATACCTGTGCACTGGCTACCTGTGTACTGCCTACAATACCTGTGCACTGGCTAACCGGGGTACTGGCTCCCTGTGTACTGCCTACAATATCTGTCTACTGGCTTCCTGTATACTGGCTACAATACCTGTGTACTAGCTACCTGTGTACTGACTGCAATACCTGTGTACTGGCTACCTGTGTACTGACTGCAATACCTGTGTACTGGCTCCCTGTGTATTGCCTACAAGACCTGTGTACTGGCTCCCTGTGTACTGCCTACAATATCTGTGCACTGGCTACTGGTGTACTTGCTGCAATACCTGTGTACTGGCTGCATACTGTGTTACTGGCTGTAATATACCCCAGCTGTGATTCTGAGCTGCATACTCCTGACACAATATGTGGAATACTAAGACGGAGTGGGTGGATTCTATAAGGGGTGGGGCTTATGAGAAGTAGGAGGGGTCACAAAGGAGGGGCAGGGCCTGGTGCCCCCCATCCTAAAAATTCACCAGCCGCCACTGCTGGACACAATATATGTTTATATATATATACATATATATATATATATATATATATATATATATACACAGTACTATGCAAACGTTTTAGGCAGGTATTTAAACAAAAATGTTTTCATGCATAGTTGAGGCGCTTAGCTGTATTTTCACTTCCTATGCATGTAAACATATGAACTGGGGTGCCGAAAAATGGCAGCAGGTGCTCTGGACCAAGTCAAAATTTGAAATATTTGGCTGTAGTAGGAGGCAGCTTGTTTGCCAAAGGGTTGGAGAGTGGTACAATAATAGGTGTTTGCAGGCAGCAGTGAAGCATGGCGGAGTTTGGGGTTGCATTTATGCAAATGGAGTGGGAGGTATGGTCAGGATCAGAGGTGTACGCAGCCATCAAGCCACACCATCAGGGAGGCATGTGATTGGCCACAAATGTTCTGCAGAAGGACAATGACTCCCAAATATGCAGCGAATGTTTCATAGAAATGCAAACTTTTGGCAAGGTCTGTCCTTCCTCAGGCAAGAAACACTGAATCAATAAAGTAGCAGGTAACATGAGGGCTGGTCACCCTTTGAGAAAGTTGTCACATCGACAAAACATTGTTAGGGGCTGTGATGAGATTTAGATATTCTTTACATACCATGGCCAGGAAAACAAGTTCCTTATTAGCAATTTCCAATTTGCAGATTTATGAGCTGTCTTTTTGTGGTACTTCATCCCCTTCAAAACGCACCTCGCGTGCGCCCCATGGGATGTGCTGCTGTTTGATCTGTCACCCGCTGTGTTCTATGACAGGTCAGTGTACTGGCCCACTGCCAGTACCATGTGATCACTGTGACCAATCATTGCAGATCACATGACAATTGTACACAATGGATGGTTTCCATTCATGCCATTCATTTCATACTACTGTGTTGATCTCTGTGATTGGTCACAGTGATCGGATAGTACAGACAGAGTTAATCACAGCCCATCTGTACCATGTGATTAGAAGTGGTCACAGTATGCAAGAAAAATCATAAAAAAAGAAAAGAAAATGTAATAAAAAAGAGAAAAATATTTTTAAAAAAATATTGTTTTTTTTTTTTTAACAAACTGTCCTCAGTCAGTGTCCCTGATCACCGCCACACCAGTCATATGATGATGTTGTACTGCTCTGTTGACAGTGTGTAAAAAAATTGTGAAAAAAACTGTCTGAGGTCATTTGGGGGATATTTGTACTGTCCTGGCATTTTAAGCCTCAATAATTAAGATAGGCAGTCGCTATGTCAGGATTGATTAATTTTCAAATATATATAACATAGTTTGTAGACTAAGGGGCAAGTTCGGCCACACTATATCATTAAGGAGGCGCACATGGCAGAATGCCACATAGCAGAAAGCTGCCGGCAAAATCCCAGCTGCAGCTCCACGCTGGGATTTTGCCGGCAGCTTTCTGCCGTGTGCACCTCCTTAATGATATAGTGTGTCCAAGCTTGCACCTTGACCCTTTGATGGCTAAAGTTCTATGATCACACTGGGGATTTGCCCGTGGGTGGCTAGTGACCAATTTGGTCCAATTGGGAGTTCTTTGGATTTGTCCTGGTGGCGATCTCCTCCTTCTCCCCCTGCATCCTCAGTTTATATATTCCTGCTCTATATGGCAATTTTTGGCTGGCCATGATAACCTACTAACAATACAGGACTCTGTTTCCTATTTGGGCCAACTATATTGAGGCATTTGATCTTGCTTTTAAATAAGCCCCCTCCTCTCCCTTTCCCCCTCCTGTTTCTCTCCCCCATACCTTTATCTGCCACCTTATACGAACCTCTTGTGTACATCCTGGTAGCATCCATGAGGAAGAGTGTTAACCTGTAATGTCTCAAAATGCGTTGGATGTTTCGTATGGATCTACTGCATTATTTCTATCCAATTAGAGGTTTTCATACAATTTTGTCATCTCATGTATTTCTGTCATGCATCACCATCCATTTCTCACTCTAGCCCCATAGCTTTCCTTGTGTTACCGATGTGGTTTTAAACCTTTATATATATATTTTTGTACAATAAACTTGAATACATTTTTTACAATTCCGTGTGTCTATAGGCCTTTTTGTAGTCTGTTTATGCCTTTAAAGTCCTTTATTCTGGAGGGTAATTTCCCTTTTGTACCCATTCACACCTGAGACCTTGTAACACTAACGGGTCACATGACACCGGGCAGGGAAAATGACTAATTCAGCCCATTTTCACTTAGGGGTGTACTCACTTTTGTTGCCAGCGGTTTAGACATTAATGGCTGTGTGTTGAGTTATTTTGAGGGGACAGCAAATTTACACTGTTGTTTGTATGTATATTTTTTTCAATTGTGTTTACATTTTTTTACTTTTTTTTTTTACATTTTTTTACATACTGTAACCAGAACAGAACTTTTTTCACTATGATTGCATATTACAGTGATTATCTAATCAATGTTATAAGCAATCATTTTTATGAATGGTATCCATTTGTGTGCTATTGTGCACTGTGCTGTGCTTGGCCGCTGTACCATATGATCACTGTGACAAATCACAGATATTATAATAGCACACAATGTATGGCTATAAATGAAAGCCATTGTGTACTACTGACATGTGATTGCTGTGATTGGTCACAGCAATTATATGGTATCAGGGCCGGTCTGGTAAAATGATGTGTCTACCACTGTCTGGGGAACAAAGCAGGTGACAGATCACAGCACTGTGCGCCCCTTGGGTGTGCACTAGGTGCGCACTTGGAGGATGTCATATGACATACACCCAGGATAACAGTGCTCCTGCCTGGCCATCATTTTACAATAGGCTGGGTGGGAAGTAGTTTAGGAACATTTCTAAGCTGTGTAAAATTATTTCTTATGCCCGTACAATATGCTTGCAGGGGGCTTAAAGTGTCTACCAAAAACTTTTAGTTTTGTATTGAATGGGCAAGGGTTCGAACTTCTGTCAGGACTTACTGCTATCCAGGCTCCATAAAGTCCAGTTCATACATACTGCACTGACCTGTGTTTTACCACACTGGAAGAATCAGGTCACTGCAAGGACACATAAAAACCAAATGTTTTCTATGTGTCCTGTTCCCACAACAATGCTGGTGTCATGTGCAGTGCAGTGAGTTGCGTTAAAATGCTACATGTATGCAACGCAACGCACTCAATGTGACACATGACTCAAGTCTATTGAGAAAAATAAGCTTTATTTTTTTTTTTTGGCCTTACAAGGACTCATATAACTCCTTCTCTCAACCCACAAACAGGAAAAGGATGTGATGATAGAGGAAATTCCGGGGCCTGCAGCTTGTTTGTGTGTAACTAATCCCTTGTTTTTAACGCATACTGTTAGTCAGGTCAATTTGGTTAGGCGCAGGCTGGTCGGTAAGTTGAGCTTGGAAATTCTTTGGATTTGTTTGACATGCGTCTGCCCTTCCAGTGCTCCTTGCTGTAAAGGCCAGTTATAGGTGGGGGTAGAGAACTTTGTTTGTGTTATTGATATATTGGTGAGGTAACACGCTGACACCTTTGCCACCATAGTGCAATGTGCTGGGTGTCTAGTGTGTTCCTGTGCCTTTAAGGAGGGGTGGGCTCCCTCCAGTCACCTGCCCTCCATCTATCCATTAAAATGCTTGTGCTTCCATTGTGGGGCCTCTTATAAGTCAGGGGTAGGTTCTGCAGGATACAGGGCACCTTGCCGGGGCCTGCAGCTTACGAATGCGTTTACAAATGTGTGTAACTAAACCCCTGTTTTTAACGCATACCGTATGACAGGTCAATTCGTTGGCCGCAGGCTGGTCGGTAAGTTGAGCTTAGAAATCCTTTGGTTTTGTTTGACATGCGTCTGCCCTTCCAGTGTTCCTTGCTGTAAAGGCCAGTTATAGCTGGGGGGCAATGACCTTTGTTTGTATTGTTGATAGAGGAAATAACCTGCAAATTGTATACAAATACGGCCACTGGACTTAAAGAGGAAGTAAACCCTGATGGGGTTTACTTCCTATATGTTCCCCTGTAAAGTAGAAACATAATGGTCTACTATGTATCGCATAGTAGCCCATTATGTGCCACTTACCTGCAAATGAAGCCTGCGGTGTCCAGCGATGTCCCCGCTCCAGGCCGCATCCATCTTCTGCCCCTCTTCCTTCCGGGGTTGCGACTCCGACGCTGTGACTGGCCGGAGTCACGTGACGCCACTCCCGCGCATGTGCGCGGGAGCCGCCAGTCACGGCACGGTAGCAGTGGAGGAACGGCATGCAGGCCGTTCCTTCACTGCGCATGTGCCAACATGACGTCGGCACAGCTTTAACATTGCATATCTCCTGAACCGTACAGGTTTAGGAGATATGCAGTGCACCTACAGGTAAGCTTTATCATAGGCTAAAGTGGTTGGGGTCTGCAATAAAATTACTATTAGGGCCGGTTCACACTAGTGCGATGCCAGACATTGCATGTGATTTGCACCTCATTGCTGTGCAGATCAAATGCAATGTCTGTGCGATGTGAATTTCAGTCATATAAATTGTACGGTTGAATTCACATCAAATTCGGACCAAACTTGTGCAGGACCCTTTTTTTGGTCCCTACCAGAATCGGATCGCATGTTCACACCCATGCGACCCTATTCTGCAAATCATGCTGCGTTTTGCAAACTGATTGTGGGGGGTCATTAACTTGATATACACTCCGCAATCAGTTCGCATGAACAGGTTTGCGATTTAGACGCAGTGAGAATTTGCAGCAAATTCGCTATGAATTTGCGCTGCATCTAGTGTGAACCGAGCCTAACAGTTATTGACATTGGAGTATAAGAAAACGTTTTTCTGAATAAGAAGCAAAGCCTGAAGGTATAACACACTAGCAACAAAGAAATGTTAGAGTGACCTACCTGTGGAACAACTCCAAATGCTTTCCTCCACTTCTGCAGTGGTATTTTATTCCAAGATACCCCATCAATCTGAATATCGCCTTCAGTTGATAGCAGCCTCAAAAGTGCAGACAACAATGTGCTCTTTCCTGAACCAGTTCTTCCTAACAAACCAACCTAGAATGTCAGATATTTCAGATATGAATGTAAAGAATGTATTTTAAGAGGCATTTTTGTTCAGAGAAAGATAAATATGATCAGACAAAATGCACAAATATAACTTGGAATACCTTTGACCTTACGCAGTATGCAGTGCAAGAAACAAAAGAGAGTGCAGAACCAATCCCAAATTACTTTACTGATGTTAGACTAATACAGTACGGATTTTAGTTGTTCGCTATAGGTACTGCACTCTGAGATTTAGTTTGCTCCTTGTTAGAGCTGTAAAAAGTAGAAAAACGCCCAAATCAAGCTACAAAAATACCTTTTCAGTGCAGTTAATGGAGTCTGACTTGTGGGGCGACTCAGGGTGACTTGACTGTAATAGAAGTCAACGCAAGTTGCCTGAAGTCTCCCCAGAAATCTTTTTCTAAGTTGGCTAAGGCGACTTGAGTCTCTCCTATCTGGGCAGACTGCCAAGTCTGGGCAGAGAGCCAAGTCAAGTTGATAAAAGAAGTAAAAAGATACTGTGTTTCAAATGATCAAAGGGTTGAACTCCCCTGTATAGAAGAGTTTAGTTTAAACATTTAAAGACTAAATCTTTTCTGACATTTGTTGCTTACAAGTAAAAATCCAGTATTTTCTGCTATAAAATGATTTAGAACCCCCAAACATTATATATTTTTTTATCAGAGACCCTAGAGAATAAGATGGCGGTTGTTGCAATATTTTATGTCACACCGTATTTGCACAGCGGTCTTTCAAACGCAATTTTTTGGGAAAAATTACACTTCCAAAAAAAAAAAAGTAAACAGTGCTGTTAGCCCAATTTTTTTGTATATGTAAGATGTTACGCCCTAAGAATCATGAGAGAATCGTGATCTTTATTTTAAGCAAAATAATTGTTATTCTCATTTTGGCCAGAATCGTGCAGCTCTACTCCTTGTTCTATGTGTTATTGGATTAAACTGTTTAAATTAATAAAATAATTTGAAATACTTTACTTTGCAAGGAAACTATCATTGTGGAAATGCGCAATGGCTGCACCATGAAGTATCAACAAATACAGCAAGCTATATGGCACAGTGATACTCTTAGGACTCATGCACGCAGACATTATGAGGCACATATATGCTCTAGTGGAAAAATACTAGCAATTTAATACATCCGGGAGTTGCAGGCAGAGCATACAGTTGGCCACATAAGTAAATTGCTGTACGCAAACAAATGTAGATGCACATGCGAGTATGGTGATCCAAAGAGAGTCCGAATGGCTGCACTGAAACATTAAAATCCACTTTATTAATCCTGAATAAAACAGCATAGAAACACCATACAAAACCACAGTGGGGGAAAAGGGTTCACATGTTTTGCGCTAACCTCAGCGCTTAATAATAACCATACTCGGGTTAGAGCAAAACGCATTAAACTTTTCCCCCCACTGTGGTTTTGTATGTTTTAATGCTGATTTATTTGGGATTAATAAAGTGGATTTTAGTGTTTCAGTGTGGCCATCCGAACTTTCTTCTGAGCACTGCACAGACGTGAGAACTGGGCTGACACACGTGCTGGAGGCGTGTGGGGTGTTGGATTGAGTGGACCTACTTAGAGCATCTGCCTCTCTTACATGTGAGTATGACCTATTCCTTTTAAAAACAGAACCTCTGCATTTGAGGAATGTCATACATGCATTCACATGTAAATACTGATTAAAGAAGGAATTGGCATTTACTCAAGTATGACCGAGATATTTGCTTCAATGGCCAGCTGTACCTGTCACCTGGGGCTCCCTGGGCTTGGAAAAATGCCAGGAATTTTATGCTAGAGTATATTTGTGTCTCAGACCATGCATGTGCATGAGCCCCTTTAACTTAACCTCCAGACACATAAAATTAGTGTAGCTCTGTATTCATTAATACATCATAAAATTATTTTATGGTAGGCAGAGAAAGTAGCTGAGGTTGACTTGGTATTGGCCTACTGTAATCCCTATACATCAGAACCAAATACTGGGGGAGGGAAAAGCAGCCCAAGTAGGCAAGAAGTCATGCTGACTTTTTCATGTGCTAAAAAAGGCCAGAGTTCACTTGCCAGTCATAGGAGAAAGTTCAGGTCTCCTGCCCTGTTGGACAATACTATGCTATGTGGAAGGCTTTGTAAACCTCAGAAGTGGGTGAACAGAAGTCCTTTCCCAGGTAATACCACATTTGTATGCACCTGTTTGCCTGGAGTTCAGCCTTAATCTGCAATAACAGTAAAACAAAAGCAGAAGGTATAAACCAGGGATCTCCAAATTTTCTAAACAGAAGGCCAGTTGACTGTCCTTAAGACTTTCAGGGGGGTCGGACTATGGCCAATGGGTGATACTTCAAGAAGTGAGGATGGCGACACATATATATGGACATATAATCTTCTGAAAATAAAATTTGATTGCATCCATATGGGAGTGCCGCCATCCTCACTTCTTGAAGTATCACTGTGTTTCTGCAGCAGGGCGTGCACCCCTAGGAGCCTGATTTAACCACCTGAATAGCCTTTGCTTGGAGCAGTCATATGGTACATGGTATGGCCAGTGGGTATAGAGATTGTCCCGACTTCAGTGGGAGTAAACAGTGCCCCATTTTTGATATTAGGGGGAGAAATAGTGGGGTCCTATTGTTGGTGTCAGCGGTAGGAATTATGCCCCATTGTTGGTGTCAGTTGGATGAATAGTGTCTCATATCAGTGGGAGGAATTTGGCCCCAAGGGCCAGACATAATCAAGCAAAGGGTCACATCTGGCCCCCAGGTCGCAGTTTGGAGACCACTGGTATAAACCAACAAAAATGAAAGTCAGGCATATTTAATGCTAGCAAGAGCAAAGCACATTGGACTGACAAGCTGAACAACAAAGCTTTAGAAGCATGGATCTTACCCTTTGCCCAGGACTGGCTGAGAATGATATATTCTCTAAAACAGCATGGCCTCCATCCACATACTTTGCAGAGAGATCTTTAACAGACATCTGACCACCAGATGGCCAATTTGGATCTTTCTTTGCATATTCATTCTCAATAATGAGGACCTTTGAAAGTTTATCATCCTTATCTTTACCGTTCTTGCCCGTATCTTCATTTGGAATATCAATAAATTTAAAGATTCTGCTGACAGAGCGCATCTACAACACAGAACATCATTTTACTTGTTGCAAATAAACTGTATTCCATATGTATTCCCTGAGAATTAAACCTAGGCGTTGGTTGAATTAATATATACAGTATATATACTGTAAACAGTATCTCACAACAGTGAGTAACCCCTCACATTTTTGTATATATTTTATTATATCTTTTCATGTGACAACACTGAAGAAATGACACTTTGCTACAATGTAAAGTAGTGAGTGTAAAGCTTGTATAACAGTGTAAATTTGCTGTCCCCTCAAAATAACTCAACACACAGCCATTAATGTCTAAACCGCTGGCAACAAAAGTGAGTACACCCCTAAGTGAAAATGTCCAAATCGGGCCCAAAGTGTCAATATTTTGTGTGGCCACCATTATTTTCCATCTCTGCCTTAACTCTCTTGGGCATGGAGTTCACCAGAGCTTCACCTCAGGTTGCCACTGGAGTCCTCTTCCACTCCTCCACAACGACATCATGGAGCTGGTAGATGTTAGAGACCTTGAGATCTTCCACCTTCCGTTTGAGGATGCCCCACAGATGCTCAATAGGGTTTAGGTCTGGAGACATGCTTGGCCAGTCCATCACATTTACCCTCAGCTTCTTTAGCAAGGCAGTGGTCATCTTGGAGGTGTGTTTGGGGTCGTTATCATGTTGGAATACTGCCCTGCAGCCCAATCTCCGAAGGGAGGGGATCATGCTCTGCTTCAGTATGTCACAGTACATGTTGGCATTCATAGTTCCCTCAATGAATTTTAGCTCCCCAGTGCTGGCAGCACTCATGCAGCCCCAGACCATGACACTCCCACCACCATGCTTGACTTTAGGCAGAGGCGTAACTAGAATCTTCAGGGCCCGGTGCAAGTAATTATGAAGGGCCCCCCTGACCTCTGTCCCTACCTCTTCCCACTCATCCAGGGGACCTTTACTCCCATTGCAGGGTCCCTTTATTACAGTCCCGCAGCGGGACCCTTTCACAAGTTCTGCAGCGGGCCCCCTTTCTGCCAGCTTCGTGCCTCCCCATGATGGTGAAATGCCAGGGCCCAGTCGCAATTGCAGCCTTTGCAATCCTGATAGCTCCCTCCCTGGTGTCAGTAGTTTTTAATTTTTATTTTATTATTTTTTTACCATTTCATTTTATTTCTTTTACAATTTGTTGGGGGGCTTTGTTGAGATATCAAGGGTGTAAATAAACCTCAGCCCTCAATCTCCATCTATGTAGCCTCGGCTGCACAGAATGAATGGACAGGAATATTGTGTACCGAGCCTCCCATTCATTCAGAAACAGAAGTATAGTAAAAACAGTTTACTATGCTTCAGTTATGAATGAACCAATTGGTACCAATCACTGGCTCTGTCCATGCAGAAAAGGAAGGAGCCAATAAATGACAAATTTACCGACTCGTTCCCATTTTTCCATCATGACACATCTTCTACAGCAGCTGGCAGGAGAGAGGGGGGGGAAGACAGCAGCTCTGTGGGGGGGGACCAGGGAAGCACACAGGGACCCTGGGAACAGCAAAAGACAAGTAAACCGGATAGGAGGGGCGGCAGGGGCATCATATAGAGGAACCAATCTCCTGCATTAGGAGGAAAATGGGGGAGATTGATTCCTCTAAATGCCGCCCCCGCCATTCCTCCTATCCAAGTGTACAAGGGAGGCACACAGGCCCCCTGAAGTATGGGGCCCGGTTGAAATTGCAACCCCTGTAGTTATGCCCCTGACTGTAGGTAAGACAAACGTGTCTTTATACTCCTCACCTAGTTGCCGCCACACACGTTTGACACCATCTGAATCAAATAAGTTGATCTTGGTCTCATCAGACCACAGGACATGGTTCCGGTAATCCATGTCCTTAGTCTGCTTGTCTTCAGCAAACTATTAGCGGCCTTTCTTGTGCATCATCTCAAATAAGTTTTCTACTGAGATGAAAGCCATGCAGACCAATTTGATGCAGTGTATGGTCTGAGCACTGACAGGCTGGGGGGGGGGGGGGGGGGGGGGGGGGGGGGGGGGGGGGGGGGGGGGGGGGGGGGGGGGGGGGGGGGGGGGGGGGGG
>BLSH010342424.1:954661-984463 GCA_018402905.1 Glandirana rugosa
GGTGGGGTATTTATGTCCCCTGAATGGTGGGTAGGACCTCACCATGGTAGTGTAAGGGGATCGTAACACGGTTCTATTTCTCAACGAGGCATTATACGAAGTCTCACCTCACTAGTTTCTTTCGACGTCAAGTACCCGGCGAGGACAACGGGACCACGCTTTCTTCCTAACTTCAGATGTCAAGACACACCTGATGACATTCGATCTACGTACGTGGATGACCCTACGAATGGGTGAAGGAACCTGTTCGGTTCAAGAAGAGGTGGGACCTGGACCGATCACCGATGACAGTTCAAGTCCACACAGAACTGTAGACTTCAATCCTTCTTTCGCACCAGGGCAACAGGAGCGGCCCATGAACTGCAGCTTTCTTTGATCACTCCACTCTGAAGCATATTACGGAGCAACTCTTTATCTTGGCACAATGCTAGGGGAATGTGATGGTACCACTCCAGGATGGGTGGTAAGTCCCCTGTATTTATGGGGTGGTCAATGACTTCAGTGTATCCATAGTCCTCTGGGCTGGTGGGGAACACCAGCAAGTGTTTTTCCAGCAGTTCATGAAGCGGGTTCTGTTGGGGTAAGGAAAAGTCTTTGGGGAAGGGAATGTCTAGCTGCTCCAGTAGGGATCTGTACTGGGTTTTGTCTCTTGAGGTCATAGCTGTCTACAGAGGGGCACAGATCGCTTCCACCCAGGGTTGGGCCTCAGATATACAGTGGTGAGGCAATGCATAGAGATCAGGCAAAATGCTGTGCCTGGGTAGCGATATTGGTGTGGTTCGGTGGTTGACAGGTTGCATCTTTCTCGATGGACCTTGCACTTTGTATTACCCAGCAGCCACTCTCCTGACGTCACCAGATCCTTGCGGGGTTCGACCATAACAGTGGCCCCCTGTAATTTTTGGGGTCCAACAGGAAACCTTCAAACCAATTCTTGTAAGGGTGGCAAGAGCAGCTTTTTCTTGGAGGGTGTACGTACTACACCTGCTTGCTATGGTTGCTTCTTGGTTGCACTGCTGTAGGCTTCATAGGCCTGGAGTACTCAGAGCCACACAGCTCACAGGCCACAGCCACACACGTTCCTATTTGGGCAACAAGCGGGGTAAGTCTAGGTCTTTCAAGACATTCATGCCCAGGACGACAGCGGATGATTGGGCCTCGGGTTACCATTAACCCTACCCACTCCACCACCTGATCTTTCATTTGGATTCTCACCCAGGTGATGCCTTCGACCAGAATGGGTAGATTATTGTCCGCTCTGAGGGATAGCCAGCAGGGGTCCAACTGTTCTTGTGCTCCAAATCTCTGCACAAAGAAATCACATCCCATGACTGTGACCTCTGACCTGGTGTCAATCAGGCATGGGACTTCTTGCCCATTAACTAAGGCAGCTACCAGTGGGCTTGATGCAGTCGTATCCTCTGACTTGCTGGGAGCTTGGGTTATTGCTCCCAGGGTTCGCCCCTCTGCCCTGGGAGTCAGTAGTTTAAAGATGACCTGGAGAAGTTCCTGAATTCAGACCATCCACAGTTCTTGGAAATGTGTCCGTAGTGGCCGCCAGCATTTTCAGTCTTCTTGGGGGGTCCCTGCACAGTGGGTTATTCCACTATGTGGTTGGGTTGAGCCCTTCTTAGAGGAGGCTACCTCCTGTTTCAAGACGGCCACATCCTGAGCTAGCTTGGTCAGCACAGTTTGCATGGCTGACGGGGTAAAGGTGCAAGGGCCTGTATGCAGGCTCAAATTTCTTGGTCACTGCCATCATTGAATCTGTCTCTAACTGTTCCCACGCAGCCGCATCCACTACAGCATTATGGAAGGAGGTGGTGGGTTGCGCCCTAACTTTCTCTTGCAAGGCCCTCTAGACTGGGCCAGCCTTCAGACCCACTATAAACAGATCCCTTAATATATGGTCTGCGTCAGTGATGTCTGCACAGCCGTGCACACCCGTCATCTCCTGGTTTCTCCAGGCACCTCCACAGCTTCTGCATGGCTACCGCATAATGGGTGAAGAACCTTCACCTCAGCTCTGTAAACAGTAGACTGCACCTGCCTACAGACAGCACAGGAGTCCCCGCTGTCAGAATACAATAACACAGCGGGGAGGACTCCTACATCGACCTCGCTTGTGTGGATGGGGGAATCCATTCAGGTTTTCTCAGGCTCATTGAAAAAAAAAGATCCATGTATGGCCAGCCCTACCAGAGCCACCAGAACACACACTGATTCCATTGTATGCATTGTATGCTTCCCAGACACTGCAGGAACAGATTTGATTTGTAAACACAGTTAAACCAGTATGCACTGTCGACTTTGATTAGGACAGAAGTCAATGATCTCTCAGCTTGATTCATAACCAAACTCTGTTGCAGATTTAGCGAATGCCACTTCTTGAATGCAAGCTAAAACCCATAAACAGAGGGTAATAATACAGGGCACATTTATGTGTTAGGTACATAATTAAAGCGACTGCTTACAAAGACTGCTTATGTTATTTAAAATACAAAACAGCAATAGGTTACAGACCTCCACACTACTTTAATAGCCAGAGCTGGCACAGTTTACACCTGATATGTGAAGCCTGTGAACGCAGAAGAATTTTGGGTGTGAACCTCTCTGAACAATTGCTCAGAGAATCCTTCTGTGTTGACATCAGCATTAAACTGTCCTCCTCCCCACATTCCGTGTGATCAAACTAAATCAATATGTATATTAAATCTATGGAAGTACAAATGAATGCTCTAAAGGACTAGATAATATTGTGACAGTGGGAAGGTAATATTTGCATTTCAGATAATGTATCTCTGTTGCCCTTACCTTCAGATTCTAACTGTTTCAGTTGCTGGGAGGTGTGAAGAAAATAGGATCTAAGTATAACAAACGCAATGATCACAGGTACGGTAGCCAAGAAGATATAAGGTTCCAGTAAAGAAACCACCGTTATCGCCCCAATCACAATAAGGACCAACTAGAAACACAAAAAAAGTTACATGAGACACAAACTGGGACATATATTCTGTATAGACATACAACGATCAGCTAAAAAATGTATGACCACTGACAGGTTAAGTGAATTACCATTGATTATTTAGGTACAAAGGCATCTGAAAGTTGGTGGGATATACTATGCAGCAAGTAAATATGTTATCCCTGAGGGCCGGTTCACACTGCTGCGATCCTGGAGATCGGATGTGATTTGCACCGCACTGCAGTGTGAATCACATGCGATCTCTATGCAATGCGATTTCAGCCATACAGATAGTATTGTGGAAATTGCATCGCATTCGGAACAAATTCACACAGGACCCTTTTTTTGGACCACAGCAGAATCAGATCGCATGGGTGTTCACACCCATGCAATCTGATCCCTGTGCGAGTTTGCAGTTCGCAGTGCGATATGCGAACTGATTTGGGGGTGTCATTAGCTTTGTTCGCATATGGCAGTGTGAACTGCCGCCGGGAGACATGCGATGCGGGAAACCGCAGTGGATTCACAGGGTTCCCACATATCAGCAGTGTGAACCGGCCCTTAAGTTGATATGTTGAAAGGAGAAAAAATCATCATCATCGCCGTTTACGTGGCTGCGTAGCCACAGACTGGTCACGGTGCCCATGTTGACCCGTGTCCACAGTCAAAAACACCTACAATAGGCACGTGAGCATCAGTACTGAACCACAGGACAATGGAAGAAGGTGGCCTGGTCTAAAGAATCACATTTTCTTTTACATCACATGGATGGCCGGGTGTGTGTGTGTCACTTACCTGGAGAAGAGATGGCATCAAGATGTAGTATGGGAAGAAGGCCAGCCAGCGGAGGCAGTGTGATGCTTTGGGCAATGTTCTGCTGGAAAACCTTTGGCCCTGCCATTCATGTGGATAGTACTTGACATATACCACCTACCTAAATATTGTTGGTAACCAAGTACACCACTTCATTGTAAACTGTATTCCCTGATGACAGTGGCCTCTTTCAGCAGGATAATGCATCCTGCCACACTGCAAAAATGGTTCAAGAATGGTTTGAGGAACACAAATTTGAGGTATTGACTTGGCCTCCAACTTCTCCAGATCCCAATCCAATCAAGCATCTGTGGGATTTGCTGGAAAAACAAGTCTGATCCATGGAGTTCCACCTCACAACTTTCAGGACTTAAAGGATCTTCTACTAAAGGTTTAGTGCCAGATACTACAACATACCTTCACAGGTCTAGTGGTGTCCATGCCGCAATGGGTCCGGGCTGTTTTGGTGGCAAAAGGGTGACCTACTCAATATTAGGTGGGTGCTCATAAAATTATGGCTTATCGGTGTATATTAGACAAGCTGTTTAATGTTTAGAACATTATTTAACCTAGTCAGCCTCCCTCTTTGCCTTCCTTGCCTTACTCCTTTTTTGTCACAGAGTGCTTACACAGTACTTCTCAGTACACCAATGAACCAGTGTAAGCGCCTACCTGAAAATGTGGTAGGGATGATCTGAGTTATATAGGTGCTCATGGTGGGGGCAGGGTATTGGGGCTAAGTAGTTCATAACTTCAGTTCCATATTATTAAAAACCTCCTGCTCTCTAGCTCCCCTGACATCTCCTCCCATGCTTGCCTCTAGGACTTTTTCAGAGTCTCTCATCCTCTGGAACTCCCTATCTCAATCTGTCTTGCTATTTTCTACTCTGTCTGCCTTTAGGCAATCTCTGAAAAACTCATCCCATTTAGGGAAGCCTACTCCACCTCAGTCTAATAACTGAACGTTTAAGGTTGCTACACACAGATAAAAATTTGGATCTGTGAAGGCCCTCCCTGTCTGTCAAATGTCGATCATTAGATCGACATATGTTGAACAGGACTGTTGGAAAACCTTCATTCAATCAGCTGCTGCAGCCAATCGATTGCAGTGCTGATCATTATGTTCTGACAACGGAGGAGTCCCGCTGTCAGAATACAATAGAGACAGTGGAGAGGATTCTTCCATCTACCTCACTTGGATGGGGGAATCTGATCGACTGGCCAGTGTTACTTTCCCTATCAACTCATCCCCACACAATATCACTTTTTGTGTCATTGGCCCTTTCATTTAGTCTATAGACCATGGGTGCTCAACCTATCCCATCATGCCTCTGCTTTTGGGAGTCATGCTTGTAATTGTCAACAGCTTCCAATACATCATGGAACTTGTAGTTCTGAAACAGCTGGAGGGCCACAGGTTGAGCACCCATGCTGTAGACTCTCATGAGCAGGGCCTTCCCAACCCTCTTGTCTTGATTGTATTGTAACTTTACTGTCTTATAATAATCTATTTCACTATGCGGCAACCAATGCAACAGTGTTATGTGTACAGGACTTCCCAAACATACTATCTGTGATTGGCTCACTGCTTTTCAAAGACGTCAGCACAGAGCTTGAGGTCAAATTGCAGGTATCCCCTACAATAGAAGTTTTGAAATTGGCACAATTAGGACTGAGCAACAGCAACAGAGTACTAGCGCTGCAGCTTATTTTAGTACAACCTTGAGACTCACTGGAACAAAAGTACACAGTGTTGTTTAGCAGTCAGAGTCAAAAAGGGCATATAACTTGCATCATTTACAAAACAGAAGCAAGTAAAAATTTGCAATAAAATTTTCCAAAACTTTTTCAATGTATACAGTTGACCTGGAGGGGATTCCCTTACAAAGCCAGACCTTTACTTTACGGTAATATCAATAGTAATCATCATCATTATAATATTATTATAATAGTAAGCGTATTTCTGGGAGATGATTCACTAATTTGGCAGATTGTCCCATTGATTTTCACACAAGGGCAATCATTAGCTATGGGAAGACA
Source organism: Glandirana rugosa (assembly GCA_018402905.1). NCBI lineage: Eukaryota > Metazoa > Chordata > Amphibia > Anura > Ranidae > Glandirana > Glandirana rugosa. Next base: position 960,480 of record BLSH010342424.1, read on the forward strand.
TAGCCTAATTTTAAAAAAAGCAGATGTGAAAAGTTCATCCATAACTACAATTTTCTATTTTTCCAAAATCTGCTAAACCAATTTTTTGAGGAATAGGCTCACCTGTATGAAGTCAAAAATAGTCAGCGGAAGCAGATCATCAAGTATAGCAGTATCTTTTGAAAATCTGTTTAAGATTCGCCCTGCAATATAACACAAAGCTCTGTGACTAAGAGCTACATGGCAACTCAACAAGAGCTGTGACAAGAGCAAAAACATTTTACTGTATGGTAACCTTACAACAGATGCAAAACAATCACGCCACATAAACCCCCAAAACGTAAGTTTCATAAATGAAAAAAGTGACTTGTTAAAAGAATGAGGAGTATAATGTGTGATTGAACAATCCCCTTTCTATTACCTGTGTAGCTCCCTTCTTTAGTTAGGCTGCTAGGCTAAATCTAGTTAGGCTGCTAGGCTAAATCTAGTTTTTGGCTTCACTGCTGTCAGTGCCGCAGTGATCTATTACTTTTGTCTGGTCAGGGTTTCCTAGCTGGGTGTTTGATTCCTCCCATCTGCTTCTGGGAGAAGCTTTCAGCATACAGGACAGGGAGAGTCAAATAACCAGCATGAATATTTATCATGCCTAAGCCAATCCCTGAAAGAAGACATTCTGAAGGTGGCTGGGGAGGTAGGAGGCTTTTTCAACGTGTTCTTTCCTCTCCAGGGTGGGTTCCATTTCTTCTAGGGCTGCTGCCCATGGGAGGTAGCTACTGAGACAAGAAACTGCAATCTGGGCCCCAGCAGGAGCTGAACTGAGGGGCTGGAGAAGATTGCTTATGTATTTTTGCTGGAGGGCACTGTCCTAAAGTTCTAGTCTGGAGAAGAATATTTTGTCTCCCTCACTGAAGAGCTACCCATGCATTCTGAGTGGCAGAGATCTCCAGGGATATTGTGAGTAAGACCTCATTTGAGACTGTAGTGTGTGCCCCTGTAAGCATTTTCTACTAAGAAGTTTGTTCTTCGATTGATTCAAGTTCTTCACCATTAAATTCTAAAAAAAAAATCCCCTAAACCAGGGGTCTCCAAACTTTCTAAAGGAAGGGCTAGTTGAGTGTACTTCAAACTTTAGGAGGGCCGGACTGTGACCAGGGGGAGTAGAAAATGTCCTGGCGTCAGTGAAAGTAAACAATTTCCCATGATTGGTATTAGTGGGAGGAATAGTGCGCCATCATTGGTGTCAGTCGTAGTAATAGTGCCCCATCATTGGTGTCAATGGTAGTAATAGTGCTCCATCACTGGTGTCAGTGGTAGTAATAGTGCCCCATATTTGGTGTCAGTGCTGGTAATAGCACCCCATCGTTGGTGTCAGTGCTGGTAATAGTGCCCTTTCATTGGTATCATTGGGAATAATGGTGCCCCATCGGTGGTATCAATAGGAGGAATAGTGCCCCATCATTGGTATCAATGGGAGGAATAGTGCCCCATCATTGGTATCAATAGGAAGAATAGCACGCCAACATTGCTGTCAGTGGGAGGAATAGTGCCTCATCATTGGTGTGAATGGTAGTAATAGTGCGCCATCACTGGTGTCAGTGGTCATAATAGTGCCCCATCGTTGGTGTCAATGGGAGGAACAGTGCCCCATCATTGATTGCTGACAGTGGGGGATTAATGCCCCAAGGGCCGGATAAAAACAAGCAAAGGGCCACATCCGGACCCCCGGACCGCAGTTTGGAGACCGCTGCCCTAGACGGAGCCATTATTGTCGATGTGCATGAAATTGTGTGTCACTGGTGGACTGTGTACTACTGTGAGAGACCTGGACATATTCTCAGCTGCTCCTGCAGGGTTAGTGCTACACACGTTTTAATATAGCTAATCATCTTCTGTCTATGTCATAAACACTACCAAGAGATTTCCATTTAGTAGCCCATAAAATAAAAGTAGATTACTGATCTAAGGAAGTTGTTATAAAATATGTAACTGTAACTGATTTTGAATATATACTGTAACTGCCTAATATATTTAATTGCCCACTGTAACACTATAATATTGCCAATAATATAAGCCAATTTAACTGATTCATTGTCATGGTGATACATGCATTAATTCACTGGACAACATAATGAACAGTGCACAATATAGGAAACAATAAATACCTGGATGGTTACAAGGCTTCTCAATAACAAATAAAGGATGAAGTGCAATTCCCATAGGTCATAGGACAGATTGCATGCCAAGAGAGGAAAAGAAAAAAGAAAGAACCATAGAGTCATAAGCAGTGCTTATTATATAGCAGGTTTTTCACCCATGCTTTGGCAACCTAGAAACATACCAGCTCTCATTGTATTGAATGTAGACATTGGAGCGTGAAGAACCGCATGAAGCATTTTCTGGTGTAAGACCTTAGAGACAGATATGAGACTGTGCACAAGAGGCAAACCACGGAAGATTCCCATAGCTAAAAGGGAGTCAGCCACGCCAACATAGATATAAAATACATAGTAAGAACTGGTAGAGGTCACGATTACTGGTACATTGGAAGAGTCATTCCGATTAGTGGTTGAATTGTTTTGAAAGTTACTTCTGTATAAAAAAAAAAAGCACAGGAGAGGTATACACATGAATAAACCATCACTTTATACAAAACATAAATATGTTAGCATAGGTCTTCTGTCCATGGGTTACGTACAGTAAAACCTTGGAATACGAGCATATTTGTTCCTAAAACATGCTTGTAATCCAAAGCACCTGTATATCAAAACTAATTTCCCCATAAGAAATAATGGAAACTCAGATGATTCGTTCCACAACCATTTATTCATAGGTCTTTCAGTTTATAGTGCATATAAAAAGATTATAGCAATGTGATAGGTTGTGTAACCATAAAATGTCCATCCACAAATGGCATTCTCCACAAGGTAATTAGATGCAAAATCTAGCAGGAGCTACAGAGTGTAAAGGAGAAGAGAGGCGCCTCTAAGTGTAGCAATACAATTAATCATCAGCCATGTGAGTTGCTAAATGTTGTGCCTTCATTAAATGTAACCAAATTGCTACACTTAGAGGCGCCTCTCATCTCTTTTATACTTAGTTGTGACGTGACACTACTTGTATATCAAGACATTGCTTGTATATCAAGTCAAAATTTATTTAAAAATGTTGCTTGTCTTGCAAAACGCTCTCAAACCAAGTTACTCTCAAATCAAGGTTTTACTGTAATTAGATTATTTGAAGCGCCATGCACAGTTAAAAAGTTAAACCTTCCAGTTAAGATACTTTCTCATTTTGGGTCTGGACTTATGCCATCATTATGACTCAAAATACACAAAAAACAGCTACCTTCAGTCTTTAGTGGCACTCAGAACTTCATCTTTATCACAACATACTTACTCTTTGATAAGCATAAGACCAACCAGTGAAGCAGCAACCTAAAATGAAAGACAGCACATATTAATTTTCCCATCTTTAGAATGTGTAGCTCTAAAGCCAAAAATGGCAAAAAACCTAAGATGGTATATGAAAGACACTAATGTCAAGCAGTCATTCCATAGAACAGCAACTGCACAGACATTCACAACTGCACCAGCTGTGTATGTGTGTGTATGGCAAATGCAGACACCCTTGGTGCTGCCAATATCTTGGATGATTATAGCAAGCAAAGCTACACTGAGATCAATCTGCCTAGAGGCATCTACAAAACTACCTTAGGCCAGCTTTCTTGCCCCCCACAAAAAAAATAGAAGTTGTCCTTTCCCCAACACACACACAGAGCACATATACTGACATAAACATAAAGAGATAACACAAATACTGTGGATTCAGCATTGGAACAACCAGGAACATGTTCATAGAGGCACATTCAGTACAGAATTTTTGATTATGAAAATACCTTTTGAGATAGTGTATACAAAAAATGATTATGTGTACTTACTAAGTTATTGTTAAAACAGTTATCAGATCTGGACTTGCTACTCTTTTGAGGGAATTCGAAATACCTTAAATGGGTTCTACCTTGCCCATGCATGATTTACTCTTATTATCTTTATTGCTTTATAAGGGAATTCCTTAGTGATTTTAAAGCTAAACTTCAGTTATGATCTTTATTGCATACTTACATTGCTCCAGCAGCTTATACCCGAGGAGCCACTGCAGAAGCTGACAATAACTGTAGTAGATAGTGCTACTTTAGCAATAACAGCGATCTTTCAAGTCCTGTGTGGCTTCCCCTTTGCACACTCACCACAGGGTGTCACTCTTCTAAGCATAGTACACACTAACAGGTTTTTTTTTGTTCAACCCAACAGGGCTGAACGGAAAAAAACTGACAACTCCAGGGGAGCCGCTGTACTAACTACTAACATTAGTACAGTGATCTCACCCTGCTGTGTTATGAGAGCACCGAACGGGAGCTGGTCGGCAGAACTTTTTAGGTCATGCTCCTTCGACAGAAGCTGGCCGAACGGTATACACTGGCTGAATGTCGGCTGGTATACACAGGCCGGTATACACAGGTCAAATGTCGAATGCCGAATGTACCATTCGACCCGTGTGTACTAGGCTTTAGTTTTGCCACCATTCATCTTGTGTTTTGTTAATTAACTACAAAGGGTTCTCTGATTGAACAAGATGGAGATTGCTATGTCCGTGTCCCTCCTCTCCGCACAATGTTCTGTGAATAGTGGTCCCTGTGGTCAGTGTGCACAGGAGAAGCTGGTCGGCCCAGAACCTGCAAATTTGCTGGCTATCACTGCAGTAGCACCAATTACAACAGTAGTTGTTAGCTTCCCCAATGGCCCCTCAGATATGAGATATGTATACCCACATTGGTCCAAGCTGGACCAACGTAACAATACAATAAAGATTATACTTGGAGTTCAGGTTTGAGTTATTTGCTATTTTATATTAAAAAGGGTGTGCATTTTTGGGGGTCATTTAATTATAGCAGATAGTGCCATTAGTCAGTGATGCCTGTATAGATTGTGTATAATCAGTGTCATACAGACACAACCAAAAATATGTCTGCAGAGACACAATCAGTACCATACTGAAACAACCAGAATTTAGGAAAGAACATTCACTTCACTTTTTGACCACTCTATTCTTTCACTGGGAGTGAAGAAAATAAAATGATATGACTGCCCCCTCGCCCCAATGCACTCACTTCCCTTCCTCCCAGTGACCTAACAGAGTGAGTGAGCGTGCAACTGAGCCTGTGCTTTGCACTGTGTATTAGAGGAAGAGAGGCCAGAGTTTCATTTTCATTTATTCTTATATCTCTGTAGCGCCCCCATAGTATAGGTGCGTTTTCTAGCAGGGTTTTTGGCTAGGAAAGGTAAATTTAGTCAGGCCTGACTGTAATGTGCAGATCTGAATATCTTGATCTGGGCTGGGAGGAGAAGCTCAGGGAGATAGGGTGGACTTAACAGATGAGGTCACCAGAACCTCCCACTTCTTTCTAGAAACCTAGAGAAGGTTTTCTGGTCAGAGAGCTGGGAGATGGGTGGAGCCATCTAGAGTGTTCTAAGGAGCCCTGACCAATCCCCAAGCAGGGTTGGCAGGGGGCAGGCCTCCTTAAATACTCAGAGTCAGCCCAATCTTGGAGGAGTAGTGTCGGGTGGAAGTCTGGAGATGTAGCAGAGGTGCTGTGGTGCAGGCCCCTACCCGGGAGGTCGCCCCCATTCTGGGGAGGGTGACCTCGGGGCCTGGGTGTTCGGGTGCAGCCAGGAGGGAGAGTGAATCCTGGAGTGGCAAAGGAGGAACAGGAGAATAGTGGAGGTGCTACAGGAGGAGGGAGAGACTTTAAACTATCCACCGGTGCAGCGAGTGACGGTCCCTGGGACTGGAAGAGAAAATGCTGGAGCAGGCTGGGAGAGAAATGGTAGACAGTCTGTGGGAGCCTTGGGAGCCAGTCACTACCAAAGAGCAGGTCAATGGGACCTGGAAGAGGATGGGCTGGGAGTTGTAGTCCGTCAAAGGCCCGGTTAGTTCTAAAGTACTTTGCTGCACATTCAGGGGCTTGTGATCCCTGGCCTGTAATGGGTGTTCCTGAGGTCCTGCTGAAACAGGGTAGGCCTCACCACATGCTAACCGTGGTGAAAGGAAAGGTATAGAAAAGCCTGATAAATTTCCCTTCAGGCTGAAAACTAAGTTCTGAGCTGAAGAGAAGCAAAGGAGTGTAAAGCTGTGAGTGTTTTGTAGTGAGAGAACTGTAAGAGTAACGGTCAGCAAGTGAAGTGCTGGACAGTTGAGAGGAGCAATAGTCTGCAGAGGGAGAGTCTGCAGTGAAGCGTGCATATACCGGCTTGTATATGGGATTTTTGTACCATAATTCCTTGGGCATCCCACAGTCATCCCTTATCCCCATCCAAGTTATTTCCGTAAACAAAACAACAAGAACAAGATCCGGCCTGGTCAGTGTCTCTGGATGTGTGCTATATAGTGCGATTGAGGTCGCTATCAGGTGAACCACTACTACAAGTCACTCTCAAGGGAGCACATGGCTACATCTCATTAAAGCAGAACTTTCATATAAAAATGTTTCTCAATAGCCACAAAGAATATAAGTGCGTACCCAATTCCCTTTGAAAATCCAGTTATTATCACCTAAAAGTGCTGGTGACATTATCACTGTGCTGCATATAGCCTGTGTGGACTGCAGAGATGTGGTAAGAACCCAACAGCTCCATTCATTATAGACTGCCTGCATAAAAGTACAGGGTGGTGGATACAAGACCAGGCTCACTGCACAATTAGAGAGAGCAGTACTGATTGGTCTTAATACAGGAAGCTCCCATACAGAGGTAACATTTCACAATGGACTACTACACAAATCTGGAAGAAATGCACAAAGAATGCCAAGATTGTATTTAGCCAATATTTGCTTATCCCACCATTGTAAAAGTTTAAAGTTGGATGCATTCACCCCAGTCATTCTATTGTTTTATCTGAGAGATGGATGAGTTAAACTTTAAAGAAACTGGGAAGTTTGAAATAAGGAAATATTCTGTATAGAACATAATGCCTGAAGTACCTGGGTACAATTTGAGAGTTCAAACACATTTTTTAACTCACCTGCAATACCTGCAAAAGAGTAGCAGTCACTTGGTAACAGATGGGCAAATGGCTACCTATGGTACAACCTGGCACCATGTCTCTAAGGCCAAGAATAAAAATGTAATATATTGCAGCTTACCAGCCCTTAGATGCGGTGGCTGCATTCATTATTTTCTTTACTTTTACCTGGTTGTTCTATTGGTATTCTGGTCCTAGGGTGACACTGTTCAGTTACTGTATTGTATTCATGAAGAACGTGTATTAGGTCTGCGGAGTACCTTCCCCTCTCCTCACCTCCACTACATAGGGAGAAGGTGTTCTGTAGTTTACAGAAGAGAACTGGGCAGAGCTGATAATACTAATTAAGATAAAATAGCAGTGCACAAAAACTTTTTGGCTCACAGAATTTCTGGCAAGATGTTTTAGCAACTATCAAACAGAAACAACAAAATGTTTTCAATGGGATATTTAACAAAAAAAATGGAAAGTGCATGGCACAATTTTGTTTGGTTCAATGTTACACCAAAATAAGTATTTGCCCCACCAGTTAATGGCTGCTACACTTCTAGAAATAATTATGGATATTTCTTGTTTTGGGAGAGAACTGTTGAAAATCATTTGCATAGAGCAGATGACAGCAAAATGTCACGGTGGCAGAGTATATTACTACTCCTGCTTTATCTCAGCTACTAAATACAAACATTTCAGTGGAGTTTTCTTAGGGGCTCTCCACTTCCATGAAGGAAACGGAAAGCCTTTTGCTTGTTTGCCATGGAATGCTGATCACCCGCATGCCATTTATTAAAAAGCAGTTCAATTCCTGGGGGGGCACTTAGAAGTTGCTGTGAGCTGCTCAACCATTTTTAGCACAACAGGGGAACTCCTTAAATAAACCATACAAGTTAAAATAAAATGCCTAGTGCTAATTTATATATTTTCAAATTAATACCTCTGCCAAGAAAATAACCAGGACAAGAACAAGAACAATGATTAAGCTCTTGTGAGTGGTGACATATCTGAAATAAGTGCTCCAGGTGGTAGTCGGTGATTCGCTGTCCGTGTCATCCAGGAAACACTCCTTTAAAGAGCAGGAAACAAGGCACAGTTAGCTGCATGCATGTATCTCTAACTAAATGTAAGTACATTAGAAGAATTAGGGTTCTATAAAATGTAGTTAATCTGCGATTTGAAAATTATTTTTTGGGGAATTCACAAAGAAGGCCTGCTCCTCTACAATAACAAATATAGACTGAATTATTAGACCAAATTTGTGATGTTGATTTGATATGTTTGTCTTGCAACAGCAAAACAGCAGTATTTCCACAACTCTCTTCCTAGCGAGGTATAGGTTAACTTGTGTCTTTTATTTTATTTCGATGTTCACTTCTGCTGCCCAAGCTTGCAACATAACACTGTGGAAAGAGGAGGAGCCAGGAAGAAGTATCTTAGGGAAGTTTGATCTACCACCAGCTTATCTGCAGGAAAACAATGGTGAATGGACATGGTTTTCCAACCCAACTGATCATATCCCCTGGAGAATGGTAGAATGGACATTGACTTTGTATAATTTGAGGTACCATATCTAAAATATACTTTGTTGTAAATTCAATTTTAATACATTATCTTTCTGTATGATAATCTCTTATACATAATAGGATCAGTTTAAGTTGCCATTTAAAATGGGGTACTTATATTTATAAGGGCTCCCTCCCCAAGCATTTTGTAATAAAAAAAAACACAAAAATGCAGTTCCATGGCTATCATGGCTGCACAACCATCCATCTGCAATACATTTGTATAGTCTTCTTACTTCTGTTCCACATCCCCCCAATATATGCTTGCCCCAATCTCCACACAGTTTAATGGAAAGCCATAGCTTGACAAGCTTATGATTGTCTTTCCCACGAAAGTAAATAAAGCTCAGTCCACTCATGTGCTGGGGATACAGTACAGGTTACACAGTGAAGATCACCAGGTTACATTTTAGGTTTTTTACATAAAAAATGCTGGGGGATAAGGACCTAAGAAGAATCAGTACAGCAAAAGCTGACTTATTGTTAAAGAAGGACCCTAGTCTGCAAATGTATTTAGATCTTGAAATGTAACCTATTTTCTCCATGACCTTATATGTATTATCTGATTAAAACCAAGCACCCAGGAAAATGTGTTGTCTGTGGCCTGCTTTAAGATTATGAGAGGTATGTTGGAAGGTGTGATCTGTCTTCGCACTCCATTTTATGGGGGTTTAAATAAGGTAGAGCTAAATCATTTTGGAAAGAGTATGTCCAGGTTATTTTTGCCATCTGTGTCCCATTGAGATCTCTTTTAACTCTGCCACAGCCAAAACAGGAAGTGAGAGGAAATCCCTCCAAAGTGAGGGAATCTCTGATTGTCATTAGAACTAGTGTCTCCATTGGAAGATTTACCCTCTATTAATGTTAAGCCTCATACACATGCGCCGATTGACATATGACCACACGTCCAACTTTTGTCCAAATTGGCTGTCCGTAGTTTTGTCTAGTGTACTGATGGTAGTCAAGTAATCGTCCGACAGAGGTGAATGTAGTGACGTGCTATGAGCGTATAAAGAGGAAGTTAAGGTGAATGTGAATTGTGAATTACGGATGCAGGTTTACACGGCCGAACACTTCCTGGATTTCGAGCATGCATGTTTGCACTTCCAGCTTTTGTTGGGCAAACTTCTGTACACGCGAGCCAAAAATCAGCCAAACCCTTGTTGGCCAACAGAAGTTTTCTGGTCTTCTCAGACAACTTCTGTTGGACGATAATTGGAAATTGGCTGTTGAATCGTGCATACTAACGGTCTGATTATTGGACAACAGGCTGTTGTACAACCATTGTTGGCCGATAATCGTACCCTGTGTACAGGCCATTAGTGTTAGGGATTTTCTTTTACTTTCCGTGATAATGGCAAACAGGACAAATAGAGAGAGTGAATCTCCCAAAAAGGGGCACAGACAGCAATAAAATCCTGCCAGGTGTTCCAATCCCTCCATTCCGCCCAAAATGAAAAAAAAAAAAAAAAAACTTTTGCCTTAAGGTATACTTTAAGTTTAAATGTAAAAATACTGAACTCAATTAATTTTCTTTTTTATTCCAACAATTTAATGTACAGGCTTGGAAGCCATCCCCTTTATGGGAGCATGTTCACATTGTACAAAAGGTAACTTGATACTCTGGGGCCCAGACAATACTTTCATGCGTTTTGATAGTAAAGAACTAATCAGCCAGGTTAGTATTTGGCAGATTATTGCTATATCTTAAAAAATAAAATGATAGACCTGATCAGCTTAAAAGTGGAAAAGTTTTCCCTAAATGTATTTTGATCAGACTTTTCCAACATGGCATCTTCAGTAAGGACATTGTGAAAAAATCTTTTAAAATAAGACAACTTAATAAATCCGCAAATCATTTTTATACCTTTAAATCTTCTTCATTAATTTCTTCACTGATTTCCATGATACTCTCTTGAGAGGAACGTCTGCTGTAAATATCTAATTCTCGTGTTATTACAGATTGGGGGGCCATTGACATTTTTCTAATGGAAGCACTCCCTCTTGCAAAAGCAATTTGACTTTGTGAAACTGATGTACCAGTCATTAGATTCAACACTGACTGCCTCCTTCGGCCGTGAAAAGTTGGACCCGCATTGAGAATGTTACTCCGTGGTAGGATAGCTTCCCCTTGTTCTGAATCTGGAACTAAGGAAAGTCTTCTTTCTTCTGGTTCTGCAGGGGCCTCTTCTTCAATTCCTCCCATTTGTGGCTGAGCTTTCTGCATGATTGAAAACTTTCTACTTGACTTCCGAGCATTTATAATGGAATTTTTCCTCTTCTCAATAATTTCTGCTGCCTGCTTAAAGGACTTATTTCGGGCTTCATTTCTAGCAACTATGGGTTCGCTGTCAATGGAAAGTCGTCTCAGGGCCTCTGTTAATATGGAATTTCTCCGTTCTGCAGTGAAATTATCAAAGGCATCAAATCCCATGAGCTGGGAGCTGAAGTCTGGACGTTGCTCTTGAAGCTCTGCAAATGTTCCATAAAAATAGGAGGTGCCTTCATGCAGAATGAGTATTTTGTCAGCTTTTTTCAACTGTTCCAGTTTTGAGGTAACTAGAATCCTGGTCTTGTTGGCCATTAGCTTGCAAATACAGCTACGGGAAAAAACTAATCAGTAATCATCATAAAATAAATCATATTGGATATTTTATAGAAAATATGCATGTAAAAAGGAAAATTATATATATATAAAGAGCACACTTAATAAAAAATCACAGCTTTGTTGAGGTTGGCCGGGGTCTCCTTAGCCAATAGTGTGGGCCATAGAGAATCTGCTTTTGATTTGCCTATACAGAGATTTGTATTTGGGAAACTTATCAATAACAAAAATGTGTGTCCAGGACCTGTGGACAGATAGATATTTTTTTCATTTTGAACAATAAATTAATATTGAAGGATGAATTAAACAATGATTTGTAACTTAACCACTTAACGCGAATCGCCGTATATAAACGGCGGCTGCTTTAAGTGGAGGTATCAGGATATAGCCTGCAGCTCCAGGCTATATCCCGGTACTGTTTTTTAGACGGGGGCAATCGGCTATCCGGTGATAACGGCCGATCCGGCTCAAGAGCCGCTTGGTCGTTATCCCAGGGGGTGGGAGGGGACATCCCCCACGCCGCCTTCCACCGCTCTTCTCTGGCCTCCCGTCCCACCGGGAGACTGGAGCTCTGATCCGGCGCATCCACAGGCTAGAAGGAGACCTGAAGGAAGCCAGAATTGGCTCTGATCGGGTCTCTTTGTCAAATTCTGGATGCGACGTCACAACGTCACTTCCAGTTTACTTGGTGGCCAACGGCGCCGGTTTTAAAAAAATGACAGTGTTAAGAATCGCAGTTTTTGACAATCTGAATACTGTGAAGTGCAACAGAAGGATGGGGGGTCTTTTAGACCCCACATCCCTCCCTAAAGAGTACCTGTCACCATATATTACTATCACAAGGGATGTTTACATTCCTCATGATAACAATAAAAGTGATAGGAATTTTTTTTTAAAGAAACAGTGCTAAAAAAAATAAATAAATAAAAAAAACTTTTTTAAAGCGCCACCATCCCCGCGAGCTTGCGCAGCAAAGAAAACACATACGTAAGTCACGGAACGGTATTCAAACCACACATGTGAGGTATTGCCGCGATCGCCAGAGTGTGAGCAATAATTCTAGCAAAAGACCTTCTCTGCACCTCTAGCCTGGTAACTGTTAAAAAATTTTAAAGCGTCGCCTATGGAGATTTTTAAGTACCGGAGTGTGTCGTCATTCCGTGCGCAATTTTCAACCGTAACATGTATGGTATCTATTTACTTGCCATAATATCCTCTTTCACAATATACAAAAAAATTGGGCTATCTTTACTGTTGTCTTATTTTTTAACTCAAAAAGTGAAATTTTTCCAAAAATATTGCGCTTGAAAGACCGCTGCGCAAAAACTGTGTGACAAAAAGTATTGCAATGATCGCCATTTTAGGGTGTTTGAAGAAAAAAAATATATAATGTTTGGGAGTTCTAAGTAATTTTCTAGCAAAAAAAAATGTTTTTAACTTGTAAACAACAAATGTAAAAAAGGGCTCCGATGGGTAAGTGGTTAAATAATGATATAATACGAATGTAAAACCTAAATCTAGCTTTAGGCTAAAAGACTCACATATATTAGCAAAGCAAATATGTAGATGAATATATTAGATAATCATAAACAATCATTTCTGTCATTCTGCCATCAACAAGGAAGAATGTCTTAACATAACGTGTGAACAAAGAGGCCAAGTGCAAAGGACAGCAAAGGATACAGTAAAAAAATGTAACTTCCAGCAACTGCTTTGCCTGCACACATCTATCATACATATCATACATTTAAAGCAATAAACGAGCAGACCAAAATACAAAATCTAGACTCAGTATAAGTCACATGCATTCTGTTGATCACAGATAATGCAAAAAAGAACATTTTGAGGCTTCTACCATTTCTATATATACTAGGTGAATTCACACTACAATGCAGATTCCCCGATCCAGCCACACTGTGTTGCCCCCTTTTTTTTTTTTATTGTTTTTTTTTTTTTATAAACTTACAAAACAAATACTTCATTCTCTGCAATGCAGGTCATTGCGATACACTGCGCTGCCTTACATTGCAGTGCGGTTCGGCACAGTGAGCTGCAATAAAATGCAGCATGTTTGCATTGTACCGCTGCATGCACTGGGCTGGGTTGAAGTGTAAATGGGACACATAGGATTGTTTCCCGTGTGCCCCTGCGGTGACAGACATTTTATAATGCAGTAAAAGGTCTGTCACTGCATTGTGGGGTTGATTTACTAAAGGGAAAAATATTGTGCACTTTGCAAAGTGAAATTGCTCCAGGGCTTAGTAAATGAGCAGAAATTCTGCTGACTTCCATCATCCAATCATGTGCAAGCAAAAATGCTTTTTTTTTATTTTCCTTGCACATGATTGGGTGCTCTTTGCAAAGTGAAGCCTTATCTCATTTACTAAGCTCAGGAGCAACTGCGCTTTGCAAAGTGCACAGTCTATTTGCCTTTAGTAAATCAACCCCATAGTGTCAATAAGCCCTAAAGACTGATGATCTAATGCACATATAATCAGAGTAGATTATTCTGTTTCACAGATTATGGATTTAAGATGCCTAGACTCTTTACATACATGTGTTTAGGGTGTAACATGTTACTAATGCAGCAGCCCCGCTCCACCCCATTGATCTGCCATTGTGGCAGTAGGCAGGGGGATCCTCTCCCAGCACCTGCTGTCACAATTTAAAAACAGTGTGGGGGCTGTTATTAATAAACAATTATCTGTGAATGAAAGAACTATAAGTCCTGTCTGCCTCCACGGCAGACAGCTTGTAGTTCTCAATGAACTGTGAGGGCACTGATGAGCGCTCTTATAGTACATTGACACTTCCTGCACTTCATTGACTGTCTGCCCAGAAGGGATTAGCAAAAACCACTAAAGTTGACCACTAAGTTTTCAAAAGCTTATTCCCTGTTTATTTCTCTGCAATAATGGTGCTCTGTTTTGGTAGATTTTAGTACATGAGTTTATGTATACAAATAGCAGTGAATGATTTGGTTACATACCTTTCGAATATCTCTTTCTCTGTGAACAAATCAAGGTGACTAAATGGAGAATCCAGTAGGTAGAGGTCAGCATCTTTGTACACAGCTCTAAATAAACCACAAATAGAAATTGATAGGTAAAACGTTTACCAGGACTATACCCTATATGTACTAACATAAAACAGGGGTATAGCAGGGACATCTGTGGGCACCATGCCATGCCATATCAACGTCCCTGACATTTGTAGAATGGCAAGTGCAATCTTTCCTACCCTTCTTCATCACCGTGTGCTTACTGCTCTTATCATTTTGATTGTCAAAAGTTCAGTTTAATTTCGTACCTACCTTCTTATGTATTCCATTTTTATATTATTCAATAATTTATCTTCCCTTTTCTCCATTTTTTCTCATATTTATCCCCCCCCCCCCCCATCTTCCCACCTTTAGTTCTTTGCCCCCTTTATTAGTTCCCCATTTCAAGGCTGGCCATACAATATAGATTTTAAATTCCCCTATAGATCTACCATCAACTATGTAGTGCAATGGCCTGCCTTATTGCTTTCTAATTGAATTGATTGCTTAGGTTTGTCCTTATATTACAGTAATTGGTAATTTTGTGCCGGCCTTCTTCTCTCCTTCCTACCATAAGCTATACCTATTCATTCCCTTCCACATCAACATCAAATGTTTTCAAAAATGGTTTCTAATGTTTGAATATATAGTATATACCTGTGAAAAATATTTGTATGTCCTACTGCCAGGCCTTTACAGTGGAAGAGAAAATCTTTTGTGGTAATGATATGATGTAAACCTGCTACTGCCGTTTCATGTAACCCCTTCCCTTTTCAATTAATAAAATATTCTGTATTTTCTCTACCCTAAAACCAATAATCATCCACTTTCCTTAAGGCATGAATGTTTTATTGGTTAGAATCATGGCTGCATGTAAGGGAGGTTACAAGGTCACCTAACCATAAGATGACTGTTGTCTGAGCTGATCAGCTTTGGTAACAATCTCTATATAAAAGACCATCTAAAACCCACACAGACATGCCTGGCTGACCCACTTTGGGGGAAATAAAAATCAGATGTTCCAAAAAGTGCACATTTGCCCCTACCATGGACATTAAACTATTTACATGTTCCTAACAGCATCACAAGAGCGTTAAAAAAACATCCCTGACCTCTCTAGCTGCTTTTAATGTGAAGTTAATTCTCAAAGATCCTTAAAGAGCACAACAAAGCTTTTAGGCCAGCCATACATTGAGTAAATTTCTTTCCCGCAATCAGTTGATCGGTTGAAATCCGCTCTATTTCCCCATCAACACAGACAGTGTTAATGTGGGAATTCCTCCTGCGAAGCCATTGTCTTCTACTGGTGGAGGGGCAGGGGAAGCCGTCCCTGCCAGAAGAAGACAGTTATTACTGCTAGCAGCTATTGCAGCCTACCCATACACGGTGTTCGAATCTCAGCCGTATGGGCAGGCTGAATGTACCAAGTTGATTCGAACTGTGCATGGCCTGCCTTAGGCTACTTTCACACTGAGCTGTTTTTCAGGCGCTTTGTGCTAAAAATAGCACTGGTAAAGCGCCTGAAAAACATGTCCCAGTGCACCCCAGTGCTTTTACACTGGGGCGGTATGCTTGCAGGACGTTAGGAAAAGTCCTGCAAGCAGCGTCTTTGGGGTGGTGCACTGAGTGGTGTATACACCGCTCCTCCACCGTCCCTGCCATTGAAATCAATGGACATCGCTCCTGCCCCTTCGCTCCAGTGTGCAAATAGCCTTAGTCTTTTAGGCCGGGTTCACACTGCTCCGACATGAAAGTCGCGTGACTTTGACACAACTGCAACATGACTTTGACCTAGAAGCAACTTCAAAGCAAATTCAGGGAATGCCTGTGTAATCTTCCTGTAATGTCAGATCCAAATAACAACAATTAAGATGAGGATCCGACATAGATGCGACAAAAGTCGGACCAAAGTAGCGCATGAACCTTTTCCAAAGTTGGACCGACGCAAGTCGGATCAGTTAAGATGGGAAACATTGATTTTTACATGTCATGCAACATGTGCTCTCAAAGTCGGAGTGCTTGTCACACCAGTGTGAACTGGGCCTTAGTGGTTTCTAACACCTTACAAACACCTGATCTCTGTTTACATTAGAGAGCTGCCAGCCTGCCAAGATCTGCTCTCATAGAAAAAAATCTAAAAATTCCATGCCTGTGTTGTGATACAATGATGAACTAGGACATGTTTTAACCCCTTTACGTTGGCCATAGCAGGTGCTTTAACCAGTTCCCGACCGCGCGCCGTGTTTTCATGGCGGCAGTCAGGATGCTGAGCGCGAATCGCCGTAAAAAGACGGCAATCTGCAATCAGCCACTAGGGCGCACCCGCCGCACTCCTGAGGAGTGTGCCCGCGGCTCGGGCGGACCCGTTGTCCGCCGGCGACCCGCGACGAGCGGCCACAGGGAAAGAACAGGGGACCGCCGATGTAAACACGGCGGTTCCCCACTCTGTTAGTAGGGGCATGAGTGATCTACTGATCCCTGTCACTGGGATCAGTTAGATCTCTCATGCCCATGTTAGCCCAACCCCCCCACAGTAAGAACACGCCCAGGGAACACAGTTAACCCCTAGATCTCCCCCCCAGGTTAACCCCTTCACTGCCAATGACATTTACACAGTAATCAGTGGACATTTAAATTTCTGATCGCTGTATATATGTCATTGGTCCCAAAAAAGTGTCAAAAATGTCCGACATGTCTGCTGAAATATCGCAGTACCGCTAAAAATCGCAGATCGCCGCCATTACTAGTAAAAAAAAAAATAAAAATAAAAACCCCAGAAATTAATTCTCACCATCCGTAAACGCGGCCACTTTTGCGCAAACCAATCAATAAACGCAGATTGCGATTTTTTTTATCACAAATATGAGGAAGAATATAAATCGGCCAAAAACGGTGAAAAAAATGTTTTTTTATATATGTTTTTTTGGATTTGAATTTTAGCAAAAAGTAAGAAATTTGGTATTTTTTCGCAAAATGGTCGCTCTTCTTTTGTTTATAGTGGTATTCAGAAATGACGCAGGGGCGATCAAATACCACCAAAAGAAAGCTCTATTTGTGTGAAAAAAAGGACGCAAATTTTGTTTGGGTGCAACGTCGCACGACCGCGCAATTGTCAGTTAAAGTGACGCAGCACCAAATCGCAAAAAGTGCTCTGGTCCTAAAGCTGAAAAACCTTCCGGTTGGTAAGTGGTTAAATGGGCTATAATGCCCAAGGCCAGAATGAGGGACTCCCGATCTTTCTGCCCGGTGATTGCAGGGTACATTGCTGACATCATGAGAAGCTCATTAGACTTGTGCATGATGGAAAGTTTTGTTTTGTTTCGTTTTCATTTTCGTAAAATACTAACTTCTATTCTATTATATTCGTTATGTTACGTTAATTCGTTTTCGGATAATTTGTTATTTCTGTAGAGTATAGATATTCGTTATAATAAATCGATTTGTTTTATTGTTTAATTGTTGTGATTTCGGGTAATTCATTATTATAATGTATGTATATATTCTCGTGATAACAATTTGTAGTTCGGAAAGTCGTTTGTTTATTGAATCCATTAACTCATACAATGATAATATCTCTTCTCCTATGCTCAAATACAATACAACACCCTTCTCACTCAGTTCTCAGGAATGCACTTTGCCACTAACCAACCTCCAGCACAAAATTAATCAGCTGATTGGACTGTAAGATTTACTCCGAGTTGACCTTTTGTTTCATTAGACCTTTAACGAATTATCAAATCATGCCAAATTCATTTGTTATTTTCGTTATAATTTCTTTCGTATTAGTTGAAATTCGTTATTTTTTTTTCTTCAGACTTTCGGATGCATCCGAATGTCCGAAAGATGCAAAATTCGGCCAAAATTTGATTTGTTACAAAACGAATTGCATATGTTTGGAGCGCATTCTACCAGCTCCAGGTTATAGCTCTGTCACAGTTCTGCGGACACTGATGGAGTGCTCCCCAGAACTACACAATGATGCATATAGTGCCTTGAAAAAGTATTCATACCCCTTGAAATTTTCAACATTTTGTCATGTTACAACCAAAAACCTAAATGTATTTTATTAGGATTTTATGTGATGGACCAACACAAAGTGGCACATGCTTGTGAAGTGGAAGGAAAATGATAAATGGTTTTTAACATTTTTTACAAATAAATATCTAAAAAGTGTGGCGTGCATTTGTAGTCAGCCCCCCTGAGTCAATACTTTGTAGAACCACCTGCTGCAATTACACCTGCAAGTCCTTTTGGGGAAGTCTCTACCAGCTTTGCACATCTAGAGGGTGACATTTTTGCCTATTCTTCTTTGCAAAATGCTCAAGCTCTGTCAGATTGGATGGAAAGCGTCTGTGAACAGCAGTTTTCAAGTCTTGCCACAGATTCTCAATTGGATTTAGGTGTGGACTTTGACTGATCCATTCTAACACATGATTATGCTTTGATCTAAACCATTCCATTGTAGCTCTGGCTGTATGTTTAGGGTTGTTGTCCTTCTGGAAGGTTTTCTTCTAAGATTGCCCTGTATTTGCCTTCATCCATCTTCCCATCAACTCTGACCAGTTTGCCTGTCCCTGCTGAAGAAAATCATCGCCACAACATGATGCTGCCACCACCATGTTTCACGATGGGCATGGTGTGTTCAGGGTGATGTGCAGTGTTAGTTCTCCGCCGCACATAGCATTTTGCTTTTAGGTCAAAAAGTTACATTTTGGTCTGACATATACCACTGCCGCCTGTCTATATACGTTTACCTGAGGGGAGAGATGTGCACGGAAGGAGTACATGGAAGGAGTACAGGGATGACACCTGGATTGCCTGTCCAAGTCCAGATGAAGTGATCGCTCTCCTATATCTTCTATTTTGAGGCATACACTGACCCCCCCCGTAATAGAGGGTCAGTGGGCTCTGGTAAGAGACAGTGTGTGGTGGAAGCACTGGTGATGGGATGCACCTAATACAACTATATTTATCACTCTGCTCATCTTTTCTAAAAGACTTTTGAGAATTGCTTATTCTTGTGTTTGAATCTTTGGACTTTGCGCTGCAGTTTATTTATTACCTTCTTCCACATGTGTGCTGTGTCCCCCACATGGCTTCACGCAAACTGCAAATGGGACTTCTTATGGCTTTCTTTCAACAATGGCTTTTTTCTTGCCACTCTTCCATAAAGGCCAGATTTGTGGAGTGCACGACTAATAGTTGTCCTGTGGACAGATTCACCCACCTGAACTGTGGATCTCTGCAGCTCCTCCAGAGTTACCATGGGGATCTTGGCTGCTTCTCTAATTAATGCTCTCCTTGCCAGGCCTATCAATTTTGGTGGACAGCCAGATCTTGGTAGGTTTGCAGTTGTGCCATACTCTTTCCAATTTCATTTGATGGATTGAACAGTGCTCCGTGGGATGTTCTAAGCTTGTGCTATTTTTTTTATAACCTAACCCTGCTTTAAACTTCTCCACAACTGTATCCCTGACCTGTCTGGTGTGTTCCTTGGCCTTCATGATGCTGTTTGTTCACTAAGGTTCTCTAACAAACCTCTGAGGGCTTCACAGAACAGCTGTATTTATACTGAGATAAAATTACATACAGGTGGACTCTATTTACTAATTAGGTGACTTCTGAAGGCAATTGGTTCCACTAGATTTTAGTAAGGGGTATCAGAGTAAAGGGGGCTGAATACAAATGTAAACCACACTTTTCAGATTTTTATTTGTAAAAAATCTTGAAACCCATTTATCATTTTCCTTCCACTTCACAATTACATGCCACTTTGTGTTGGCCTTTGGCCCCTTTCACACGGGGCGTCCGTTTACGGACTCCGTTCTGCTCAGCAGGGATTGCTCCACTGATACTCGCTAAGTCGAAGGATTACAGATCCGTCTCCGCTCCCTGTGCAGAGTTGAATCTGTCAGAGCACCGCTCTCCTCTATGGGGGATCGGATGTCCGTTGTCATCCAATCCGATCCCCAGATGGATGGAAAAATAGGGTTTCCATCCGTCGGACTTTATGGATCACGGAGAGGATCGGAGAGCGGCGGATGTCAGCGGACATGTCACCGCTGACATCTGTTGCTCCATAGAGGAGAATGGGGCGTCCGTTCAGGTCCGCCAGAAAAATGGACAGGTGGACCTGAACGGTACGCCCGCGTGAAAGGGGCCTATCACATAAAATCCCAATAAAATACATTTACTTTTTGGTTGTAACATGACAAGTGGTATGAATACTTTTTCAGGGCACTGTATGCCATAGCTGGGCATTAAGCTCACCCATCCTGCCACCGTATATATACATCTAGCAGCTGTAAACAGTGCTTTTGCTACTTGTTCAGAATTTGCAAATACTTAAGTGTGCATGATCTGAGCACAGATGCATATTAGGTTACGAGCAGATTTTTTCAGCTACCTCTCATCTCCATAGCAATGCACCCTCTATTCTGTCAGTCATGTTCATGATAAAAAGACAGCTGATGTCTACCGCAAATGTTTCCCTGGTGAATGAGAACTATGTGTGTGCACCTTTTCCTCCATGGTTATGTAACAGTTCCACATAACTGTAAAGGCTAAAACTTAATCCTGTTATCTGCCTTATAAACCTGTCCTAAATGTTCTGCTGTTTCACGGGCCATTTCCTTACACCAAATCCGTCTAAAACAACAACTTGCTTAATTCTATTCTCTAAAATAATTCTGTATCACAAGCATGCGCTATAACATCAAGACGACCTTTTTAAATGACTGCCGTCTGTTATTAGAAATTATGTACGCAGGGGGATTATCAACACCGCAGGAAGTCAATTTATTCTTAAACTGGATTTACAATGTGACATTTATTCAAGGAGTACAGCAAAGTAATGATGTTATTAGATATGCTGTGAGAAGCTCTTATATAAAAAAGTTGTACCTTGCTAGAGAGATTCGTGCCCGCTGTCCTCCGCTCAGGGTGATCCCTCCTTCCCCTAGAACAGTATCGTCTTTCTCTGGAAACTTTGCAATGTCCTGTAAAATGAACAGACATGCAGCAATGGTGAAAACATAAGTACACTTTGGGGTTGATTTACTGAAAATGGAGAGTGCAAAAGCTCTGCATAGAAACCAATCAGCTTCCAGGGTTTAAGTCTCAGCTTAATTTAGCAAGCTGATTGGCTACCATGCACAGCTGCACCAGATTTTGCACTCTCCAGTTTTAGTAAATCAACCCCTTTAAGGAAGGCCGTACATTATACAATTTTTTAGGTTTACCAAAACTATATAATATGAGGTCAAACCTAAACACTTTCAATTTGTATGCAATCGGGCAGGCCCTTGCACAACATAGTTGAAGGTGAATCTAAAGGAAATTTTATAACAAAATTGTATAGTGTGTGTGGCCAGCGTTACTCTAGTTTACACATTGACAATTGTGAAATATGTGTCCACATCAAACAAATTAACAGTTGTAAAATAAGTACTGTATATAGTATACAGCTGGCTATACATTAATACATTGGTGCATTCACACAAATGATGTACAGGGTGGGCCATTTATATGGATACACCTTAATAAAATGGGAATGGTTGGTGATATTAACTTCCAGGGGTGGCACATTAGTATATGTGAGGGGGGAAACTTTTCAAGATGGGTGGTGACCATGGCGGCCATTTTGAAGTTGGCCATTTTGAATCCAACTTTTGTTTTTTCAATAGGAAGAAGGTCATGTGATACAAGATGTGCAGCACCTGAAACTACGGATACTGGAAGCCTGTGCTAGCATTTCTCCTGCGGTGTTGCTATCAGTGTGTGAAGAGTGGGAGAAGAGGGTTGCATTGACAATCCAACACAATGGGCAGCACATTGAACACATTTTATAAGTGGTCAGAAACTTGTAAATAACTCATGAAAGAATAAAGTTACGTTAAAACCAAGCACACCATTGTTGTTCTTGTGAAATTCCCAATAAGTTTAATGTGTCACATGACCCTCTTCCTATTGAAAAAACAAAAGTTGGATTCAAAATGGCCGACTTCAAAATGGCCACCATGGTCACCACCCATCTTGAAAAGTTTCCCCCCTCACATATACTAATGTGCCACAAACAAGTTAATATCACCAGCCATTCCCATTTTATTAAGGTGTATCCATATAAATGGCCCACCCTGTAGATGGACAAAATGCCCCTGCCAGGCTACTGTATAACTAGCACCAGCTGTCAGAACACCCAAACAGTGCCTGCAGCTGATTGCCTACAGGCAGTGTTCAGATGACAATTTTTGACCTAGCTTCTTCAACAAAAATTAGTAATCAACAATTTTGAGCTGGCAGGGCCACCCACTGCATCCTCTCTAACAGTGTATGGCCTATCCAACTCCAGGATCTTTAACTCCCCTTAATATGTCCTCAATATGTCCAGGTGTGCACAGAAAGGAAAGAAGAACTTACTTTACTCTTGGCTCCAGCGGGGTCCCTCGAGCACTGTGATTGGTCACTTGCAGCCTTCTCTGTAGACTGTGACCACCTCCAGTCACTCTCCGGCCTTCTCAACATACCATACAATGTTAATGTCCCTTTATTGTATGTGATCATGCCAAGGCTCCACCCACCGTCCAGAACTTTGAGCATAGGAGGAGGGCGCTGGAGCTTGGCAGACCGGGTTATAACGTAAGTGATAGAGCCTGTTATGCACCCCTAGACATAAAACTGTTCCAAATTATTATTTTTTTTTACTCAAATAATAAACATGTTATACTTAGTTGCTCTGTGCAATGGTATTGCACGGAGTGACCCTGAAGCTTATCTTCTGGGGTCCCCTGCTAGAGTTGTCTGATCCTCCTCTTTTCTGTCTGCCTCCATAGTAAGCCTCTTGCTATGGAGCATATGTGCAGGCTTGATCCCAAGCCAAGCTATGTGTGTCTACAAACACACACAGCGCAGACCTGCCAAGCCCCCCCGCCCTCTTCTCTCAGGATTTGACTGACAGCAGCAGGAGCCAATGGCTCCTAATGATGCATGAACATCCTGTGAGCAGAGAGAGAGAGAAGAACTGCAGCTAGGCACAGCTCTGGATCAATACAGGACTTCTGTAAGTATTATGCAGGGAATGCGTTAAGGTAAAAATCATTTTAGCTTTGGAGTGTTTTTTTTTAATTCCTAGAGTTTGTCTTTGAAGTGTTACTAAAGCCAGGACACTGCATTCACTATACATGGAAATTCAATTATTTTAGTAAAAATATCATGCTAAATACCTTTTCTCATCAGTAGTTAGAGCAGTCCTGTGACTTTTATCAGTGTATAGTTATAGCTTGTAAGAGGAGCTTTCATTCTCCCCTGATTGTCCTATGAGGCTGCAGGACCCCTGACCCTCTGTCTGGACTGTGCTGATCACATGCACTCTTCCAAGAAAAAACAAAACTCTCTAGCAATACACACAAAACTGAGCATGTGCAGCTTGTCCCCTAGCCTCTGTTCTATCAGGAGATGGGTTGGGTACAGTGGAAGAAGGGGAGGATCAGAGAAGACAGGATCAAACAGCCTTTATATACAATGCAGAGGATTAAACCTTTAAGATCCACATTGAGTATAACAAGCAAACTTTACTGCATATACAGACTGATTTTACTGTTGCGGGTTTAGTAACACTTTAAAGAAGTTGTAAAGGCAGAAGGTTTTTTTTTATTTTAATGCATTCTATGCATTAAGATAAAAAACACGTTTGTGTGTAGCAGCCTCCCCAACCCCCCCCCCCCCCCCC
>BLSH010342424.1:1021632-1045586 GCA_018402905.1 Glandirana rugosa
TTTAATTGTCTTTTGTTACGTTTAATTAAACTTCACGTCTGAAAGTCGAAATTAAGTTCCCCAACTTGTATTTATAGTTCATGTGTAAAATCCTTGACGTTGGTAAAAATATGTATCAAGTAGGTAAAGGTCCCCGAGTTTACATTAACCTGTTTAATTTGAGGGACCGCCATACTAATACAGACTAAAAACGTAGAGTTTCGCCATGTAAAAAAGCGTATCTTTAAACCGTAAAATATAACATCCGAACATTAATAATCCTTATTGGGTGAATTCTGTTCTCAGATCATCTGTAGGGCCCATACTATTGCGCTGAAAGTCTGCACTTCAAATTAATTTGCATTGTTTTCTGTTAATTTTATTCTGGTGGCATTCAGGGCCAAAAGTATGAAAATTGTGCCTGTGTCTAAATATATATGGACCTAACTGTATATGTCAAACCATTGAACATGTAGGCTGCCACTACTGACGTTCAAAAATGCTAGTTGCCTGCCTTTTAAAATGATCTGCTGGCCTTAATCCCTTAGGCTATCAACCTAGAACAAGCATGTAGCAAGTGAAGTCACAGTAAAGTCCCACCTCCTGATCTGCAGAAAGTCAGCGGCTCAGAAATAAGTAAATCAATGAACTTGTGACAGCCAAGTAACTAGCATATTCAGAAGACATGATCAGTAAAAGAAGCCCAGATATTTCTCTTTATTTAAAAACAGATCTAGAGCAGAAAGAGCAAACAAGAGGGACAAGGGGACCACAGCTGCCCACTAGAACAAGTGAGCAAGTCTTCGGTCACTCTAAATTCGATCGTGCAACTTCACTTGAAGCCACACGATTTTAAAGTCACATGTCAGTGCAACTTCAGGTGTGACTTGGAAGACATCTGTGCGACTTCATGCACAGATGTCTATGCAAGTCACACCTGAACTTGCAAAAAGTAGTGCAAGAACTACTTTCAAAATCAGTGTCACACAGATTTGTCCGCTTCCATTGACATTACCTGCCCATGTCAATGTAGCCTTATTCAGCAATGTACATAGGCAAGTCTTTAGTCACTATTTAAAGCAACAACAAAGCAATGTAATATCTGCTCTTGATTGTAAACAATAATTTGACAGATATTGAGGCCTTACTCTAAGCAGCAAAGTAATAATAAAATAGTAATTATTATCATGACTAGCTGCCATAATCCCTACATATGCCCAGTTATTAAAAGCAATTAAAACTGGTGATGCCATTGCAAAAGCCATTATTACTGGATTTACCTTAGGCCAACATCTGTGTGAGACTAGGATGGGTTTTTATACTGGCAAGGCAAAGGGTGAAAGACAGCAGAGAGACAAAGCTCTATGAGTGTAACCGGTCAGTGTGAGGCATCAACACCTCTGCGTTAAGCCTGCATAACCACATTAGAATGCACAAAGCTGGCTTCTATGCGCTGCGGTTACTGCCTCACATAGTAGTGCATCATGTACACACTAGTGCATTGTGGAACTCTTCATTTTGAATAGCCGCACTAATAAAACACACGTGCAGTTCACCACAATTCACTTTACCTCTGTACAATGTGTTGTGGTGTGCTAGGTTTGGAGCAATAAAAAAAAATTGCAGCTACATTTGCTTTTCCATTGTGGTGCATCTTTCTTGCTCCTGTCCCCCTAACGACACGTTGTGACACGAAGCGCATTTGGCGGAGCCATGAGCCTGTGACGTCATCATTCCCGCCGATGCTGGCTGTCGGCGAGGTTCTCCATTATTTGGTTGTCTTTTTTTTATTGCCTGAGTAATGTGAGTACTTTCTGTGGTTTTACTAATTAATATGTACTAGCGGTATTGACGATATGTGAGTCCTTTATTCCTTTTCCCTGTATGGTGACTACCTGAGTCTACTTTGGAGCTGTGGCGATTACTAAGTGATCCTTTCATATTGGGACCCTGTTGATCATACTTACCTGATTTGGAGACTCTAGGAGAGGTTTTGAGGTTTCCTATGCGCTGTTGATCTCTGTAATTGGGGATTGTATCCTGCTGGTAGCGGTGGGTACGCATGTATAGTGCACTTCTCTGTTTTCACAGGATTTTTTTTCCCCCGAAAATGTTTTTATTTTTGTTTAAGAGTAACATACAAAAAGTTTGAACATTAGTTGTACAGTAAAATAAAGGAAATAAAATAACAATTGTAAGATAGTAAATTATGCAAGGACCTTAAAGAAATGGGTCTGATCACAGGTCATACATCAAGATACGTGGTGCTCGACTGTAGGGCAGTTCATGGGTTAAACAATAGAGTCATTCTTGGATTTCCATATTGTTTGGCCAGATAATGATGGGCTATATTGAGTATCTTTTTGTAAAATGGGTAATCCTAGTCGAGTCTAATAGGGGAGGGATCAGGACCAGCAGTTAGGAGGGATTGGTAGTGTGTTTGATACATATAAGGCTTAATGAGAGGATTATATGTGTTGTATGCAAAGTGTTTTTTGGGGTATAACTAGGTGGGGGAGGTGAATGTATAGATGGGCAGGGAAAAAAAGTGGAAAGGGAGGGGGAGGGGATAGAAAGAAGTGAGGAGAAAGAGGTAGGAGGGGTGGGGGTGGAAGCTGTCTCTGTCTTCCCTCCTCAGTGGCTGGTTGAATGTAGTTGACTGGTTGGTTGTATAAGTGGGACTATTCTGGAGTGGTTTGAAAGTGTGCCCAGCATGCCCATTTGCTACCAAATTTTGTCAGGTGAGATGTGGATCAGTTCTTCCATTTCAGCAACTTTATGGATTATTTTAAACCATTCCTTAATTGAGGGAGTGTGAGAAGAACCCCAATGTATGGGAATGCATTGTTTCACTGCATTAATCAGATGCATTGCTAAGAATTTGTGGTAAGATTTGTGTGATAGGGGTGAATGGTGCAGTAGGAATTGGGCTGGGGAGAGTTCCAAGTCGTAGCATGTCACCTGGGAGGTAATGCAAAGTATTTCTTTCCAGAGAGTTTGTATGAGAGGACCGGACCACCATATATGGATAAGTGTGCCTTTGTCTGTATGGCATCTCCAGCATGTATCTGGTGTCACAGTTTTGAATTTGTGCAAGAGAGCTGGGGAGAGAAGAGCGTGCGTGACGGAAATAAGATGGTTTTGAGGTGATTTTCGGGTGCACAGTATTTCAAAGGGTGTGAGTTGTCTTGAGCACAGGGAGCTTTTATCTAGAGATCTTAGGTAATGTGTGAGTAGTAAGTACAACCATGGGGGAATGGATGTTTTTTCCATTTTGGTGGAAAGGTGGGAGGCAGACAGGTATTTCTCCTGATTATAGAAATGGTGGGCCAAAATGAAGTCATGTGTCCAGTGATCTGTAAGAAAGCGGTGGGACATGCCGGTGGGAAGTCTGGATTCATTTTTATCAAGTTAGCGGTTCAGGTACGGACGATAAAGCAGTGTGAGTACACACCCTGCGGAAACATTGTAAAGTGGGTCCGATTAGCGGATACGAGTATATATCAGATGGAATGTGATGATCAAATGCCCATGGTAGGGGTACAAGAGGAAGGGTGGTGATGCTTCTAAAGGGACCCAGTCTTTGTGGGATGCATGGACATTCCAGTCTATTATTCTGGAAAGATGTACAGCTTTATAGTAGTTTAGGAGGTCTGGAAGGCCAATCCCGCCCAGCAAGTTGCGCATAGCTGATTCTGGGTTTACGGTCATTCCAAAGAAATTTGATGCATATATTTTCATATGATTTGAAAAAGGCCAGTGGGATGTGTAGGGGTACTGTCTGCAAAATGTATAGTAATCTTGGTAGGGCATTCATTTTTAAGATTGCTGTTCTACCAAACCAGGAGAATAGTGGTTTATTGCAATTTTTGAGATCCGATGTCAGCTTGTGTAAAATTGGCAAGTCATTTTTAATATATAGGCCCGAAAGTTTGGAGGGGAGTTGTATACGCAAGTATGTGATTGAATCACATTTCCAGCGGAAAGACACATTTTCCTTACATTGGCCTACTAGGTGTTGTGGTAGGGATATATTGAGGGCAAAAGACTCGGAGAAATTAATTTTTAAGTCAGAGAGCGTTTAGAAGTGTTGGAATTCTGATAGCAGTACTGGTAGTGTAGTGAGTGGTTTCGTGAGGAATAATAGGATGTCATCTGTGTAGACAGCGTATTTATATTCTCTATTGGCGGCTTGAATCACTTGTATGTTGGGGTTGCATCTTAGGTTGCAAAGGAATGGTTCAAGAGTAAGTACAAAGAGGATAGGGCACAGGGGGCAGCCCTGCCTTGTCCCATTACGAATGGGGAAGGCACTCGACAGGGTGTTGCTGACTCGCACTCTGGCTGAGGGGTTAGCATATAGAGAAAATATGAGGCCAAGCATATAGGGATCTATGCCCATGGTCTGTAGAACTGCTCTCATGTAATACCATGCCGCCCTGTAAAATGCCTTCTCCGCATCTAAGGGCAGGAAAACGCCTTTCTGGTCAGTCTGTGTCATCATATGGTATAAATTGATTGCCTTGATGGTGTTGTCTCTGGCTTCACACCCTGGGATGAAGCCAGCATGATCTTGGGAGACGATTGAGGGTAGAATTGGTAGGAGTTTGTTGGCCAGTATTTTGGAAAATATCTTGATGTTAGCATGGAGTAGCGAGATCGGTCTGTAATTCCCAGTTTGCGTGGGGTCCTTGTCATCTTTAGGGATTAATGCTATGTGTGCCTCAAGCATCCTGGGTGTAAGAGAATTCGAGGATGAAAGGGAGTTTAATGCTTCTAAAAAGGGGAAACGAAGGGTGTCCGCAACGGTTGCAGTATACGGCTGGTAAACCGCCTGGGCCTAGACTTTTAACTGGTTTTAACTGTTTTATTGCCTGCTTACATTCTGTAAAGGTAATCGGGCATTCTAGCTTTTTAGTGGCATCTGGGGAAATTGCATTTGGAACAAATTTACTTAAGAATGATTTGATTTCACTAGATCTTCTTGAGGGGGAGGGTTAAATATATTTAGGTCATAGTCACATGTCACAGTTTTTCGTGAGTATTTTACTTGTAGAACAGTGTATTTGGCAAACTGTGGTTTTAGCTTTTTTTGCACAGAGTGCTTGGGCTAGTGGATGGCCGCATTTGTTACCGAATTCATAGAAAAGTTTCTGTGATAATGTGTATTTTTTCTAAGGTTGCATCCTAGGTTCTCTTGTAGGAGAGTGAGGGTTTCGATAAGCTCCATGTAGGATTTTTGAGCTAGGGTGCGTTAATGTGTTGCTTCAAGTGTTTTGAGTTAAGCGAATAGGTCTTTGAGTCGTGTTCTCTTTTCTTATAATTGCTACTGCTACCTTTGTGGGCCTCTCATTGAGTAAATTTGGAAGTATCAGGGGTGTTATTTTCTTTGAAGTAGTCAATAAGGCATTTACGAATCTCTGTTTCTCGAAATTTGTCTGTCAGGATGTTCCACAAAATTTTATATCGCATTTGTTGTTTTGATATATGGACTGGCTATTTTGTTTGTCATAAAAGACACACTATTCCTTGTGTATGTGTATATATCACTTTCGATATTCGGGTGATGTATAGTTGCAGCTCTTGTTTATTTATTACACTTCAATGCAGGAACACTTTTTGGGTTATTCAATGTGGTGCATTGGCAGCCCATTCAAGTGAATGGGCTGATTAACGCAATGCACTTTAATGCACTGCCTTCCACTGGAAAGCTTTGAGTGGGATCTAAAGTTTAGCCACTGTAGAGTGCATAATATGGTGCAGCTGTGCATGTTAGCCAATCAGCTTCTTACTTCAGCTTATTCAATTAGGCTTTGACAAAAAAAAAAAAAAAAATGGAAGCTGATTGGTTTTTATGCAGAGCTGCACCGGATTTTGCACTCTCCAGTTTTAGTAAATCAACCCTTGTAATTTAAGTGACTGCATCATTCCTGGGGTTGCAGCTCAGTCTTGGAAGTAGGTGTTTGGCTGGATAATACCTGAATGATGGCAGTGAAGATCCTCTGGGATGAAGGAAGATAAAAGCATATTAAGTGAACATTTTGTAATCTCTGTAAGAGGTAATACATACCTGTAAGTTACTTAGCATGTTTGCATTTAAATAAAAATACTTGTAATGTGAGGCCTATTTTAATTGCTGCATTTACTTCATTTGTATGAAACCTATTAGATGAAGAGAGATCTAATGCTTTTAGATGGAATACTTTTCTCAACTCCCTTCCTGTTTCTTCCATACAGCATTTTGAAATGCAAGATTTGAAGTTAATACGTGATGTTAACATGTTGCTTTAAAATCAGTTATTTGTTTAGTGTTCAACAAAGTCAGAGCTACAGCCCTTTGTAACTATTAAATAACAATAGACATAATACAAAAAATCAATAGAAATTGTATTATTATTTGCACTAACAAGTCTTAAATAAAGTGTAAAAATCACTGCCACCATATACAATGTAAATAGACTGGATAATTCCAGACTTGGGCAATACGGTGTGAGAAAATCTCAGTCCTGCCCTTGTCAGCTGTTAATGTCTTGTAATTTGATTAACAACCTCTGATATCAACCTTGTAAAATATTCTCAAATGTCCCGTGAACAGGTAATCAGAAAATTGACCGCAGCTCCAATTTTGACAGCTGTTGTAACTCCTTAGTTAATTAGTAGCTAGTAAGTATGATCAAAGCAGAGTTCAGAAATGCAGGGAAAGGTGTTACATATTTCGGTTTAGTACCAGTCTTATCTCTGGTTTCCGTTTGAGGTCATCAGGAAGCCAAGGACTTCAACGCAAGTGTAAAACATAAATCATCTCAGTGAAAACAATTAGCGCAATTTGAGGACGTCATAACGAGTAAGAACATTTAGCATCTATCTACAAATTCATTTGGATGTTCATGTGAAATTTCTTTCCCCTTTGCCAAAAGAACTGTCCTCTGTTGACATAACATTGAACCTAAGGAGTACAGGGCTTTTTACACAATCTGTACAAAATTACCTAAAAATAAATTGATTTGGGTATTAGTAAATGTTACTTAACAGTTCATACAGAAAACAGATCATGCCATAGCCACTCAGGCCAAGCCCACATACTGTATGCCTAATCATTGTTTAGTTATCCCAGGTCTATCAAGATACACATTAAAATGTAAACTTTTATATCATAAATATAAGTAATTATTTTAATCTAAGTTAAAATCACATTACATATAATAATTACATAGGGGCCCCATGTTCTATGTAAAGTGACTTAACTGATGTTCATAAAACAATTCCTTCTATATAAGGTGTGTCTGGGATAACAACACTGCTTTTGAAATGAACATACAGGCCCATGGAAAATATTTAATTCTTTAGCACTTTCACAATTCTCCTCCCCAATTAAAAATATTTGCCCAGAAAGGTGTCCAGTTTAAGTTGCCCATAACATTACAGGTAGTAATAAGGTGTTTTAATCCATAAATATATAGTGATTTTTATATAGTGATATACCCTGCATATGCGTGATGATTTTTAGATAACGAAGCTTAATATCATGAATTCACTTTGTTTTATTTTTGCATAATAAGATAAGGAAGCCCTCTGACGGAGCACTTGAAAGGTCAATCCTCCTTGCAGCTAGGTGTAGTATGTTGTCATGAAATAGGTACTACATGAGTGTGCTACAGGGTGACCTCAGTACTCTTTATTTTACAAAAGTATTTTTTTTCAAAGATATACAAAAGTTCAGTTACATAAGTTACATAAATTATGTGAGTGGCACAGATGAGTCGAGCAAATATCATTTATTACAATAGAGGGAAGAGGGAGATAAGAGAAGAGGGAGATAAGGGAAAGGTGTGTGTGTGTGGGGGGGTCTACTCAGGACATGACATGTACTGGGCCATTCTAAAAGCCCAAAATGTCTTGGTTTAGATAAGTGGTCATTCCAAGGCAACCAGATCCCAAAGAATTTAGAACAGCTGTAAATTTTTTTTTAGGAAGGGTTTCTGTAAGCCTTGGTTTAACCTATTGGAAATTGAAGGTCAGACGTTTCCATTATTTTGCTATTGTTTGTAACTAGAAGTATAAAGGTATTTTGATTCATCAAAAACTTTTTTTAAGAGTGCCCCATGGGTTCCTTTTGTTCTTTAGGGCATGTCCACCAAATGTGGAACATGGATCCAGGAAAGGTACAGCCCCTAAAGCAATTTGGGGAAGCAGTATGTTACAATTTTCTCTGGGGTTAGATACCAGGGTATTAGGAACTTATAGGAGTACTCTAGAGCCATACTGTTGAAGGAGCTTTAGGCGACATTCAACCACATCTCGTTTTAATCTGTGCTGTCTAACATTCCAAGATCTGTTTTCTATTCTGTCAACAGACATCTGTCTTCCCACTCTCCCCCCTTTTTTTGCTTGTTTGCAAAACTAGCCTCTCATGTCTTCAGAGTTTGTTAGTGTCAATGGAGATATGGTTCGTCGTATTAAAGAATTGAGGGAGTATCTGATCTGGGCGTAATGAAAAAACACTGAGGTAGGGATCTTTCAGAATTTTTTTTAGGTTCCCAAATGTTCTAAGGTACTGGATATTGAACATTTTAAAGACCCAATACTTAAAGGTGGCAGGTTTCTCACATGCAGCCCAAAACAGGGGCTAGTACAATATACATATTAAGGGGAGATAAGTGGAGATCAGTTTGTTTAACCACTTCAGCCCCAGAAGGATTTCACACTTTAGGACCAGAGCACTTTTTGCGATTCGGCACTGCGTCGCTTTAACTGACAATTGCGCGGTCGTGTGACGTTGTACCCAAACAAAATTTGCGTCCTTTTTTTACCACAAATAGAGCTTTCTTTTGGTGGTATTTGATAATTGCTGCGTCATTTCTGATCACTGCTATAAACAAAAGAAGAGCAACAATTTTGCAAAAAAAAAAAAAATTTCTTACTTTTTGCTAAAATACAAATCCAAAAAAAAATAAAAAAAACATTTTTTTTCATCGGTTTTGGCCGATTTATATTCTTTCTCATATTTGTGATACAAAAATCACAATCTGCTTTTATTGATTGGTTTGAGCAAAAGTGGCCGCGTTTACGGATGAGAAATCATTTCTGGGGTTTTTATTTTTTTTTTATTTTTTACTAGTAATGGCGGCGATCTGCGATTTTTAGCGGTACTGCGATATTGGGGCAGACATGTTGGACTATTTTGACACTTTTTTGGGACCATTGGTATTTATACAGCGATCAGTGCTATAAAAATGCACTGATTACTGTGTAAATGCCATTGGCAGTGAAGGGGTTAACCTGCAGGGGGCGCTCTAAGGGTTAACTGTGTTCCCTGGGCGTGTTCTAACTGTGTGTGGGCTGCCCTGGCTGGGGAAGGGAAGTGATCACAGCTTCCATATAGTGATCTCAGCCCTTCCCCCTCTCACAGAACGGAGGTCCGTGTTTACTTACACGAACCTCCATTCTTTCACTCTGGGAGGGTCCCCGCTCCCTGGCCCCCCCCCAAACACAGTGAGCGCACAGGGCGCGCCTCACAGTGCGCGATCTCGCAGCCGCCGTCGTATGAAGGCGGTTTGCGTTATCGAGCCACTTTGTCACCGTCAACCTGCGGTTGACGGTCGGCAAGTGGTTAGGACTATTACAATGACCCACAGTTTTATGGAATGGATTAAAGTGGATTCCATGGTCTTTGTTTAGTGTGGTGAAGGAAGCCACATTTAGACTATAGGTGGAAACTGTGTAGGATTTCATGAAATTGAGGTAAGTCCAAAGGGAAGGTTCATGAGTGAAGACTTTCTAAGGGAGCTATCTATGCTGCCAGGTAATTTCCTTATGTAAGTTAGGTATTCCTAGCCCTCCATTGAGCTTATGTTTGCATAAGAAACACATTTTGCAGTGTTGCAAGATTTGGGAAGAGGGGAGTGGGACTTTAATTGAAGCACACGAGGGATACACCATAAACTGATGGAGATGTTTACAGAAATGTAATTTGTGGATATAAATATACTGATGCATATAATCACAAACATTACATGATAAAATATCAATCATAAACGATAATACAAATACATAACAATGGATATAAATGTGGTAAGCTCAGTACATTGCCCCTATCCATCAGGTATTTAAATATATATACACAGACAGGTCTGCATGGCCACACAATACAATACACAATACACCAACATGCATGTGATATCATGGATAACCATGCCTCACGTTTACTGGTAACATTCACATTCATTTTACTGTCACTTTCCATTTTGATCACCCATTGGTCTGGTTGTCTATCTAGCTTTCATCTATTTTTTCCTCTCTAGCCCTTACCCACCTTCCTTCACTCCTTTTCCTCTCCATCCCTCCTCCATTCATCTGGTTTCTTGGATCTCATTCACCTCTCCACTTCACAGGTCTCTGTTCCATATCTTGTCTGCTCTCCAGCTCCCTTCCCTTGATTTAGCTCCGCTTCCTTCCTTTCTTTTTTGATCTCCCATGCACACACCCACTCAACAGTTGTTCATTTAATCCAACTCTCCCACAGCACACTATCATCCCATGCTTCAACCATGGGTCTTCCTATCACCAGGACGTCCTCATCCCCCTGGGGTGATGCCGACTGTGGGTTGCTGCCATCATGCCCCCTGCCACAGCTCCCGGCCCCGATGGCCCTGGACGGGCCTTTGGCTCAGACGGGGTATCACCATCATATGAGTGTTGTAAGTTGCATGCGCAGTTTGTGGAGGGATTCCTACCCCATTGTTTTCACTTTGTCAATTTCTGATCCTATATTAATATTTTTTAGACATACCACGAGCCTGCTCCTGACGAGTGGCTCAAAGCCACGAAACATACGTAGAGCTAAAAGCTGCCGTGGGTTCAACCTTCTATGCATTTTACACAACCAACCTCAATAGGAACAATGAGGTCCTTGGCCACGCAAACCTGTCTGTGTATATACATTTACCAGTCTGTATATTAAATACCTGATGGATGGGGGCAATGTACTGAGCTTACCACATTTATATCCATTGTTATGTATTTGTATTATCGTTTATAATTGATATTTTATCATGTAATGTTGGCGATTATATGCATCAGTATATTTATATCCACAAATTAAATTTCTGTGAACATCTCCATCAGTTTATGGTGTATCCCTCGTGTGCTTCAATTAAAGTCCCACTCCCCTCTTCCCAAATCTTGCAACACTGCAAAATTTGTTTCCTTTACAAGGCAGGGATGGAAGCGGACAGCCTTACCAGGCCATGGCTTCATTTAAAGTCCCCATTTTTCTTCCCCCATTTATTTCCTTTTCTCCTTTATATTATGTTTGCATAACATATGGTTTTGCAAACCTAGGCCTTGGGGATAAATTTAGATTTTCTTGTGCAATAAACATATGCATTGTTAATTTGTACATCGAGAAGAGGGTAAGCCTCGAGGGGTTGGAAAAGATGGAGTAAGATGTCATTCGCAATATATAAAGCTTAGTGGTTAATGCCCATGATTTTCATTCCATGGATATTAGGAATATTGGTGAAAGGTGATATCTGTCTAGTACCTCTGAGGATTTGAAAAACTTTAGAGGAACATCTGCTATATCCCTTGATTTTACAGGCGAGAGTCAAGACCCATTTGAGGAAATCTTTGTAAAAGCACCACTTGAATAGCACAAACATAAAATCTCAAACAAGTGTGTCAAATGCTTTAAATACTATTAAGGACAGTAGCATAGTTTTGAAAAATATGAATCTGACAAGGTGTATAGGTTGGATCGCCTGTTGTAATGCTCTGCCTTAGGAAGGATTTCAAGCTAGATGTGAACACCTTAGCCAAAATTTTGATGCTGACATGAAGTAGACATATGGGTCTGAACTGGACCATGTATGAGGGTCGGTCGATAGGTAGCAGAAATATCATTGTCAAGAGGGTTGATGTGTTTTAGGAAATTGAAGAGGTGTGTAAGATGGGGTAATAATATTATTATCCAAGATTTATATAGCACCACTAATGTATGCAGCACTTTACAGGAGGACAGCACATTTACAGTGCTGTGCAAAAAGTATTTTCTCCTTCCGTGAATTTTTTCAGATCGCGGCGTGATGTGTTGCTTTTTGAGATCTTTTAGCATGCTTCATTTTGTCAGACAGCTTCTATTTAAATGAGAAGTCCAGCCAATGCTTGTTTGGCTGTTCTTCTCCTATGGATCACAGGAGTGCAAATAATTTTGCACTCCTGTGACCCATTTTTAGCAGAGTGGAGTGAAGTCCGCTCTCTGCTGACGTCACAGGAGTCGGACCAGGCACCGCGTCATCCCAACTTCAAGAGTCTGGATCTGCCAGGTGCCTGGACAGATAGAAGTCTCAGCCTCTCAGCGAGCCTCTGAGACTGAAACAGTCGCTTCCCGCCCCTTCACAGCTCAGCGCTCCAATGAGCATGGAGGAGCAGAGTGGAGGGTTTGCTGACAGCCAGCAACTCTCCGCTCGGGGAGCAGTGAGAACCGAGCCATTGGAGGTGTTCGATGGCTCGGCTCTCATTGTAGAGATGTCGGGGGACAGATGCATCAAACTGATGCTGCATCTACCTAGGTAAGTATAACTGGGGAAAAAAACGCAAACCAATACTTCTCTTTTAAGTGATTTCTTGATTCAACAGACCTGACAATAATCAGGCCTGGGTGTGGCAAGAAAAATTTAACTTAGCTTTCCAAAATGTGTGGTCAATCACAGTTCAATGATGATTTAGCAAGGGGGGGGCAATTACTTTTTCACATAGGGCTAGTCAGGTTTGGACAGCTTTTTTCCCTTAATAAATGAAATCATGATTTAAAAACTGCATTGTTAACGTGGAGGTGCCCAAAACAACATCTTTATTGGGTGGAAGTGATGAACACCATAAATACCGTGTTTCAGACCTCCATACCACTTGAACCTATACCATGCCTCCTGAGCATTTTAGATGATTTTCAATTACAGGCTCCCACGAGAGAGGCAGTTGCTAGAGCTCTTTTTCAAGCTGGAATGGTAATACTGGAACTGGAAGTCTACTGACTCTCCTTCTCACAAAGAATGGATACAATGTATGGCGGAAGCCCTTCGATTAGAGAAATACATTTACCAGCATAGAGAACGTCCCCGTAAATTTGACAACTTATGTGGTCCGTGGCTGGATACTCCAGGCTGGAGCCCGTTGGAACTAGTGATGGATAGACTACTCATGGGCTAGGTTGGACCCATCTGACTAATGAATGTATCTTTACGATGGACAGCAAGTGCCAACGGTGGGGAATGCATCTTTGAATAACAATACACATCTGTATTATCGTCTTGCTCAATGGCATATGTGGTGCTCTTTACAGATGCTCAAAATATTTGCAAGGCTGTCTTGGAAATGTCATATGTGTACTGCTTATTGTTTCCTGTATTATTTCTTTATAAAACATTTTCTTGATTTTAAAAAAAATGCATTTTGTATTTATGTGGGCTATCTTTGTGTAATATTATAATTTGTTTGATGATCTGAATCATTTCTCTGTGAGACAAATATGCAAAAAATTAAAAAAATCAGGAAGGGGGGAAATACTTTTTCAAAGCACTATACAATATAGTTCGAAACAAGATGGTCAGGAGTATGCATATAATCTAACAGATGTCACCAAATTTATATTATATTATTTATTTTATTTATATTTTATAGAATAGGATGTAATATCCGTTACGTTCAGGCTACATGACCAACCGCACAGACTTATTTGCTACATTTACATCTATCCGGTCAATATCTTTAACTAACATAATTAGATCTTGTGTCCGTATAGGTGAAAAGGATTGATATATATGAAAAGTAAGGTTTCAAGTTTTGAGTGTGAAAAGGGAGTCTTCACTGCGTAAAGAACAGATAGATTATGTTGAAATTCTTTTAAGATGTCAGGATGTTGGTCAGAATCCTATGTTTGGTTTGAAGGGAGATAGGTGTGAATTGTTGATCTGTGCATTGAAGATCATTTGCAAGCATAGTGTCAGATTTGTTGCTTTTGGAGTAAACTTTGTCTAGACCTGCGGAGCTAGATTTTTGCTATGTTTGTTGAGCAAAGATTAAGCCCAAAAGCAAACATTTATTATATTTCAGCTTACCAGTTCTTTGATGTTGTGGCCGCTTTAGTTTTTTTTTAGTCTTTGTTTCTTTTATTTTTATTTTATTTTTACTTGGCGATCTGGCCTGAAAGATGCGGCTTTCAGGACTTTTCTTGCTGTCCTGCAAGTGCACCGCCCCAGCGTGAAAGCACTTGGGCTTTCACACTGGGGAGAATGGGGGGAGAGTTTTTCAGGCGATGCACAGGCGCTATTTTTAGCACCGCAGCGCCTGAAAAACGTTTGAGTGTGAAAGTAGCCTAATTTAGTAGCCAAGGGGAAAGCTCAGTTTTAGGCAGTAGAGATCTACATATCAGCATAGTCAGGTCATTGTCTGACCAAGGAGCTGTTAGGACCTTTGTAGAAGATATTGCTGGAAGAAATTCCTATGCACAAAGATCTATTCTGGAAAATATACAGTATCATGTGGCGATGAATGGTATGTGTAATCGCAAAGTTTTGGCTTGAGTTCCCTCCATGTGTCTAGGAGGTTATGGGCATGTAGGAAATACCTAAAATGTCAGGTTTCAGACTGGGGTAAGTTTGTAGAATGGTTGGCCTTATTCTGGGTTCACAGTTAAGTAAAGCCTCGTACACGCGATGCGACAGTCGTACGACCGGACGTCCAAAATCGTATGTCGGCTGTTGTGTCTCGCATACTGACGAGCACTAAGCGATCGTACAACCAAGCCTAACACAGTAACGTGTTACGAGCGTATAAAGAGGAAGTTCAGGTGAATGTGATTTGTGAATTTGTAACATAGGTTTACACGAACGGACACTTCCGAGCGTTTCTGACTTCTGAGCATGCCTGTTTTGCACATACAGCTTGTTGGACCAACTGCTCTGTACACACGATACAATGGTCATACGACCGCTTGTTGTACAACAAAAGTTTTCTAGTCTGCTTGTCCAACTTCTGTTGTACGGCTGTCACACGTCGGCTGTTCTAATCGTGCAAACTAACAGTGGGATGATCGTACAACAAGCGGTTGTACGACCGTTTTCATACAACCGTCACACCCTGTGTACGAGGCTTCATAGGCATAGTATGTAAGAATAGCGAGTTCAGTTTGCTGTAGGTAGTCTTGTAGCAGTAGCCCTTTTTGAAAGCAGTTAGTACTCCTCTGTGTTTTGTTGGAGCTGAAGCCTGGAAGATCTAAAGGAAAGTTAGTAAGAAGTAGGTTGGGGCTGAGCTCTGTGAGAAGTGCAACTCCTGAATTCATGCGGTATCCACTGTTTTGGGTTGTATTTGAAGCATTGTGCATTGACAGTTAACAAATTGGGTGACATGATAGAATGGTGAAAAGAGGCATAGCTTTGTTTAACCTTCCTAGCGGTATTCCCGAGTGTGGCTCGGGGTGGAATTTCAGCACCAAGAGCGGTAACCCCGAGCCACACTCGGGATTGCATCGCTGGATCCAGGCAATGTTTCTTACCTTGTCCCCTGGATCCAGCGATGTCCTCCCGCGGTGTCAGCTTGTCTCCCCGCGGCCAGATGTCTCCTGTGTGCCGGGCTCCGTTCCCTGCGAGCGTCGCGTCGCACGGGGGCGGAGACCGGCGGGAAATTCAAAAAGTGAAACACACAGTACACATACAGTACACTGTAATCTTATAGATTACATTACTGTATGAAAACATTTCACACCCCGTTTGTCCCTAGTGGTTTGCCCAGTGCCCTGCATGCACTTTTATATAATAAATGTCATTCTTTCTGCCAGGAAACTTGAGAATGTCCATAGCAACCAAAAAGTGTCCCTTTGCGTCAAAAGTGGTTTTTGATCAGCTAGAAAACACCGATAGTAAATAAGAATGATTTGCAGAATTGAGTGATACTGATTTTTGGGGAAATTTATCATCAGCAACTGAAAGTGACGATAGCGACAATTCTGCAACTGAGCTTATTTATAGTTATTTATTATATTATAATTTATGATTTCATTTTTCAAACTTTTTCATACCCGGGATGTCTACTAGACTCTTGTTTGGACAGATTTAAGTGAGTTATTCCTAAGAATTACAGGCCTACAATATAAAACGCCAAATTTTCATGCAAAATAATTGTACCACTTTTGGAACAAAATTCCAGACAGAATCATACCGCCAGGGAGGTTAATGGTCTAGAGGTCACATGGTTGCATCACAGAGGAGTACTAAGAAGAGGACATGCATCTGGGTGAAATGGCACAGGGGATAGAGTGGGGGGCAAAGAAGAGAAGAATCAGTGAATGAGGATAGCAGAGACACAATGTAAATAAATACAAATAAACAGTAACAAGCAACCATAATCATTTCTGGAGGTGTGACAACAGAGATTTTGTCACTATATAGAGTACTAGGGTGGTTTCCCCTACCAATAAATGCAGAGATTTCAAAGTACTCTAAAGAGGGAAATGTATCAACCTTAGCTACATGGGGCAAATAGAGAGAATACTTTAAAGGAGAAGTACAGCCAAAGCTTGCTTGTCTGTACTTCTGTGTATCACAGGAGTGCAGTCCGGGATTCGCCCACATGTCTGGACCGGCACTCGTCTCAGCCTCTCATTAAGCCGCTTAGAATCTGAGCTGGCCACTCCTTCCCCC
This sequence comes from Glandirana rugosa, assembly GCA_018402905.1. Lineage (NCBI taxonomy): Eukaryota > Metazoa > Chordata > Amphibia > Anura > Ranidae > Glandirana > Glandirana rugosa. The sequence continues at coordinate 1,038,306 of BLSH010342424.1, forward strand.
TCCACAACCCATCGCTCCAGTGAGCGAGGGAGGGCAGAGCAGAGAGTGATGACTGATAGCCACCAGCTCTCTGCTCAGGGAGCTCTGAGAACCGAACGATTGGCAGTGTTTGATTGCTCGGTTCTCAGCATTAGAACCAAAGGGGGACAGATGCAGCATCGGTCCAATGCTGCATTGAGCTAGGTAAGTATGATTCTTAAAAAGAAAAAACTCCATACTTTCCTTAAAGTTATAAGCAAGTTCATTTTATGAGTTGGCTGATGATAGAGGTAGGGAAAGGATAAGGGGGGGGATAAGGAAAGTGGAGGATGGGAGGTAAGGGCAGGGGTGAGGAGATGGGAAGATAGCTGTCATCTCTAAAGATAATTACTTATGCAGTATTTATAAATGTAGTGGCTGTAAACCTGAGCTAAAGACAGTCATACATGGATCGAGATTTTGCAGATCTCTGCTGAACCGGCCGAATTTCAATCCATGCATGGGCAGGCTGGTTGTACATTAAATGATTATGGCCTGTCTAAGCCATAGTGAAACTGATTGACTTGGATGGCTATTAATGTATGACCATCATGGAGAAGCAGTAAATTAGGTGTGGGAACCTCTCTTATGCAGTCTAATGCTGCAATACTGTGTGTTGGATTACAATTGTATAGTTGCATAAACATGGTGATCACATAAGAATATCCCATTAAATGTGGCAAGCATTGCTCAAATAGAAACCTAAAGTGCCTATAGGCAGCAATATAACAGTGCACTGTGAAGCATAGCAAGGCACCATGTATGACATCCTCACTGTCCCCAGCTAGACCACGAGACTGAGAACCATGTTGTGGAGAGATGGAATGTAGCTGTGGTATACAGGCATTGCACTTAAAGATATTGGTGCAACAGTACATGGCTGAAATTGCCCTGGCTGTTTATAGGGGAGATGGAGGGCAGGTGTGAGTCCCCGCCAAACCAGGCATCATAGACATTCTTCAATACAATATACAATACTTCAATATAAGCACAGAAGATGAAAGGACACAGGTATGCTGCTGGATCATAGTACCAACAGCTATTGTGGAATAATGTCACCAGGAATCTCACTACCTGAGGAAGAGCAAGCCCCATTGTGCAGATGGTATTCAACACAAGAGATATATGGGCTTGATATGGTAAAGTTGTCCTTCAAAAGCTGCAAAAATATCTTAGTGACCAAGTAATACTAAAGCCTATTTTTTAAAATTGAAGTCAATTTGTACACATTGGGGTTGATTTACTAAAACTGGAGAGTGCAAAATCTGGTGCAGCTCTGCATAGTAGCCAATCAGATTCTAAATGCAACTTGTTCAATTAAGCTCTGACAAAAAACTGAAAGCTAATTGGTTTCTATGAAGAGCTGCACCAGATTTTGAACTATCCAGTGTATAGTCTGCTTCTTTGAATCAGCTGTCCAGTCTCATAGCTGCCGTCACCCCCTCTTCTGTTTGCAGGTGCCTGCTTTAGGTAGCTGCTCCTAAAAGAGACACCTGTGCATGCCCACTCCAGGCCAGGGATGTGTGTGTCCATGGACACACACACTGCACCCAGCAAGACATGCCCCTGCTCCCTCATGCCACGTCTTGACTGACAGCTGCAGAAGCCAATTGCTTGCCAAACTGTCACCTCCCTCTCCAACTAGGAAGTTTGGAGAGCAGAATGGCTTCTAGAGGACAAAACATAGCACTGTCACTGCAAGTAACACAATGGGGTCCCGTGTTGCTTAAGATCAGGAAAAGGGAAAGGAAAGAATCTAAACAAAGTACAACTATGTACAGACAAAATAAACTTAGTATGGTGCTGCTACTGTGGCTAACTGCAAAACAAGGTAACAGAAGGTGTATGTGGCATCAGGTAATGGATGGAAGTCACTGAAAAATCCACTACTCATCATCGGCCAATGGAGACAAGGTGAAAAGTTTGTGAGCCAAATAACTGCAGAGTTTGAGAGCGTTGAGATAACCACTTCTGTGGGGTCTTTGCTGAGAAATGAGCTTCTTTGACTCTGTGTTGAGTGTGTGCGCTTTGGGTGACTGGCTGGGGCTGAGGTTCGATGGCAGCTGTGGGCCTAGCTTTTTAAAGCAGGAGTGGACCTTCTCAGGAGTGTGGTAAGTAAAGGTTACTTTAAAGATTACTTTAAAGGAGTATCCCCGTCACTAGCAGATTCCCTCCAATTGAACGATTTGGGCATATTGCCACAGGATTTGCCTTTTAACGATAGTGACTTGAGTGAGATCAGTAAAGAATTTAAAGGCATGTCCTTGAAAGCTCATTTCAGATGACTTATGAGCTAAGCTTTTAGTAGGTGTTCTTTAGTTTTGAAATAGAGGAGCTTAACAATGATGCTCTGTGGATCAGCGCTCGATGGACTCCATTTCCCTGTCCACAACATAAAGGCTAATCATTGTGCAGACCCAAGAAAAAGACTGGGAGGGTTAATTATTTTCCTTGAAACAACACAGGAAGCACTGGGCACATAATAGCTTTGAATTTCTTGCATGATCAACAGGTATTTTCTTTATAATAAATAGATATAACAAAATACGTTCAATGGTATACATATTTACCAGTTCATAAGGGAACAAATTAGTGGATTGTTAAACTTTAAGTGGTGTATTATATAGGGTAGGGGCACAAAGCAGTTAGCATTCACTGTTTTCCAGTGTTTGTTGCTGAATTACTATGCTATGCAATAATTGTACCCATCATTTATTTTGAACTTTTTGAACATTTTAACCAGTTGCTTAGACATTTTTGTAATGCTCATTTTTTACTGTAAATTGAGATTTTACCAAGATGCATTTCTTTGAGGGGAAAGGGGGTACCATTTTAAAGTTTTTCTTAGACTGCAAACAAACCAGAATAACTCCTGGGCCTTTGGATAGTTAATTACTTAATTACCATAAATATATTCATAGAGTGCCCAGAATAAAGAAAGCATATAATCATATTAATATTGCATTGCTGTCCAAGGCTATTTTCCCATCTCACAGTAAACCCTCAAAAATGTTCCAATCTAATAAGGATATGGATATTTTTATTGTCCTTCTGAAAACATGGCATACAGTATCTCACAAATGTAAGCACACCCCTCACACTTTTGTAAATATTTTAATATATTTTTTCACGTGACAACACTGAAGGAATGACACTTTGCTACAATGTAAAGTAGTGAGTGTACAGCTTGTATAACAATATAAATTTGCTGTCCCCTCAAATTAACTCAACACACAGCCATTAATGTCTAAACCGCTGGCAACAAAAGTGAGTACACCCCTAACTGAAAATGTCCAAATTGGGCCCAATTAGCCATTTTCCCTCCTCGGGGTCATGTGACTCATTAGTGTTACAAGGTCTCAGGTCTGAATTGGGAGCAAGTGTGTTAACTTTAGTGTTATCGGTCTCACTCTCTCATATTGGTCACTGGAAGTTCAACATGGCACCTCATGGCAAAGAACTCTCTGAGGATCTGAAAAAAAGAATTGTCGCTCTACACAAAGATGGCCTAGGCTATAAGAAGATTGCCAAGACCCCAAAACTGAGCTGTAGCATGGTGGCCAAGACCATACAGCGGTTTAACAGGACAGGTTCCACTCAGAACAGGCCTCCCCATGGTCAACCAAAGAAGTTGAGTGCACATGCTCAGCGTCATATCCAGAGGTTGTCTTTGGGAAATAGACATACGAGTGCTGCCAGCATTGCTGCAGAGGTTGAAGGGGTGGGGGGTCAGCCTGTGAGTGCTCAGACCATACACCGCACACTGCATCAAATTGGTCTTCATGGTTGTCATCTCAGAAGGAAGTCTCTTCTAAAGATGAGGCACAACAGTTTGCTGAAGACAAGCAGACTAATGAAATGGATTACTGGAACCATGTCCTGTGGTCTGATGAGACCAAGAAAAACGTATTTGGTTCAGATGGTGTGAAGTGTGTGTGGCAGCAACCAGGTGAGGAGTACAAAGACAAGTGTGTCTTGCCTATAGTCAAGCATGGTGGTGGGAGTGTCATGGTCTGGGGCTGCATGAATGCTGCTGGAACTGGGGAGCTACAGTTCATAGAGGGAACCATGAATGCCAACATGTACTGTGTCATACTGAAGCAGAGCATGATCCCCTCCCTTCGGAGACTGGGCCACAGGGCAGTATTCCAACATGATCACAACCCCAAACACACATGCAAGACGACCAATGCCTTGCTAAGGTGATGAACCGGCCAAGCATGTCTCCAGACCTAAACCCTATTGAGCATCTGTGGGGCATCCTCAAATGGAAGGTAGAAGAGTGCAAGTTCTCTAACATCCATCAGCTCTGTGATGTCATCATGGAGGAGTGGAAGAGGACTCCAGTGGCAACCTGTGAAGCTCTGGTGAACTCCATGCCCAACAGGGTTAAGGCAGTGCTGGAAAATAATGGTGGCCACACAAAATGTTGACACTTTGGGTCCAGCTTGCATATTTCACTTAGGGGTGTACTCAGCAAATTTACACTGTTATACAAGCTGTACAGTCACTACTTTACATTGTAGGAAAGTGTCATTTCTTCAGTGTTGTCACATGAAAAGATATAATAAAATATTTACAAAAATGTGAGGGGTGTACTCACTTTTGTGAGATATTGTACATAGAATGAAAAAATTACTTACAGTGGGCAAAATAATTATTTGATCCCATGCAGATTTTGTAAGTTTGCCCACTTACAAAGAAATGAAGGGTCTATAATTTTTATCATAGGTGTATTTTAAATGATAGAGACAGAATATCAACCAAAAATCCAGAAAAAACATTATGTTATAAATTGAGTTGCAATTCAGTGAATAAAATAAGTATTTGATCCCCAAGCAAAACATGACTTAGTACTTGGTAGAGAAACCCTTGTTGGCAAGCACAGAGGTAAGACGTTTCTTGTAGTTGTCTACCAGGTTTGCACACATCTCAGGAGGGATTTTGGTTCACTCTTCTTTACAGATCTTCTCTAAATCCTTAAAGTGGTTGTATACCCCGCTTCGTGATTTTTACCTACAGGTAAGCCTATAATAATATGTATATAATAATGGTAAAATGAATATCTCCAAAAACTGTGCGGTTTAGGAGATAATCAACCCTGCATGCAGCCGCGAACCCGGGAGTAATGCCGTGGCAACATGTCAGCCTTCTCGGCGGTGTGCGGGAGGCGGTGCTGGGACTTTGTTCTAAGGTAAGTATTTCATAATGAGCTAGTATGTGGTGCATACTAGCTCATTATGCCTTTGCCTTACATTTTTTTTTTGTTTTTTTTTTTGTTTTTTTTAGGGCGTGCAAACGCTTTAAGGTTTCTTGGCTGTTGCTTGGCAACTTAAAGTTTAAGCTCCCTCCATGAATTTTTTTATAGGATTAAAGTCTAGGAACTGGCTAGGCCACTCCATGACCTTAATGTGCTTGTTCTTGAGCCACTCCTTTGTTGCCTTGGTGGTATGTTTTGGGTCATTGTCATGCTGAAAGACCCATCCACGACCCATCTTCAGTGTTCTGGCTGAGGGAAGATTTTACAAAACATGGCCTCGTCCATTGGCCGTTCAATGCGACAAAGTCGGCGTGCACCTTTAGCAGAGAGACAGCCCCAAGGCATAATGTTTCCAACTGCATGCTTGACTGTAGGGATGGTGTTCTTAAGGTCATAGTCAGCATTTTTCTTCCTCCAAATGCGGCAAGTTGAGTTAATGCCAAAGAGCTCTATTTTGGTCTCATCTGACCACAGCACTTTCTCCCAATCCTTCTCTTGGTCATTTAGATGTTCATTGGCATACTTCAGGTGGGCCTGTACATGTGCCTTCTTGAGGAGGGGGATCTTGTCGGTGCTGCAGGATTTCAATCCATGGCGGCTTATTGTGTTACCAGCGGTTTGTTTGGTGACTGTGGTCCCAACTGCCTTGAGATCATTCACAAGCTCCTCCTGTGTAGTTCTGGGCTGATCCCTTACTTTTCTCATAATCATCCTTACCCCATATGGCAAAATCTTGCGTGGAGATCTCGACTGAGGGCGAATGGTGGTTATATTCTTTAATTTGCAAATAATTGCTCCAACAGTTGTCTCCTTCTCACCAAGCTTCTTGCTGATCGTCCTGTAGCCCATGTCAGCCTTGTGTAGGTCTAAAATCTTGTTCCTGGCATCCGTTGAAAGCCCTTTGGTCTTGCCCATGATGGTGGGTATGAATGGAAGAAAGATATTTTCTGGACAGGTGTCTTTTATACACATAATGAGTTGTCATTAGGAACACCTTCTTAAATTGACAGGACTAATCTGTGTACCACATGAGCACATACTGTAGCCAGTCTGTGGGAGCCAGAACTATTGTTGGTTGGTAGAGGATCAAATACTCATTTTACTCACTGAACTGCAACTCAATTGATAACATTTGCATCATGTGTTTTTCTGGATTTTCTTGATATTCTGTCTCTATAATTTAAAATACACATATGATAAAAATTATAGACCCTTCATTTCTTTGTAAGTGGGCAAACTTACAAAATCTGCAGGGGGTCATATAATTATTTTCCCCACTGTATGTCCCAATGAACAATGATAAAATCAAGACAAGCACATAAATAAATAAATACATCATTATGTAACAAAAAGTATAATCACTGACAGGTGCATTTTTCCTGCAGTTGAGCTTCTTCTGACTCGCATTTAACCTGCATCACGCAAGTTTTGCATCCCCATTGACTTGTATGGAAATACTAAGCCCGCTTGAAGCAAACAAAATCCTGTCAATACAGGCCACTAGTTCCATATTTTAGCGCCTGGGTTCTGCATGCAGTAAGTAGATGTGTATATATATATATATATATATATACACATATACTGAGTAAAATTATAAATGCAACAGTTTTGTGTTTGCCCCTATTTATCATGAGCTGAATTTGAAGATCTACAACTTTTTCTATGTACTCAAAAGGCCTAGTTCTCTCAAATATTGTTCACAAATCTGTCTAAATCTGTGTTACTCTAAAATGTGCAGTTTTACTGTATTGGGGGGGGGGATCCGAAAACCAGTCAGTATCTGGTGTGACCACTATTTTTCTCACACAGTGCAGCACATCCTCTTCGCATAGAGTTGATCAGGTTGTTGATTGTGGCCTGTGGAATGTTGTTGGTCCATTTCTCTTCAATGGCTGTGCAAAGTTGCTGGATGTTGGCAGGAACTGGAACATGCAGTTATATACGTCGATCCAGAACATCCCAAACATGCTCAATGGGTGACATGCCCCGTGAGTATTGTAGAG
>BLSH010342424.1:1045596-1060520 GCA_018402905.1 Glandirana rugosa
CCCTACAGGTGGTCTCGACAACGGGAACTTAACTTACAATTAAAGAGATGTTATGAGTGCCCCGTACAGTGGGTAACTCGTACAAACCCTACAAGACCTAGCTGCATATATTGACGTACAAGGTCAAGGACGGTTGTAGGTCGTTGAAACGTGTCGGTAACTTCTCTTTACCTGGTTGTTGTAAGGTGTCCGGTGTTAGTTGTTGGACTAGTTGAGATACGCTTCTCCTACACGACGTGACACACTCTTTTTATCACCAGTGTGGTCTATGACTGACCAAAAGCCTAGGGGGGGGGGTTATGTCATTTTGACGTGTAAAATCTCGTCCATTTCTCTTCAATGGCTGTGCAAAGTTGCTGGATGTTGGCAGGAACTGGAACATGCAGTTATATACGTCGATCCAGAACATCCCAAACATGCTCAATGGGTGACATGCCCCGTGAGTATTGTAGAGAAATTAACATTCAATTCAAGGGCAACAGCTCTGGTGGACATCCCTGCAGTCAGCATGCCAATTGCACGCTCCCTCAAAACTTACAACATCTTTGGCATTGTGCTGTGTGATAAAACTGCACATTTTAGAGTGGCATTTTATTGTGGCCAGCCTAAAGCACACCTGTGCAATAATCATGCTGTCTAATCAGGATCTTGATATGTCACACCTGTGAGGTGGATGCATTATCTCGACAAAGGAGAAGTGCTCACTAACACAGATTTAGACAGATTTGTGAACAATATTTGAGAGAAATAGGCCTTTTGTGTACATAGAAAAAGTCATAGATCTTTAAGTTCAGCTCATGATAAAAAGGGGCAAACACAAGAGTGTTACGTTTAAAATTTTGCTCAATATATATTTACATTCGATTCTAATCTCACCCTTTCTAACATTACTAGTAGAAAGGGTCATTCAACTGACTTTTTCTATGTCCACAAATGCAATCATATCATGGGCTTTATTTGGCACCAGTGGGCACCAATGAGCACTCAGCACCAGTGACTGTAATATAAAAGCTTGGTAACCATTTCTACCTGCACCTTGTGTTTTTTACCTACATAACATGTGCATTGATCGTGGCATTTGCTGCCCTATACGCACATCCTGTAGTAGGTAGTAAATCTTCACATTCATGTGTCAGCAGTTTGTGTAGAAGCATGCAACATGGCACTGCACAGCTTAATGCATGACTTGTGTCTGTAGTGTGAGACTTCCTGTGAATAAACTATATATCCAACAATCGCTGGGTCTCTGAGTCTAGTGCTTATGCGGCTGAAAGCTACACAATCATTAGATGTGAAGGACAAAATCAGGCAGAACATTTACAGACATACAGAGAATATACTTGCAGTATGGAGATGATATGTTTGATCATATTAGCACCCCCACATTTGTCACACAACACAGGGGAGGTAACAAGGTATGCATTGGATGCTTTGAGACTCAGGAAAGGAAGCTGTCTTGCCCCTTTGGCACACAGGGAAAAGCTAGCTGAAGCAATGCATGGTGTGACGTTATGCGAGGCACCACAATGGACAGGCGATACTTGATGCCTCGCATGCAATCATTTTGAGGTGACTAGTGGGAGTACGACCCAGGTTTTTCCGGCCACCGTGGCAGAGCTGATTCCGGCTAGGACTTTCTAGTCCACTCAAACTCCTCTCCACCTGTATCTAATGACCAGGAAGAGAGCAGAGGAGAACTGGATCCTGGATCTCAGAGGGAAAAAGCTGAGAGAGCTCTGTGTGCTAATTTGGATTCTAAGAACAAGGTTTGCAATGTGCTTATGTTTTTTGGGTGTCGGGGACAGCCCCACACTGTATAGAGAGGAATCTCTTTGTTTAGTTTAACGCCAGACGGCGAGGTTTTGTGTTCTGTTTTTGTTTGTGTTGGTAACTTGCAAACCTGAAATAATAAACCTGGCAAGCCACCAGATTTTAAAGAAACTGACATCCATGCTGAATCTTTTCCCCTGAAAAGTGATCCCCACAAGCTAATCTCCCACAATGGACATAGGGGGATCAATCAGCAGTGAGTCCATCATTAGAAGATAAGTAAAACAAACAACACAGGAAAAATAAGTGCACTAATACCTATTTAAAACCATAAAAAACAATTCTTTTAACCAAAATTAACATGTTATCGAAGCACAGGTCTATATAGCGTAATCCAGCTCAGTTCTGTTAATGTATGGTTTCTTATTATGTCTGCAGTGTATTTTAGCTTGTAGTATGATAACCTTTTGTAAAGTTTACATTTGTTGTGGCCAGGGTGACCAGATTTATTCATACTACTATAATTGCCAAGTAAGTGAGAAAAAGGAATACACATTGCTTCACCAAAGCTGAAAGGAGTGCATGCCTTTGTAAACGCAATCATTAAATGCAGTGGTAAAAGTTCCTGACTCAGACCTCTATTGGGGCTATTTAATACTGACATTACAGCAACTTTACCAAATGAAAATCATGTTTACATTCACAAAGTAAATCACCTTGTGAAACAATACTGTAAGTAACATAATGATTGGAAATTCTATGGAAATTCAGGTCAAGCCTGGGAATTCAGTAGAACCATTTGCTTACTTAATTAACACTTTCTTTCTATTCTTCTTTCTGACAACAACAACTACAGTTAAAATAAATATCCAAAATATTTCACATTTTTTATAGCTGTATGTAATACATCCAGATAACTCTAAAAATATGTGAGCCACAGCTTACCTTTCCAGATCCAGTAGACCCAGCAACTGCTAGTAACTCTCCCTTTCCTAGACTAAAATTGATGTTAGAAAGTACTGGTGTAACATGCAATGTGAAGTTATTAAAGATCAGATTTGGGTCATCTTTAGAAGGACTGCCTCCATTTTCAAGCATTGCTTTCCCAAAAACTTGTCCAAACCCCTGTATGAGTGCAAAACAAATACATAAAATAATAAAAAATGTAATTCATGTACTTGAATGTAAAATATTGGAGAAACACATGTAAAAGCAGAGTAGACATCTTCAAAATAAACTTAGAATATAACAGCAGAACAGAAAGCCAGGATAAAAGTGTGATAGAAAGGTTCCACATTCAGCGAAGTCTCTTTGGCGGCTGCCTCATCCCTTAGTAAATGTAACAAGAACCAAATACCCCCTAAACGGGACTGTAATAGGCAGCAAACACCAAAAGGAAAAAATTCTAAAAAACTCTTATTTTATTTATAAATTTTAAAAGTTACTCGTCCGAGGGACAGATACATAAAACATACTACATGCATATAATAGATATATCACAAACGTTGATCCAAAATTTTTTTGTCTAAGAGTAGATCATACAGTTCAACACAGATAGCTTCTGTGGAAATAATAATACTTAACTTTCATAAGAAAAGATACCCGGTGTCCGAAGATGAAAAAAAGATAAAAGTGTGGAACATCATTGTGGGACATTTTTGCATCCAGGATGTCTTTATCAAGCCATCCAAAGGCTCAATTTAGAAAGCTTTAAGATGCATAATGTTGAATTTTAGCCATTTGACTTTAGTTTTGATTTCATTAGACTTCACTGAAATTAACTGTCACTTTTTAAAAATAAGTGTCCTTATAACGATGTGTTTGCTTTGTGATTTGAGCCTCATATGCTGTATAATAATGTGTTTTAGTGGGTGGAACGTTCTATAAATCGATAAAGCTGAATCTGAAAGTAGTGGCACCAATATCTAATAGCCTGAAAACCATTAGAACATCCCCACAGCTATTCCCTTTTGTACCACCTCCCCCCTTTAGTTTGTAAGGTCTATGAGCAGGCCCTCTTAATCCATCTGTATTGAACTTGTTAGCAACTGCACTGTCTCCCTTTATATTGTAAAGCTCTGCACAAATTGTTGGCACTATATAAATCCTGTATAATAATATTAATAATACAAAATGATAATAATATTAACAATCAACTTAAATTAGCACTTCTGTTGCTAATTTAAGTTTGCAATATACTGCATAAAATGATCTTCCCCCTTGGATAATACTATCTTCATGTACTTCATCTACATGTCTTTGGCAGTTAGGTAATCTCCCCATTTCCTCTCAACTCCGGTTTAGGCTATGGGACAGGAAGTGAAGACAAATCTCCCCAATAAAATACAGATGACATGGGTTATAACCCTCCCTTACTCTATCCAAAATGAAGAAAAGGGTTTTGCCTTTAGTTATACTTTAAAAAAGAATTTATAGCAGCCTCACTAGGTCTTTCAACAAATTCTTCGTGCTCCATATCATGAGATATTAGGGCAGTTAAGCAAAGAAAAGTTTGTGTCCTGCCACAATCTAATCTTGAGCATGGTCACTTTTATTAAAGTCTTAAAATTCTTTGTCTATACATCCAGTTTTATATTCCTGGAAAGAATATGCTTCTAAGTGAAAGTCCTATCTATTAATGCACAAGGAAGCAACAATAAGTGCAGCCCAAGAACACACAAAATTCAAACCCCAGACTAGGTACAATGTGTATTATTGCTAGTTTTGTTTGGGTGTATATGTGCATGTATGCACGCCTATATGTGTGTGATTGTGTAGTTAGATTATTTGTAATTAGTATATTATATTTGAATTATTCATTATTGTATGATTTTATAGCGATGGGACATGGAATAGTTTATTATTACTTATGGAGAAGGGGTGGGATTAGATAAGTTTGTACTTCTTCCCATTCCTTTTTGGATATGTAAACTAAATTGTTTTTTGTAGTTCTTTTTTTTGTCTTCTTTTGTAACTAGTCGTCATGTCTACTACTGAATGATTACTTCTTTACTGTTGTTTGTTTTTTTTTTTACATGTTTGAAATAAAGTAACTAAGTCCTCCTTGCAATGACCATTATGCCATTATACCATCGATATATCAGCTCTTTTTATTCAGTCTTGGTTTTTATGTTCAAAGTAGGGACCAATTACAGTTCAAATGTATGCTGACCTCATCCCACACAGCTGTAACATTCTCCACTGCCACTTCTGTGGTTGTCAGGTTGTACTCAAGTGACTTGTATTCATCTTTTTGCAAGAAATCCTGTGAACAATTTAAAAATGCATTAGATACAATAACAATGTGTAATACAATCTTAACAGCAAAAGATGTGATAATCAAGAATGGTAACACATGTCTAATTTTATACGGCAGCAAAAAGCTTCTCCAGAAAATGACTTTTAGCTGGACTGCAGAGGAAAAAAGCATTCACCTCCAGTATGGTACCCATAATACTGACCATGAAAAAGCTTACATACTCCACAGTAATACTTTTCAAAGCCAAGATTCACTGGCATTGGAAATGGTAGAGGTTCCAGGGACAGATATTTGTAGGCTAGTTTAAAGTCCAATCCTAGCCAAAACATTTTATTTTGTGTTGGGCTGAGCAAAGAGGGTTGAAGAATGGGTAGTTTTGGGTAGTTCTGTTATAACAAGAAATGATGGGAAATCTTTTCAACAAGTAGATAGATTAAGGTCTATTTTACACGACCAAAGTGGATAACTGTGCCTAGGTTCCCAGGTGTGTGTGGACAGTTGTAGCCAGAAAGCCTGCCCAAAATGGTTATAGGTGGACAGCAGCCACAACTGTCTGCCAGTGTTTTGGAAGCAATTGAGCGGTTATGGACGGAGGATCATCCTTGGATGGAAGAAACTGCTTGATTGCAGCAGCTTTGATCTGTCCCAAACCACAGGCTATCACCATCTGTAACAGTTTTCAGCTTGCTACTGCTTTGTACAGGCTTCCCAGCCATGTTCGTCTTCACACATTTGGGTTCTTGGCTCGGCTCGTCTCCGTCTGGTAATGTAAAAGAAGGAAGGAACGACTGCACCTCAAACGAAGTCCGAAAAAGTATCTTTGTTTATTGAAGCATCAAATTAGCATGGTACAGGATGAACCAGGTCAAAGGCAGACGCGTTTCACATTTAACAATAGTGCTTATTCATTGCCAAGTGTAAAATGCGTCTGCCTTTGACCTGGTTCATCCTGTACCATGCTAATTTGATGCTTCAATAAACGAAGATACTTTTTCGGACTTCCTTTGAGGTGCAGTCGTTCCTTCTTTTTTTAACATGGGGAGAAGCTAGATTTTCTGACAATTCTTATCCTGTCAATAGCTTGCTCAACAACAGATGAAGAATAACTTTAGCCATATAAACTGTTTTTACTCATAGGACTTGTGTTAATAAAGGTGTAATGAGCTGGTGGAAGAGATGACATTACCTGGGGCCTCATTTAGTAAAGTGTAAAGTGAAGCGAAGTGAACCTCTGTTTACCACAATCATTTAATTATGTGCAGGAAAACAAATCAGCTTCTTCTCCAAATAGCTGAATGTTGAAAGTGAATACAAGGAGCCCCCCTCCCTCCGCCAGCCGATCAGTGAAGTGGTGACAGTGGTGGTGTGACAAGGGGGAGGCGAGCTGCGGGCTGTCAGAAAGTTTCCCCCACTCACCCCCCCCCCCTTTCTCCTGTCAGCAGTGCGGGAGAAGGCAGAGCGGCTCTCTCATTAGTTTCACTGCCCAGCTTCCTGCCAATTCTTTTTCACTCTCCATTGGCCACAGCGCAGGGACAATCACAGCAGACTTGTAGTCCCAGAAGATCGGCGGCCCATTGTTCTCCACAGGGAGGAGACTACAGCTCCCACTCTGCTGGGGGAAAAAAGAGAGAGAGCCCAGAAACAAGTTGATGGAATGTGTGCTATACTGTAACTGCTCCAAAAGACAGAAAGAGAGGAGTGTACCGGGGAAGCCAAAGAGAGCCACGCTGCTAACCAGCACCACCAGAGAGAGCCACGCTGCTAATGAGAGCCATGCTGCTAACAAGAGCCACCAGAGAGAGCCACCCTGCTAACAAAAGCCACGCTGCTAACCAGTGCCACCAGAGAGAGCCATGCTGCCATGCTGCTAACCAGTGCCACCAGAGAAAGCCACGCTGCTAACAAGAGCCATGCTGCTAATCAGTGCCACCAAAGAGAGCCACGCTGCTAACAAGAGCCATGCTGCTAACCAGTACCACCAGAGAGAGCCACGCTGCTAACAAGAGCCACCAGAGAAAGCCACGCTGCTAACCAGAGCCATGCTGCTAACCAGAGCCATGCTGCTAACCAGTGCCACCAGAGAGAGCCATGCTGCTACTGTAACTGCTCCAAAAGACAGAAAGAGAGGAGTGTACCGGGGAAGCCAAAGAGAGCCACGCTGCTAACCAGCACCACCAGAGAGAGCCACGCTGCTAATGAGAGCCATGCTGCTAACAAGAGCCACCAGAGAGAGCCACCCTGCTAACAAAAGCCACGCTGCTAACCAGTGCCACCAGAGAGAGCCATGCTGCTAACCAGTGCCACCAGAGAAAGCCACGCTGCTAACAAGAGCCATGCTGCTAATCAGTGCCACCAAAGAGAGCCACGCTGCTAACAAGAGCCATGCTGCTAACCAGTGCCACCAGAGAGACACACGCTACTAACCAGTACCACCAGAGAGAGCCACGCTGCTAACAAGAGCCACCAGAGAAAGCCACGCTGCTAACCAGAGCCATGCTGCTAACCAGAGCCATGCTGCTAACCAGTGCCACCAGAGAGAGCCATGCTGCTAACCAGCACCACCAGAGAGAGCTACACTGCTAACCAGCACCACCAGAGAGAGCCACGCTGCTAACGAGAGCCACCAGAGAGAGCCACGCTGCTAACCAGAGCCATGCTGCTAACCAGAGCCACCAGAGAGCCACACTGCTAACCAAAGCCATGCTGCTAACCAGCACCACCAGAGTGAGCCACACTGCTAACCAGAGCCACGCTGCTAACCAGTGCCACCAGAGAGAGCCATGCTGCTAACCAGCCCCACCAGAGAGAGACACACTGCTAACCAGCGCAACCAGAGAGAGCCACGCTGCTAACCAGCGCCACCAGAGAGAGCCAAGCTGCTAACCAGCACCACCAGAGAGAGCCACGCTGCTAAACAGAGCCACACTGCTAACCAGCGCCAGCACACTGTTATCCAGAGCCACCAGAGAGAACCACGCTGCTAGTCAGCACCACCAGAGAGAAATACACTGAGCCACTACCAGGGTACAGACATGCTACACTGCTGACCAGAGTTGCCCCGGGCAACCCAGAGTGAGCAAACATTTAGCCGGATGGATCACTGCTGCAGTTTCGCTGGGTCTGGTAAGAGGGCCTGTCGGCCATTATCCTTTACTGATCCTAGTGACTGAGCCATTAGGAACTGCCTAGCCTGCTATCCTCTAGCCCTAATACTGCCTCTATAGGCAGTATTAGGGCTAGAGGATAGCAGGTTAGGCAATTATTGACCGCCACAACAAGCTCCAACTGAAAGCACTAAGCATGGAGGGGGAATCCACTGACACTGGGAGAAGGCGAGTGCCAGTGTCATACTCCCACCATTCCTCTGCCCCTGATCCCACCACCCCACCACCATCCCTCTGCCCCTGATCCCACCACCCCACCACCATCCCTCTGCCTCTGATCCTACCCCCCACCACCATCCCTCTGCCCCTAATACCACCAGCCCACCACCATCCCTCTGCCCCTGATCCCACCCCCACCACCATCCCTCTTCCCCTAATCCCACCTCCCCGGCACCATGCCTCTGCCCCTGATCCCACCCCCACCACCTTCCCTCTGCCACTAATCCCACCACACCAGAACCACTCCTCTGCCCCTGAATGCCCCCCTCCCCACCATCATCCATCTGCCCCTGATCCCATTGTTTCTCCCCACCACTACTGCTACTGATCCCAATAGGGCACTCTTGAGGCATTAAGGGTGCACTCTGGAGGCATAGTACCATATAATAATAACATAATAGTAATAAAATGTATTCAATAATGTGATCAAATCAAAACACTAAAATTTGCTCATTTGCAGAATTGTGGCTGTGTCACTTTCAGTGTCTGATGATAAATTTCCCCAAAAATCAGTATCACTCAATTCTGCAAGTGATTCTTATTTACTATCGGTGTTTTCTAACTGATCCAAAACTGCTTTTTGATGTAAAGGGACCCTTTTTGGTTGCCATGGACATTCTCAAGTTTCCAAGCAGAAAGAATGGCATATATAAAATAAAAGTGCATGCAGGGCACTGGGCAAACCACTAGAGACAAAGGGGGTGTTGAATGATTTCATACAGTTTTATTTTGTGTTTAACTACAGGGAAGTTAAGGTTTATAAGTTGAACCACTTTAATTAGAATGTATGTTTTATATGTTTGTTTGATAAGAATTTAGTATTGCATTCTGAACACTATCACAACCTGATTCGGAGGTTCAAGTTTGGTTAACGCATATTATTCATTTTATGCTATTCGTAAAGGAACATTTATTGACTTCTATACTTTACAAGTGTAGTTGCACTCATGTTCCCCAGAGTTTAGTGAATGCAATGAAGCTCTGCTGATTTCCATCATACAATCATGTGCAAGCAAAAATGTTTTTTTATTTTCCTTGTACCTGATTGGGCTAAGCTCTGGGGAAAATGCGTGAAACTGCAGTTGCAAAGTGCCCAGTCTATTTGCCTTTAGTAAATCAACCCTAATAGGTCCTCGTAAATGTTTTCTGTTGGCCATACATGTGGTAACTTTCCAGGTATTTCAGCCAAGCTGAAATCGAAATTCCAAGCGATCATATATTGAGATGGGATCAAATGCACTCTGACCAATCCCGATGGAAAAATTCAATTGATTTGCACAAAACTGTTGATTTTTTTCAGTTTTTTTTATAAATTTTTCAATAACCTGAATTTAACTAAATTGAATTTATATCTCTGTTTAATTGGTTGAATTCAGGTGACTGATCTGATGTGTGGATTGTAGGCTGCTTGTTTTTGAGCAACCACTATTGATCATGTATTTGATTCTTGGTCAATCAAAAGTGATTGAAGCTCCCATATGTGTGGCCAGATTCTGCTAGGTTCCAGGGGAGGGCTGGGCAAGGGGGCAGGGTGGCAATTGCCCCCCAAGCCACCCCAACTTACATTCAAAATGGCTGGCGGCCATTGCCCGCTGACAATATTTCTTTTTGTGGAGGAAGTAGGGGCCAGGGGCGCGGCCGCCAACTAACTGCAAGCATAGGGGAGCACCCAGGGCTGGCCCTACCATGGATGATGTCTATTATAGGAGCCAGTCCAGGAGGCAGGACTTCGTATGACAGCGTCACAAAGATCCCTGCTCTTTGTGATCCAGCGGCTCTCCTCTCTCTGCATTGCAGGCTGCATTGGATGGGCACTGGTGAGTCTGCATTGATGGGCACTGATGAGGCTGCATTGATGGACACTGATGAGACTTCATTGATGGGCACTGATCAGGCTGCATTGATGGGCATCGATGAGGCTGTATTAATGCATTATTTTTGTTAAACCTCCTTTGTTGCTATTAACATGAAATTATGTTACAGCATTGTATTATATTTGTCTTGCTTCATAACATCAATATCCACTATAAAACCCGGTGGGCATGGATGGTGATTTGGTGGCTCAATGGGCCACTTGACTGGACTTGCCCCCCAGGCCTAAGGCTGCCAGCCCTCCCCTGCTAGGTTTGATTGGAAACTGGGTAATCACTTTGGATGTACATAAACTTCAAACATAAATTTTGCATTTAGATGGAAATAGGCAGCTTGCACCTATGCTCTCATTATGAGTTCATCATTTTAGAACACCTCACATAAGACATTATCATATCATGGGAGGGAATTTACATAAATACCTGTATTTTATTGATGACTCCTATGGAGTCATACCAGGTCTGCACAGCCCAGGGGAACTGGCGTGTAACAGTCATCCTCAGCACTATGGTGAATGAAATTGTGGTAAAGATTTTTCGGAGGGTAATCCCAGCTTGAAGAAGATGCGGAAGGATAGAAAGAAAGACCACAAAGAAGCCTGAGAAGAAGAAAGCTGAACTGTTGAAGTATCGCACATAGGCTGCTTTCCGGGTAAGCTTCAGTTCAGTCCTATGTGAAAACAAGGACAGCAGTTAGTCCTGAATTGCATCATCCTATGTCAGATCTGTTACATGCATTGTTTTTTTATTATCTATCAAATTCACTGTCATTATATGTCATTAATCATGCACAGTAGGCTGCATATTTTTAACGTCTGACATTTCTAAAGTGTTAATCATGTTCATTTTACACAACAGCTATAAAACTTATGTGTAGGTTTCACTTGTCTGAGCCAACAGGGCAGCTGTATTCTTTTGATCATAATAAGTTATCTTAAAGGAGACCTTTCCTAGGAGAAACATAAGAGGCTACCATCACTGACTTGTTCTTCTGTATTTCCCAGCTGCATGGCTCTTAGGCCAACACTCTGGCTTCGATAATTTGAGATACTAACCCAAAACCCAGTACAGGCACACAGAGAAGGGTTTATGACTTTCCTGATCTGCATACTTGTTCCAGGTCACTGACTCACGTATTAAAGCCAGAGGATATGCATGACAGCTAAAACAAGGATATGTTTATTTTATCTTTTACTATACATTTCCAGCATTTATGCTGGCATATTTAAAAAAAAAATGCATACTACTGGCTTCAGTTGTTACTTTCTTCGGCATGCAGATATGTCTAACTTTACCTTCGGTGTTAGCACAATAAAAGAATAATTCATTTTGCTGATTGGTGACAGCAATTTTACATCATGTTGGAAGATCTCTGAGACTGACACTATAAACCAAGTCTAATTCCCTTATTAGGCTTTGTTATTTTATTATTATCACATCTTTCACATTATTATTAAAAACTACAAAGGATATTGCTGAGCTCAGTGGAATATAAAAAGTTTCTGGCAACATCCCTAAGCTAGAAAAGACCAATGCACTCTGTGTGCAGCAAACTGCAAAGCACCCCCTTTTTATGTCTCCAAAGTCCGAATGGGGTGCTTTGCTGCACACAGTGTGCATTGGTCTTTTCTTATTATTAAAAACAAAGTAATTTTTTTTTTTAATTTCAGGTACTTATATAGCGATGTCAATTTACGCAGTGCTTTACATATACATTCACATCAGTCCCTACCCTCCAGGAGCTTACAATATAAGGCCCCTAACTCACATTCATACAAATACTAGGGCCAATTTAGACAGGATCTAATTTACCTATAGCATGTCTTTGAAGTGTGGGAGGAAACCGGAGTACCCGGAAAAACCCACACAGGCACATGGAGAACATGCAAAGTCCAGGCAGTTAGTGTCGTGGTTGGGATTCAAACCAGCGACCCTTTTGCTGCTAGGTGAAAGGGCTATCCATTACACCACTGTAATGTAAAGTTAACACTTCATCAGGTACAGCATCCATAATATAAATGTATAACCATCGCAAACTGTAATCCTAAGACAAAGGAGGAGATGTACTAAAACTGGTACACAGAGAATCTGGTGCAGCTCTGCATAGTAACCAATCAGCTTTTAATTTCAGCTTGTTCAATTAAGCTCTGACGATAAAACACAGAAGCTCATTGGTTACTATGCACAGCTGCACCAGTGTGTACTAGTTTTAGTAAATCGCCCCAATGTGTCTATTGTTGCTGTGTTCTATGAGTACTATTATGCAGCTTTAACAAAACCATTGAAGAGACTGCAAATGACAACCATCCATTTACATTATTACGTAAAGATACATTTAGGATGGCCACAGACATTGGATATCGGGTATGGCAGCTTGATCTAAAGACAAACTTTTGTGTTCATAAGCAGGAGCCAAATAAACATAAACTATCAGATTCTCTAAGCATTTATGTATATTCAATTGAGGAACACTTGCATACCCCTTAGACCAGCATTGTTTGAGGAAAAATACAGATATCAGATAAACAAAGAAGCTCAAACCAAATAATTGAATATTCTCCTAAGAACAATAATAGGTGGGCGTCTACTGGAAACTACTGCCATAACATGGCAGTAATCATAAGGCCTCGTGCACATGGGACATTTTTTGACTGTTTTACAGCAGCTGTTTTTAGCTGCAGATGTTTTTTTCTACAGTCAATAAACCCCCCATCATGTTATCCTATGTGTTCATGCACACATAGGCTGTTATCAACTGTTTTTGGCAGTGACGTTTTTGAGCTGTAAAAAAACTCAAGACCAGTGGGTTCTGAGAGACGTTTTTCAACTGTAAAAATGCGGCTAAACGCCGGTCCCCAATGTTTTTGGATGTTTTAGATCAATTGAGGAAAAAAAAACGCTGGCCCTTTAAAAATGCACAAAAACGCCAGTAATATAACGCTAATAAAATGAAAAAAAATCACTGATAAGTTACTGATGTTTTTAGGACGTTCTTTTAACGTCCTGTGTGCATGAAGCCGAATAGTAAGTATGACTAGGTCTGGATTCTTTCCTTAAATGCACATAGAACTGGATACTAATATTTATAGCTGAAGTTGATCCAGAGAATATCCGATTGTCTCTTGGGAGATCAGGAAGGATTTTTTTCCCAGCTGTAGCAAATAGGATCATGCATTGATTTTTTTATGCCTTCCTCTGGATCAACTGTGGGTATTAGGGTTTTTTTTTTTTCTTGGTTGAACTGGTTGGACTTGTGTCTTGTTTTCAACTCAATTAACTATATAGCTATGTAACATTCCTCACCCAGATCAGGAAACAGTCACCTTATGTCTATTGGTAGCGTAACACATCTGCGTGTATATATGTTATAAAAATATAGTCACAATGTTAAGCCCAGTTGTACCATAAATCATACATGCATTTCTGTTATTTGCTGTCCTGTGCCCATTGCTTCTAACTCGTTTATGTAATATAGACAACATTGTTCCTCTTTTTCTTATTTACAGTCATTGTATTCATTGTTATTGTTAATCTTTTACTACATTGTATGTCCCAAGGGCCTTATACTGTAGGTCAGGTTGGCACATTGAAAAGGTCAAGAATAGTATAAGTGTGACACACTGTTTTATGAATATCATTTTTTATAAACATTAAATGCAAAAAAATGTACACGAGGATCTAGTTGTGAACCATAACCCAGCTGATTCAGCAAATGGCATCTATAGTATGGATATAAAGCATGTTGTATGTATATGTAATAATTCTATGTAAACAGGTAACGCGTGCATCCACTATAGTTAAACAGGTGATGTCCCATAGACAGATGACATGTATGATGGCATTACATGTTTTATAGACAGCTGACCAATTTTTTAAGAGACAACAGAAATGCCTACATTACTAGCCACTGACACTAGTAGAATGACTCTGCCTCTTCAAAATGCCACTGAAATGTTACATTTACATATGTACATTAGGGAAGACATACACTGATCAGCCACACCATTATGATCACTGACAAGTAAAGTGAATAACATAGTTTAGTTTGTTACATTAGCATCTGAAAGTGGGTGGGGTATATTAGGCAACAAGTGAAGTGCACTCCTGTAACCTGTTTTCAGCAGACAGCAGGCAAATGCCCCTCTGTTGGTTGACATCACTCAGGTGCTCCAGGCTAAGGAAAGATCCTGAATTTACTGTTGGCATCCACCTAGATGCCTGGACCAGCAGCTGGCTTAGCCTCTCAGCTATGCTGCTGGGAGACGGAGCCAACGGCCCCCGCCCCAGCCCAGAGCTCCAGTGAGCACTGAAGGGGCAGAGTAGAGAGCCGGTGACTGATAGTCACCGCTCTCTGCTCAGAGCGGAGGAGAGAACTGAGTGATCAGCCATCTTTGATCACTCAGTTCTCAGTGCGTCCACCTACGTAAGTATACTTTTTTTTTTGGAAACCCCATACTTCTCTTTTAAGTTGGAAATATACAGAGTGGGCCATTTATATGGATACACCTTAATAAAATGGGAATGGTTGGTGATATTAACTTCCTGTTTGTGGCACATTAGTATATGTGAGGGGGGAAACTTTTCAAGATGGGTGGTGACCATGGCGGCCATTTTGAAGTTGGCCATTTTGAATCCAACTTT
>BLSH010342424.1:1062880-1074678 GCA_018402905.1 Glandirana rugosa
ATGTCATAAACATGTAACTTTAGTATAGGGGGAGAGTTCGCAGAGAAGAGGTCTCTCTTATTCAAGTCACGAACATTAGAAAGGGGTATTGATTCCAGAAGATTAGGGAATTAATCGAAACACCGGGAAGAGACATGGGAAAGGTTATGGTCCTATAGGAAGGACTCCTGACCACGGGTCTTGACCTGTCGTATGAGGTCCACGCCGGAGTGAAGGGATTAGAAGACCTTAGTTATGGGGAAAGATTACAAGCACTGAACTTATTCTCTCTGGAGAAGAGACGCTTGAGAGGGGGATATGATTTCAATGTACAAATACTGTACCGGTGATCTCACAGTAGGTACAAAACTATTCCGGGCAAGGGAGCACACAAAGACACGCGGCCATTCATTAAAATGGAAGAAACGCGGTTTAGACTTAAAAAGCGTAAAGGATTCTTTACGGTGAGAGCAGTGAGGATGTGGAATTCTCTTCCACAAGCAGTAGTCCCTGCTGGGAGTCTAGAAAATTTCAAAAAACTATTAGATGCACACCTAAGGGACCACAACATTGCGGGGTATACAATTTAATACTGATATTAAAAATGCAAACATAGGTTGGACTTGATGGACTTGTGTCTTTTTTCAGCCTCGTTTACTTTACTTTATGTAACTATATTACCGCACTTTTTTCGTGTTTTTAAAGGGCCAGCGGTTTGTTTTTTTTTTCAATTGGTCTAAAACGTCCAAAAACGTTGGGGAACGATGTTTTTGAGAGTTTTTGGGTGTTTTTGAGCATTTGAATACTTTTACAGCTGAAAAACGTCTCCCGGAACCCCCTGGTCTTGGATTTTTTTTACAGCTCAAAAACGTCACTGCTAAAAACAGTTGATAACAGCCTATGTGTGCATAAACACATACGATAACATGATGGAGAGTTTATTAACTGTAGAAAAAACCATCTGCAGCTAAAAACAGCAGCTGTAAAACAGTCAAAAAAACGTCCTGTGTGCATGAGGCCTTATACTAACTTTATCTTTTTTTTAACCACTTCAGCCCCGAAAGGATTTCACTCTTTAGGACCAGAGCACTTTTTGCGATTCGGCACTGCGTCGCTTTAACTGACAATTGAGCGGTCATGCGACGTTGTACCCAAACAAAATTGCGTCCTTTTTTTTCCTACAAATAGAACTTTCTTTTGGTGGTATTTGATCACCTCTGCGTCATTTCTGCTCACCGCTATAAACAAAAGAAGAGCGACAATTTTGCAAAAAACCCACATTTCTTACTTTTTGCTAAAATACAAATCCAAAAAAAAATATAAAAAAACATTTTTTTCCATCGGTTTTGGCCGATTTATATTCTTCCTCATATTTTTGGTAAAAAAAATCGCAATCGGCGTTTATTGATTGGTTTGCGCAAAAGTTGCCTAGTTATCGCAGCCGCCATCATATGACGGCGGTTTACGATAACGAGCCACTTTGTGGTCGCCAGACTGCGGTCGGCGGTCAGCAAGTGTTTAACTTGCGAAGCACACCTGATTAAACAGATGTGAAGACATCCATGCACTTGTCTGAGTATAGGCAAATCCTGTTTCTTGGTATAATAAACTTTACAATAATAAACTTTATTTTATATAGCGCCTTTAAAGATGGCTTTTCAAAGCTCTTTACAAGGAAAACACAACATAAGGGATAAAGGGACAATTAAGTGAAAGTTTGTCTAAAGAAAAACGTTTTTTGATTTGAGTTGAATGAGTTTAGAGAAGAGGACACTCTGACATTCTTAGGAAGTGAATTCCATAGTTTTGGAGCAAAGCAGGAGAAGGCTCGGTCCCCCATTGAGTGTAGGTGAGTAGGGGGGACACAGTAGACAAGAATTTGAGGAGCGGAGGCTACGAGGGGGGGAGTAAGTTGAAAGAAGTTCAGAGAGATATTGGGGTGCTAAGCCATGAAGAGCCGTGTAGGTGAGCAAGAGGATCTTAAAGTCTATGCGAAACCTGACAGGTAGCCAGTGCAAGGACTCCAGGATAGGGGTAATATGATCACTTGTACCAGACCTAATCAGGATTCTGGCTGCAGAATTTTGAACATATTGGAACCGATTTATGGTGGATTTAGGTACCCCAGCAAGTAGAGCATTGCAGTAGTCAAGTCGGGAGAACACAAATTTATGAATCAGCTTTTCAGCTACAATGTATGATAGCATGGGACGCAGCCGAGCAATACTTCTCAAGTGGAAAAAAGATGTTCTGACAACATTTTGTACATGTGGCTCAAAGGTTAGACGAGCATCAAATATCACCCCTAGATTTTTCAATTTGGACTGAAGCTCAAGTACAGTGC
Source organism: Glandirana rugosa (assembly GCA_018402905.1). Classification (NCBI taxonomy): domain Eukaryota; kingdom Metazoa; phylum Chordata; class Amphibia; order Anura; family Ranidae; genus Glandirana; species Glandirana rugosa. The sequence goes on from BLSH010342424.1 coordinate 1,065,204, forward strand.
CATCTTTAGATAAGCTATTACGACAGGCCTTACGTAATTGATGGGGGGTGCCAATAAGCATGACTTCACAGTTTAATTGAAGGAAGTTATGGGCCATCCAAATTTTTATATCACAAATACTGTATACAACTGGCTAAAATGTTTTCTGATTTCCAGTCATTGCTCACAAAAAGATTGTGCTCTTTCCTTTTAAACTTTTAGATGACCAAAACTAATGGCAAAGGTTACACTAACAAAGTCCTCACAGAGTGAGCTGTGAACCATTAAAATAAAATGCAAATAACTTCACCATTCATGTTTTGAGCATTTATGAATGTACACTATAGGTATATAAAATGTATATAAGGTGAACTTACTGTCTAAAGCCTTCAATTATTTTCTCCATAGCATCTTCCCAGCAATAGGCTTTTACTGATTGTATGTTGTCAATAATTTCAGACGTCATCACAAGCCTCTCATTGATCTTGCCTGCCCTCTGGTCTCTGCAGGAAATAAAAAACATGTAATTGTATAGCAGATATATAGAAAAAACAAACTAAGACCGAGCAACACATGTGAAATGGCCTTAAAGTGGATGTAAACCCGATTCATGAAATTTGAGCTGGACACATATATCTGCAGTGTTTTCTTATCTCTCTCTAAAGCACTAAGTCCTGTAGCTTTCTCCTGCTCTGTAGCTCTGTTATCAGCCTGATTACTTCTGACAAGTTCTCCGACACAGGAGATAAAAGCAGCCTGAAATTTGTGTCATGGGAGGTTGCTATAAATAGTTTAGCAGACAACTTCATTTGTTAGAGTACAGCTCTGCACATTCCTTCCTTCCTTTGCCTATGTGGAGAGGGATGTGTGCCTTTTCTTCAATCAGCTGTCTTGGCTGTATGCTCAGACTTCACACTCAGTGTTGAAGATGAAGAGAACATTTCTAATACCATCAGCACTTACTAAAGAATATGCACAGCTGATAACAGCAGATAAACATGTAAAACGTATGTAGGGAGATTTGTTTAATCCCTGTGGATTATCTTCACTAGGGATAAATGAGGGTTTATATTCACTTTAAGTCCATACCTCCAGGTACTGTCCCGGGATTTGATGTAAGGCACGGAGTTCTGGCAAAACAAGCCTGAGTCCCAGAGGGGGCTCCAGGGACTTGCCCAGTGGGGACTGCCTGCGCTAGTATACAGACAGGAGGAGGAGGAATAGCTGGTTGTTAAGGAGGGGGCCAGAAAGCCGGCCGCCACGTCCTTAACAACGGATGACTCATCAGCTGTCAGGGATCCTTTGCTGACAGCTGAATGTAAAATAAAACATTGCCGCAATAAAAAAAATGAAAAAAAAATGCCATGGCCCCCCTCCTTGTGAAAGTGAGAAGTTTAATGTTCATAATCTGTGTGTTTTGCTTGTATACATTCTGTATTTCTGCACGATTGGTTTTATGAAATGCCATCAATGGCAACAATCATTCGGCAAATAGGCTTAGTGACTGTAATGAAAATTCATTTTGCAAAGAATACCCAAGGAAAATGAACAAACAGGTTTTTTGCTTACATTTGACGATGGAAGTCAGTAGAGCTTCACCTGAATGATATCAAATATTACTTTAACCGCTTTCGGACTGCCCCACATCATTTTCTGCAGCAGGGCGGCCCGGCTGCGTGAAATCATATGGCTGTACGTGATTTTGTGCACGCGTTGTCGGGGGTACATATGTGCTCCCGCACGTGTGATTTGACACAGCGGGAGCCAATCAGTAGGTCCAGCGGTCACAATGGCTGCCGTGACCCGCTGATCGTTCTATGGAGAGGCGGATCAGCGGTGTGCCAATGTAAACAGGGAACACCGCTGATCTGTCAGTGAGAAAAGAGAGAGCTTCTGTTTCAGCTAAGCTGTTTTCCTCCAGTGTGACACCCCCCCCCCCACTGTTAGAAAGCCCCTCCTTGGGACACACTTAACCCTTTGATCACCCCTAGTATTAACCCCTTCCCTGCCAGTGTCATTTATACAGGGATCAGTGCATTATTTTTAGCACCGATCCCTGTATTGGTGTCACAGGTCCCCAAAAAGTGTCACTTAGGGTCAGATTTGTCCGCCGCAATGTCACAGTCCCGCAAAAATCTCAGATCGCTGCCATTACTAGTAAGAAAAAACAAATAATCCCATAAATCTATCCCGTATTTTGTAGACGCAATAACTTTTGCGCAAACCAATCAATAAACGCTTATTGGGATTTTTTTTAACAAAAATATGTCACAGAATACATTTTGATCTAAACTGATGAAGACATTCGATTTTTTATATTTTTTTTATTGGGAATGTTTTATAGCAGAAAGTAAGGAATATTGCTTATTATTCAAAATTGGCAGTCTTTTTTTGTTTATAGAGCAATAAAAAACAATGCAGAGGTGATCAAATACCACCAAAAGAAAGCTCTATTTGTGGGAAAAAAAGGACATCCATTTTATTTGGGTACAACGTCGCACGTCCGCAAAATTGTCAGTTAAATTAACGTAGTAACATATCACAAAAAAATCGCCTGGTCAGGAAGTGGGTAATACCTTCCGGGGCTGAAGTGGTTAAAGGTGAACATTGCACGATGACAAAAATTTGTGCCAAACGCTTATAGTAGTTTCTCTTTGTCGTAAAGTTTTGCCTTGGATAATAGAAACGATTTCTAAAAAGATCAAAGGTCTTCCAATATATTTTTTTAGCCGTATAAGTAAGAGGCCTAGCAAATATTTGAACATATTAGAAAAACAGCACGTCACCTCAAAACGTAGCTAGTATTAGCGTTGTGTTTTATACATTTTGTGCACATCATGGGAACACACAATTTTCCCACAATTCGCCATCTCGTGCAATTTGTTTCCATACCAATTTACACAAAAATGTAATACTGTGAGATGATTTTACATTCAATCCATTAAAAAGCAACAGCTGACATTTAATAGTCAGAAGCACAATGTTATGAGCTGTCCAGAGTGCTGATCCTGTGATTTTACTGGATCGGTATTTAGAGGGTTAATTTTTTTCACATTTTTTTTACTTTAAAAAAGAGCCAGCTTACATTCTATTCAGCATAGGAGGTAAGGGTAGTTTTACAGTCTACCTACCCCCAAATTCTGTGTATCTGATGATACAGGGAATATAGGGTAGGTAGCCCTAGTATACAAGTTAGGGCGCTAGGATGCAGAGTTTATATGCAACCCACCTACCCTCATATGGGAAGCATTGGGTATAGGTGACTTGGAAGGGATGCTTCTCTCAAGTATCCCTCTAATGCTACATAACAGTTGGGTTGCTATCAGCATGATAAGGGGCCACATTCTTCCCGATCCCTTGCTAAAGGAAAGCCAAAGCACATGTTGGTGTTGCAGGTTAATATTTTTGGGGGGTGGGACACTATTTTTGTTTTTTCAAACACAGACAAAAACTGAAGTTCAGCAATCCTCCTCTAAGATAGATTGAGCTAACTGCACCATGTCGTACTAGCTATTCATCTACTTTAGGTTTTGTACATAGCAAAATACATTTTTTGACCCAAAAATGTAATTAAAGTGTGACTCCACTTTTGTGGAGAAAAAAAAATCCCCCTCTGGGTGATCTATGTACATTGCAAGGGTTATAACAAACTTTGTTGCAGATTCCTACCTTTTGTTATTCTGAAGAAATCACTGTTTGTTGGGTCTAATGGGAGTGGTTTCATAATTATCAGTCAGCTGCTGCAGAATCAGGGCTCTAATGAGGAAAACTGCAGGGTCAGCATCTCTTTCTAAGCCATTTTAAGCCGACTTCAGGGGCAAATTGAAAGACATCTGTGCGGGTTCATGCACAGATGACTATTGAAGTCGCCCAAAAAGTGCAGGAACTACTTTTGAAAATCGGTGCAGCACCACAAAGTCGGCGTCACACCGATTGGGACAGTGCCATTGCCGGCATATGCTGCGATTTGACATGCGATGTGACCTGTCAAATCACATGTCAAATTGCGCCGATGTGAATGAGGGCTAAATGTGACTTGTATCTTAGGGCAGGTTTCTAGGAAAATCAGTGAGCCAATCACACAAGCAATGATGTTTTGGGGGGGTGTACAGAATACCTCCAGGTAGCCATATTGCATTGCATTTACAGAAAATTACAGAGCTGCAGATTGAAAAGGAAAGGTACTTTTTTAATAACATTCAATTACAATATGACTTGTCGCAATTCTATACTCTCTATTTTTTTTTTTTAATTTGCTATTTTTGTGGAGTTACCCTTTAAAGAAACATTTCCAGGCATTAATACATTGGTAACTCTTACCCCTTAGATGGATCAAATTTTATTATCATGTATGATCATTTCGGTCAATAAGCTTCTTTCATTTAATAGCCTACCATGGTCAACCAGGCCCAATGTAGCATGAAAGTGAAAAACGTAGAACAAAGGAGATATACAAATTTTTCCTATGAGCTTGACCCTTTTAAGAACAGCTTCACTCAGTGTGGTAGTATTACTAAAGAAGAGTGAATATTGTACCTGTACTTCATCATCCGTCGACCTAGCCATGCTTGAAACAATGCAATCACGACAAGAAAACCCAAACCACAAAATACTGAAGCCTGCAGTAAGTCCCAGATTAGTCCAACAAGAAGTATTACTTGAAGTGGAGCAATCCATACATAATGTGCCAGGGCCAGCCCCTACAAAGAAAAAGAGCATAACTGTAATATAAACTCATAGAACATATATGAACTGCAATATGTATATCAATAATATTAATTGTAATGAGATTGAAGGTTAGTGCCAAACATCTGGGCAATTTTAGGTGGGTTTTCAAGAGTAGTTTGCCCACATTATTTAATAAAATATTTACCCAGAGCAGATGCTTGAAAATGATTATTTTGCCATAAAATGACCTTATGTTACTGTGGCTTGGCATTCCTTGCACTAAACTCCCATTGGTACACGCATGAGATTGGGTCCATTTTTTTTTACTTCATAGTGTGAAAACTGTATAAACATAAGATCTATATTTCACAACAAACTGAAATATGGCTGCTAATTGTACTAAGACTATAGTAATGTCTATCTAAATTCCACATCCTATGTGCAGTTTGTTTTACAGCTGGCGAGGCGAGGAGCAGGCTGCTCTTAAGGCGGCCATACATGAGGATATTATGTTGCTTGGCACTGAGCGATCAGAGATATTGCTGAGTTCACTTTCACCCCACATAATGTACATCCGCTCTTCAGTGTTTATTGAGGGCCTCCCCATTTCTGCCTATGATGTAGTATTCCGCAGTTTGAGGTCTCTAGTCATCTCTACTACATCAGCAGAGATAAACAGGATTTTTCAGCTAAAATATAAAAAAAAAGATTACAACTTTTGAAACTGGTAGTGAAAGGGACTCCTGTGGGAGATTATTGAATGATACTGTTGAAAATGTGGTGTTGTGGGACAATATTTTATCCCTGTACAGAGACCCTTACATAATAAAACTGATACCAATGGATTGATTTAGCAAAAGAAATAAGCTTTTCACTTATCAAGGGAATTTTTACGTTGCAATCAAATTTTCCCTTAGCTTAGTGGATTAGGTAAAGCTCAACTGACTTCCATGGTCAAATCATGTGCAAGCAAAAATATATATATTTTTAAATTTTCCTTGCATGTGATTGGATATTCTTTGGAAAGAGAGTTTTCACCACATTCACCAAACGAACAGACTATTTGCCTTTAGTTAATCTACCCCTATGCACTTTGTGGGATTTATGTACTAAAGCTGGAGAGTGCAGAATCAGACTCACTTCTGCATAGCTTCAGCTTCTAACTTCAGCTTGTTCAATTAAGCTATGGCAATAAGCCCACGTTCACATCGGTCCGGTTTGACATGTGATTTGACATGTCAAATCACCACCTATTGCCAGCAATGGCACCATCTGAATCGGTGAGACATCCACTTTGCAGCTCCTCACCGATTCCCAAAAGTAGTTCCTACACTACTTTTGGCTACTTTGGGGACAATCTGAATATACATCTGTGAATGAACCCACACAGATGTCTGTCAAATCGCCCCTGAAGTCGGACTGAAATGCCGGTTTGAAATTGTGTGAGTTCTGCTGAACTCGCATGATTTCAAACCGGCCCTCAGTTTGAACGTGGGCTCAAACGTGGAATCTGATTGGTTTCTATGCAGAACTTTACCTCCCAACCGTCCCTGATTCACTGGGACCATCCCGGAAATTGGTCCCTGTCCTGGAGTCCCGGCAAATCAGGGCTGAGTCCCGGATCGGCTGAGGCGTGTGCGGGGTGTCTAGGTTCTCTTCGCGCCGGTCCGGCTACCTCTGACACACACACTCGCACACTGCAGAGTGGAGCACACCGAACCTGCCCCCTCCTCCTCCTGTTGTAATGTTTTGTTTTCCTGTACAGAGGAGGAGGCCTCTCTGCCAGAACCGCGATTTGAGGTCTGTGTAAAACATGGCGGAAAGCTCTGTCCACTGATTGCTGGACTCAAGAGTGGAGATACAGCTACCTGCTGTCAGCCTAAAGGTACCTGGTAGTGGGTCCTATGTGACTGGGGGGAGGGGGCAGTCATTGGGGAGTGTAAAGGGGGAAAAGATTGGGGGGTGTAAAAGCAAAGGGGATAGACTGGGGGTGGGATTTTGAAGAAGAGGAATGGGGGGACTTGACCCCCTGTGCCCTGCCCTACTAACCCGTGGTCCTGCTGACTACCCTGCTCTAATGACCCCTGGTCCTGCTGACCCCTGTACCCTGCTCTACTGACCCCGGGTCCTCCGTCCTGACCTCTGTACCCTACCCTACTGACCCCTAGACTTGCTGACCCCCTGTACCCTGCCCTACTAACCCGTGGTCCTGCTGACTACTCTGCTCTACCAACCCCTGGTCCTGCTGACCCCTGTACCCTGTTCTACTGTCCCCAGGTCCTCTGTCCTGATCCCTGTACCCTATCCTACTGACCCCTGGACTTACTGACCCCCTGTACCCTACCCTACTGACCCCTGGTCCTGCTGACCCCTGTACCCTGCTCTACTGACTCCAGGTCCTCTGTCCTGACCCCTGTACCCTGCCCTACTGACCCCTGGTCCTGCTGACCCCTGTACCCTGCCCTACTGACCCCTGGTCCTGTTGACCCCTGTACCCTGCTCTACTGACCCCAAGTCATCCATCCTGACCCCTGTATCCTGCCCTACTGACCCCTGGTCCTGCTGACCCCTGTACCCTGCTCTACTGATCCCCAAGTCCTCTGTCCTGACCCCTGTACAATGCCGTACTGACCCCTGGTCCTTGAACCCTGCTCTACTGACCCCAGGTCCTCTGTCCTGACCCCTGTTCCCTGCCCTACTGACCCCTAGTCCTGCTGATGCCTGCACCCTACCCTACTGACCCATGGTCCAGCTGACCCCTTTACCCTGCTCTACTGACCCCAGGTCTTCCGTCCTGACCCATGTAGCCTGTCCTACTGACCTCTGGTCCTGCTGACCCCTGTACCCTGCTCTACTGAACCCAGGTCCTCGTCCTGAACCCTGTACCCTGCCCTACTGACCCCTCATCCTGCTGACCACTGTACCCTGCCCTACTGACCCTAGGTCCTCTGTACTGACCCCTGTACCCTGTCCTACTGACCCCCGGTCCTCCGTCCTGCTGACCCCCTGTACCCTGCTCTACTGACCCCCTGTCTACTGTCCTGCTGACCCCTGTACCCTGTCCTACTGACCCCGTATTCTATCCTGCTCACCTCTGTATGCTACCCTACTGACCCCCTGTCTTTTGTCCTGCTGACCCCTGTACCCTGCCCTACATACCCCCTTTCTTTCACACTACTGACTCCCTGTCTTCTGTCCTGCAGACCCCTTTACCCTGCCCTACTGACCACCCTTTCCTCTGTCCTGCTGACCCCTGTAACCTTGCCTATGGACCCCACCTTTCCTTCATCCTGCTAACCCCTGTGCCCTGCCCTACTGACCCCCTGTCTTTTGTCCTGCTGACCTCTGTACGCTACCCTACTGTCCCCCTGTCTTCCATCCTGCTGACCCCTGTACCCTGCTTTACTGACCCTCTGTCTTCTGTCGTGCTGACCCTTGTACCTTGCCCTACTGACTCCCCTGTCTTCTGCCCTACTGACCCCCTGTCTTTCATCCTGCTGACTCCTTTACACTGCCCTACTGACCCCCAATCCTCTGTCCTCTGCCCTTCTGATGCCTCTTCTCTGCCCTGCTGACCCTCATACACTGCCCTGCACACCCTTCTCCTCTGCCATTTCTGTCCACCACACTCTGTAAGCCCCTCCCACTGTTACATTTGACCACATACACATTTTGCCGCAGCGACGTGCGCCGCAAATTACTTCTTCCCTCAAGTGTCCCTCATTCCAAAGTTCAAAAGTTGGGAAGTATGGCTATACGTGAGCCTGATTTTTGCACTCTTGAGCTTTAGTCAATAAACCCCATAGTTCTCTATTTTTAATATAGTCTGCTATTTTCCTAAAAAGTTTATTTATGAATTTGCTTATTAGGGGAACCTGCTTAATACATAACCAATCTCCCAATGGCATGCTCTACCTATAGGAGTTTGCTAAATTCTCAGGTAGGCCACAACTGTACATTTGTTAGGACAATACAAGGAACTCAGAAAAAGTTTCCTGCTGCAACATGAGAAGCCCTCAGTCAATGAATTCATTGTGCACAGCTGATACATTCAGAATGATACAGAATGCATAAACACACAGAACAAGGGCTGTGAAATGATTTCATATGTTTTTCTTTATTTTGCAATAAATGCCTTATAATAGTCTACGACCAAACAACTACAGGTTTAGAGAAAGCACAATGAACTCACAAATCCTGGATCAGTTTACCTTTTGCTTTTTAACTTAGATAACTCTGTTCATTGCACACAGTTTTATCAGCAGTTGACACAGGACAAAATAAAGAGTGTAGAAAAGGAAGTGTAAACGAACTGTTGTTAGTTTTTGATAAAAATTGCAAGCAGAGAATTGCAACAAATAGACCATACAATGTAACAAAACTGTTAACGGTCTTTAAAGTGGTGTTAAATAGTGTTGAGCGAACCCGGACTGTAACGTTCGGGTCCGTACCGAACTTTCGGGTGTCCGTGGCACGGACCCGGACCCGGACATTTCAAAAATCGTTCGGGTTCGGTCCGGGGTTCTGCTATTTTACTCCACGTGTTGAGAAGCTGCAGGGCAGCCAATCAACAAGCGTTTCACTGGTTTGCCCTTAGAAGCCATCACAGCCATGCCTACTAATGGCATGGCTGTGATTGGCCGGTGCATCATGTGACCCAGCCTCTTTATAAGCTGGAGTCACAGTGCTGCAGTCACATGCTCCTTGGGTTAGTATAGGGAAAGGTAGCTGACGGCGTGAGGGACAGATTTTAGCCATTTTAAGACCTGATCCTGCATCCTGAGATAGATTACTTTACTACTGCTGTCTGTGCTGTTGCTCTGAGGAC
>BLSH010342424.1:1100183-1112744 GCA_018402905.1 Glandirana rugosa
ATTATTCACTTCCCTTTAGGGTGGTTAGTACAAAAGTAAAAGAATATGAAATGCAACTACACATTTAGGGAAATGGTACACTTAAAATAGTACATGACGAGAATTGTTACCTCGTAACCGATTTCCACATTATAGGGTGTCACCACATCACTTATCGTGAAAACGGACCGTCGTTTTCCCAGCGACCAAGCTTAGGGTTGGTGCAGTGATGGACGGATCGCAAACGTACAAGAGGGACACGGACGCACCCAAAGGAGGCCCATGAGGCCAAAGGAGGGAGCGTACAATCTAAGGCCCCCAACTCACACTCATACACATACTAGGGCCAATTCAGACAGGAGCCAATTTACCTACCAGCATGTCTTTGGAGTGTGGGAGGAAACCGGAGTACCCGGAGGAAACCCACGCAGGCACAGGGAGAACATGCAAACGCTAGGCAGGTAGTGACGTGGTTGGGATTCGAACCAGCGACCCTTTTGCTGCCAGGCAAAAGTGCTATTCACTACACCACTGTGGGATATTACACCTTTAGCCAATGCTCCATTGTTAAGAGCAGTACATGATAAAATTCACATGGTAAAGGGATTTACACATCAACGTAAAGTATAAGAAAATGAAAACATGATTGGTGGGATTTCCCTTCACTTATTATAGACACAATATAAAGAGGACACATCTCAAAAATAAGAGAAACCCTCTCCTAAAGTATATAAACGGCAAATCAGTTCTTTTTAGTTTTGGATGAAGTGGAGATGGATTAGAACACCTGTCAGTTTTTATCGCTGTCTGTTCCCCTGTTAGGTGGATCCACCCCCTCTCTTTGTCCTGTTTACCATTATAATTGAAAGTGAAGTAAAAGAAAATCCCAAATTTTGAGTTGTCCCCAGAAAAGTAATAGAGGGATCATTTTCCAATGGGTATAAAGGTTCTGATGACCTGGGGGTCTCCAAGGGATACCTTTAATTTGTAGGGATTTCCTATCACTTTCTGTTTTGGCTATGGGACAGGAAGTGAAGATATATCTCCCCAATGGGACATAGATGGTGAAAAATAAACTGACACGCTATTCAATATGAAAAAAAATAGTGTTGCCTATAGTTCTACTTTAATTGGGGTACACACTATGAGAAAATCGTGTCTGATTTTCAATGAAAGTGCATATCATGATATAGCCAACAATGGTATTAACTTCTCAAATTAAAATTCTCAAATGACAAAAACAAATGTTCTTTCTTGTCTCTATGTTAGTTGCCACCTTCTTCTGGGTTGCTTCTGATCATGAGCATTTTTCTCTATTCGATTATTTCCTTACAATTACTGTACACATTGAGTTGTTCACGTACGATTAAATAATTTCTAGCTTGCACCTTCCTTATTTTTTTCATCCATAAAGTCAGAATCGGCTGTCAAATGCACTACACTAACGATCAGATAATCGTCCAATTGTTCCTCGTACAGAATTTTTCTTCCAATTTTCTTATAATGTGTACCCAGCTTCAGCTACATTTTTTTTAAAAAAACAAACACGTTATATTTACCTGCTCTGTGCAATGATTTTTCACAGAGCAGCCCCAATCCTTCTCTTCTCAGGTTCTCCGGCATTGCTCCTGGCTGCTCCACTCTGCCGAGTGCCCACCATAGCAGTCCACTTGCTATGGAGGCACTTGTGCATGCTTGCTCCCAAGCCAGCTCTGTGTGTCTATTGCCCACCCCCTCCGAGAGAGCCACTGCTCTGCTGCACACCGCTGGATCAAGTTCAGGCTCAGGTAAGTATGGTGAGGGAGATGAAGCTGGACAAAGACGTATTTTTACCATAATGCAAAGGATGCATTAAGGTAAAAAAAAACTTCAGCCTCTAAAATCATTTTAATCTCCCCAAGGAGGACACAGACAGCAATAAAACCTGACATGGTTCCAAACCCTATTCTACATTATCAAGAACTGAAAGAAAGAATAGACCGGCCCACACAGGTGAAGGTGAGATCAAATAAAGCTCAGGTAGAGTTTTGGCTGTCATAATTGTTACTGCCCAGCTTTCTTTATTGAGTTTATTTACAAGAGCTCTTGCTAGCTACAAAGATGAGCTGGATGGTGTCCAGCCAGAAACTCGCTCACTCACTTACAATGTGGTGTCATGTGACTAGCCTCCAGCAAAAGAGTGTGAACATACTGTACTGTCTGCATGGAGGGAAGCTGGAGTCATAAATGTGACCCTCTCCGCACATATAAGATGAAATCATCGAACATGCTGACATTTATAGACAACAAGAAAGGTGTTACGTCATTTGTATTTCTTGATACATTCTTCCAGTGTTTGTCAGTAATGTTAATTTAGTCTGTCAATTAATTATGAGGTCTGTGTACATGGGCATTTGTTTATGTTGGAGCTGTTTTTCTCCCCATACAAGTCAATAGGAATGAAAAAGCAACTCAAATCATCTCAAAAGAAGGTCAAAAGTAGTTTGGAGATATCTCAAATGCATATTAAATACAAGGTGAATGCGTCTGAAAGCATGCTCTATACAAAACCTAACGTTTAGTATTGTAGGATTCTAACATGCAACTCAGTAACACAGCAGGATATACATATTTATGCAGCATAGCTTTTAGGCTCCATTCACATCTTGGCGTACGGGGGGCGACAATCGCTGTAAAATCGCGCAAATAGAATCACGGGTCGTACAAAAGAAGCTCATGTACTTCTCTTGGGCAACAGGCATCCCATAATTCTGTTTGCGCGTTTTTACAGCGATTTTCACCCGATGAATCGTAGGAAAATCGCGCCGCGTTTGGTGTGCATTCAAATTGACGGGCTACGCGCGGGGAACGCACGGGCGTCCCGCAACTTGCCACTAATGCGAATCGCGGGCAGAATCACGGCGATTCCACCCTCGATTTGGAACATGGAGATGTGAACGGAGCCTTAAAGCGGTAGTAAACCCATCCATTTAACAGTTTAAAAATCAGTTACATTTCCGGCACGTGCCGGAAATGTAACATTCCAATTGGTCGTGCTCTAAACCAAACCGTCAAATCATCCAATGGCTGGTGTCATAGCTGATCACATGTGCAGCATCATGGCAGTTGTAGATTAAAAAGAGGCCAAGATGGCGGCTTCCTTGGCTGAAAATGATAGGAGGGTTTACTACCACTTTAAGCTTCAGAAAAAGTGGGGAAGATTTAGAACCGCTGCCAGTTTTTTTTTTTTTTTTTTTTTTGAAACTGAGTTTATTGAAAACAGTCATAGACCAATGCAATTACAGCATCATATGGTTATTACATAAAAGAAGAAACAAAGTAGTTTTTGCAGAGTGGACGAAGTCCTCAGAACAAACATAGAGCACAAAATGACAAATCCATGGATAAAGTGGACATTTAAGCATGATATTGTCTGTAAACATCGATCAGTGTGCCCACTTGATAGAAATCAGTTATGTAATCAGACGTTTTTCTATTGATCAGCGGCTGCAGTCAATTGGTGGCAGCCACTAATCACTGCATTCCGATAAAGGCTGGTAACACTGTCAGAATACAATATTTTGACGGGGAGGGAATGCCTCCATCCACCTCGGTTGGTCAGCCTAATAAACCCTGTTAGGTTTTTATTGCAGTCTGTGTCTTTCTGCTTGCTGACACCTGTTCCCATCATTTCTTGTCTTGGGGCAAGAAATGAAAAGAAATCTCTCCAATAAAGTCACATAGAGCCTCAAATTAAATAAAATAAAAATCAGAACCCCAAGATGCACCCAAGTAAATTTTTGTCCCCTCTGATTCTAGTGTTCACTGCAGTTTCCTTTCTAGGTCATGTACCTGCTCAGCGCTGCCTCTGATTGGTCTGTGCACTGTAGGGCAAAGAGCAGGTAGGTGCCTCAGGGTACAATAGGAAGGATTAGCAAAGGCTGCAAAAAAATGCACCATTTTCTCTATGCCTGCCTAATTAGCGTCAAATGAATAAAAGTGGCACAAGCTAATTTGAATCATGGCAGGGTTGCCAACCGTCAGTAAATTTACTGACAGTTTGTAAAAATCAGGGATTTTTACAACTGTCTATAAATATCAGGGTCTGATAATTTGTCATGCTGTGCTGACTTTTAAGTGTAAACCCGGCAAATTACTTGATATGGGTATTGTCAGTGTTTCCATTTTGTGTTTAAATATCAACTGTCTTCCTTTTTAATAGGAGTTCTGTTATTTTTCAAGTTGCCAGTAAAAAAAGTGCTCCGCCAGTAAATTTTCTAAGTTTTGCCAGTAAAAAACGCTGCTGGAGGTTGGCAACACTGGGTCATGGTGGTGCACCAGTTTCTAATGTGCATGCAGCAAAATTTTAGCACAATTCTAAGGTAATTGGTGCAAGTGCTTCATTATATTGGCACATGCTTTCGAACATTTATAGAAACTGTCGCATAACACTTTTAACCAGGCATGGCTGGTGCAACATCACATAAAACTTGTCTTATAACATGGTTAATTAATCTGGCACACGAGAAATGCACCAATATTTACACCACAAAACTGACATATTTCTCTTTGTTCATTCCTCCCTAATGTAAACAACAGCCTTGGAAGAGCTGAAAAAATGACAAGAGAATCTCTAACCAACTTGGAACTGGCTGTGAGCATTGAAAAGCTTATAAAAACGGTATTAGGGTCAGGGTTTTGGAAGGGGACACTATGTTGTTGGGTCGGTTATGAAGGCAAAAGAGGTGCACTTGTTATATATTTTCAGAAAGTGATGATAAGTTATAGAGCCGGCATTGGGAAAGAGGCTATAGTGCCCACAGCAAAAAATCAAAAAACAACACGATTATTTAAAAAAAAGCAGTTTAGACTATAAAATTAAAGTAGAACTATAGGCAATACTTTTTTTCATTTTGGATAGAGCAAGGTGGCTTATAACCCCTGTCAGATTTGTTTTCACCATCCCAGTGTGGAAATTTCCCTTCACTTCCTGCCCCCCACCCCCAGGACTGACCACCAACTTTCCCCAGTAAATTTTCCCAATAAACAATATTATATTAATAGTACTTTGATGCCCAGCCCTAGAAGACTTCACTTAACTTAAATAATGGGTACTAGGGCTGGCTGCTGGTCCTCCTGGGGCAGGTTGCTGGTCCCGATTCCTGGCTGCTGGCCCTGGGGCCTGGCTTTTAGAGCTGGGCTCCTGGTACTGGGGTCTAGCTGCTGGGGCCAAAAGTCTGGCTGCTAGGTCCTGGGCTGCTGGGCCTGGGGTCTGGGCTGCTGGGCCTGGGGTCTGGCTGCTAGGGCCAAGAGTCTGACTGCTGGGGCCTGGTTGCTGGTCCTGGGGTCTGGCTTCTGGGGCCTGGCTACTGGTCCTGGGTCCAGGGGACTGGCTGCTGGGGCCTGGTTACTGGTCCTGGGGCCGGGGGGTCTGGCTGCTGGGCCCTGGCTATTGGTCCTGGGGCTGGGGGTCTGGCTACTGGTCCCAGGGGCCTGGCTACTGGCTCGGGGGCCGGGGTCTGGCTGCTGGGCCCTGGCTGCTGGTCCTGGGGCCCGGGGTCTGGCTGCTGGGCCCTGGCTACTGGTCCTGGGGTCTGGGCTGCTGGGCCCTGGCTACTGTTCCTGGGGCTGGGGGTCTGGGCTGCTGGGCCCTGGCTACTGGTCCTGGGGTCTGGGGGTCTGGGCTGCTGCAGCCCGGCACCAGGCCCACCTCCCCTCACATGAAAAAAACACTCACCTGCGCCGCATGCTGAGGCAGAGGGGGTGCCATGGGGGGGACAGCCCATACTGATGTCCCCAGGCTGCCGCAGTGAAGGAAGGGAGTGGGCGGAGGCAGAGAGCAGACTGGGCGCTGCGATCTGTAGTAGCAATTAAAAGAAAAAACTTTCCCCAGCCCAGCAGGCTCTTTCCTCACTTTTGGGAGCCAGGCGGTGCGCAGTGATCCGCCGTATCACAAGTACATGACAATTCCCATCTCTTCTCTTCTAAATCAATCTGTCCTGCAGACGGAAACTGTCATGTACTTGTTGTGATACGGCGGATCACTGCACACTACCTGGCACTCGAAAGTGAAGAAAGAGTCCGCTGGGCTGGGGAAAGTTTTTCCTTTTAACTGTACAGATCCTGGCGCCCAGCCTCTCTGCCTCCGCCCACCCCCTTCCTTCACTGCAGCAGCCTGGGGACAGTATGGGCTGTCCCGGCGCCCCCCTCTGCCTCAGCTCGCAGCGCAGGTGACAGCTTTTTTCATGCGAGGGGAGCCGAGGAGCAGGGCCAGACGCCAGGTCCCTTGAGACACTTGGGCTCCATACAGGAGTACTCCCTGTATCCCCCTGATGGCGGCCCTGACCCCAGGAAGATTTCCCCTCTTACTTTTTTGTGGACAACCCAAAATTTGTGATTTTCTTTTACTGTTACTTTCAATGATAATAGTAAACAGGACAAATATAGAGGGTGGATCTCCTTAATAGGGGCACAGACATCAATAATAACTGACAGGTGTTCTAATCCCTCTCCACTCTATCCAAAACTAAGGAAGAAAGTTTTGCCTTTAGTTATACTTTAAGAATCAAAATCTTTGCTATATACAATATTTCCACTCTTCAGTTCCTCCACTTTTGAGGGTAATCTATTACCATAAGGCTCCATGCACACTGGACGTTAAAAAAATGATCTAAAAACGTCAGTAGCTTTGTAGTGAGTCTTTCAGCTTTTATCAGCATTAATGCACTAGCGATTTTGAGCTTGTGTTTTTTTTTTTTTCAATGGATCCAAAACGACCAAAAATGCTGGTGAGAAACATTTTCGAGCGTTATTTAAGCTTACAGCGTTTTTTTGTGGCCAGAAAAACGACTCCTGAATGAGATTTTAGGGCGTTCAGATAACAGCCCATAAACAACACTGCTGATAAACGACATCAAACGTCCATGTGCGCATGGACACATAGGATAACATAGAGGGGCGTTTATGGGCTGTTAAAAAAAACGCCCAAACGCATACCTCCCAACTTTCTGAGATGGAAAAGAGGGACACCTGTTAGCAAAAGTATGTAGACATAGGACACACCCCCTACCACACCCCCTTAAAGGAGAATTATACAAAAAAATGGTTACTTAAACCCACAAGTGCTTTTTTTACCACTTCTTTTCCTTTATATTGGCTTTTCAAATGTACAAACGCAGCAATTTATAAATTGGATGAAAGGTTTAGCATTGCAAAACACTTTTTGATAGATGAATAGTTCATTTTATATATAGGTATATGCATCTGACCAAAATGAGGGGCAAATGAAGAGGAATGAGGGACAGAGGGACATTGTTACAAATCTGGGACAGTCCCTCAAAATCAGGGACAGTTGGAAGGTATGCAAACGCCCAAAAATGGTCGTTTATCGGCTACAGTATGCATGGAGCCTAAATGAATGCTTGGAAATGTAACAGTTCTCTTATTGGATAAAGTAACACATTTTCATCTTTCTGAATTTTCGAGTGTCTAGATTAATGTTACAATGTAATAAACTCAGTGTGAATAATTACTATACAATTTGGAGAACACTTAGCTCTATCAACCTAATACAGTGCTGGAGGGCAATTAAAAAAAAAAACATTTTTAATACGCAGTAATTGTAAAGTTAATTAAAAATGTAAAATTAAAAAAAAAATTAAAATGAATAATTGTATTGCATGTGGTGACATTTTATTAATATTGGAACTGTTATCATTAGTTTTAAAATACTCTCAGTTTTACAAAATATAAAACCTGCAAAAAATATTCAGAGTTTCTACAGTTGGCACAGACATACTGTGCTGGCATAAGGTTTTCACCTGACGATCTGGCCAGTAGCACACCTCCTGCGATAGGCAGTCCATAGATGAATCAGTGTATTTTTTGTTTTGTTTTGTGAACCAGTGGGTGAAATGAGAAAAACCTGACTCAATTCTCCCATCCACACACTAAATGTGTATGGGGGGATCCTCCCTGCTGAGCAGAGAGAATACAGAATACACTGATCAGCATTGCCGGCTACAGCCTGCATCACTGATCGAGCAGGGCAAATCCAACAGGGCAGTTGTACAGAAGTCACTCAGTAGAACATGTATAGAAATGTGTCAAGGTCCCTGCTTTAGAGTGCCTCCACTCTGGATGAAGGAGCAACAGAGACACCAGTCTGGGTGGAGGGGAGTGTTGGATGTACTCGCAGATTTAGATACACTAACAAATTGAAGCCAAACTCCAGCTAATACTTTATAAGCAGTTACAGCAAACAGTTTTGTTCCTTTTGGGATAAAGGTTTTATATAAATAAATAAATGTTGCCCATTGTAAGCACCCTTGTCAGAGTGATGAATGATTTGCCTCAACCCTCCAACCTTTACATCTGCAAGACAGTATTCTCTATTGAAAAAAAACAAAAGACTTACTGGCCAGATCACCAGGTGAAAATTAAAGAAGGAAAGTTAAAAATGAGAATGAATGCAGCCATCACAGAATTGGTAAGCCGTATAATAGAGGTTTGCTTTTAGGTTTGATATTCAAATATGGGTAAATTGTGATAACACCTACCTTATATTTGTTACATAGCATAGCTTAAACATATTAAAACATTACTGATTACCGTTTTACTTGCCTTTTACTTGCTTATTGTGTTACTAAACCCTGGACCCTGCATTCACTATATCTGGTCTCCCACAGTACACAGAACATGGAAATGCAATCATTTTAGTAAATACAAACTGCTAAATACCTTTTCTCATCAGCAGTATATAGCAGTCTTATGACTTTTATCAGTGTCTGGCTAAAGCTTGTAGGAGGAGTTTTCATTCTCCCCTGATTGTCCTATTAGGCTGCAGGACCCCTGATCCTCTGTCTGGACAGTGCTCATTGGCCCTGTGCTGATCACATGCATCCTCCCAAGAAAAAACTCTCTAGCAATACACACCAAACAGAGCATGTGCAGAGTGTCTCCTAGGGCTCTGTACTATCAGCAGATGGATGGGGACAACGGAAGAAGGGGAGGATCAGAGAAGACAGGATCAAACAGCCTTTTTACACAGTGCAGATGATTAACCCCTTAGGTTCCACAGCGAGTATAACAAGCATGCTTTACTGCATATACACACTAGATATGTACATGACAAAAAATTGTTTTGTTTTGTTTTGTTTACATTCGTTAATCTAGTTATTTAGTTTTGTTAAATTTGGTTGATTCATTCAATTCGTATTTGGGATTTGTATTCAGAATTCGTATTTGGAATTCTTTTTAGAATTTTCTTCGAACTTACAGATTTTTTGGATTCAAAACATTCGAATTGATACATTTTGAATTGGCCGCATCGAAAACTAGATTTTTTTTTTTTCCCCGATTCATATGTGGCAAAGTGAACAAACAAAAGAACAGTCTTCATCAAATGATTATGGCTCTTTAAATCACCTTTGCCTTAACAAAAACATCATTATTTCGAAATGGTACTCTAATAACACACATAGTCTTTCATTTCAGAAATATGTTTACAGTTTGAATTCGACTGGAATTCAATGTAATATTCGATTCGAATTTTAATTTGAAATTCGGACGAATTTAATTTAGTTATTCTGAGTGTTTGGTAAACTTTGTTTATACTGTAATTCGGATATATCCAAATCTCAGAACAATGAAAAAAAATTTCTGAATATTTCTTCGGAACAAAACGAACTGCACATGTCTATTACAGACTGATTTTACTGTTGTGGGTGTAGTAACACTTTAAAGACCCTACCTACATGTGTCTTCTAATTGCACATTACAAGCTACTCTGAAGAATACAGACTATAGAATTCTTCGCATAATCTACTCCAAAGAAACAACCAGAAAGGTAGGAAATATTATTTAAAATTATTTTTAGGGATGGTGTGTGAACGGGAACATATAGCAAAGATTTAGTGGGGGGCACAGACAAGCAGGCCCACAGAGCAAAGACTGCTATGAAGCTATTTGGCAAAGACATGTTGTACATATTTCTTGTTTTTTTGCAGAGCCATTTCTGGAAATGGGAGGGAGATTTGCCAGGTATTTGGGGTGAACGGGTGTAACCAGTTATGCCTATGCTGGATCATCGGAAAAACTTTTTATGGCCTCAACCTTTTTCATTTATGCATATATTTTCTAGTTCCCTTCAACATATACAGTATCTCACAAAAGTGAGTACACCCGTCACATTTTTGTAAATATTTTATTCTATATTTTCATGTGACAACACTGAAGAAATGACACTTTGCTACAATGTAAAGTAGTGAGTGCACAGCTTGTATAACAGTGTAAATTCGCTGTCCCCTCAAAATAACTCAACACACCCTTATTAATGTCTAAACCGCTGGCAACACAAGTGAGTATACCCCTAAGTAAAAATGTCCAAATTGGGCCCAATTAGCCAATTTCCTTCTGCGGTGTCATGTGACTCATTAGTGTTACAAGGTCTCAGGAGTGAATGGGGAGCAACTGTGTTAAAATTGGTGTTATCGCTCTCACTCTCTCATCCTGGTGACTGGAAGTTCAACATGGCACCTCATGGCAAAGAACTCTCTGAGGATCTGTAAAAAGGAATTGTTGCTCTACATAAAGATGGCCTAGTCTATAAGAAGATTGCCAAGACCTTGAAACTTAGCTGCAGCACGGTGGCCAAGACCATACAGCGGTTTAACAGGACCAGTTCCACTCAGAACAGGCCTCGCCATGGTCAACCAAAGAAGTTGAGTGCACATGCTCAGCGTCATATCCAGAGGTTGTCTTTGGGAAATAGACATATGAGTGCTGCCAGCATTGCTGCAGAGGTTAAAGCAGTGGGGGGTCAGCCTGTCAGTGCTCAGACCATACGCCGCACACTGCATTAAATTGTTTTGCATGGCTGTCGTCCCAGAAGGAAGCCTCTTCTAAAGATGATGCACAAGAAAGCCCACAAACAGTTTGCTGAAGACAAGCAGACTAAGGACATGGATTACTGGAACCATGTCCTGTGGTCTGATGAGACCAAGATAAACTCATTTGGTTCATATGGTGTCGATGTGTGTGGCGGCAACCAGGTGAGCAGTACAAAGACAAGTGTGTCTTGCCTCCAGTTAAGCATGGTGGTGGGAGTGTCATAGTCTGGGGCTGCATGAGTGCTTCTGGCACTGGGGAGCTACAGTTCATTGAGGGAACCATGAATGCCAATATGTACTGTGACATACTGAAGCAGAGCATTATCCCTTCCCTTTCGATACAGACCACAGGGCAGTATTCCAACCTGATAAGGACCCCAAACACACCTCCAAGACGACCACTGCCTTGCTAAAGAAGCTGAGGGTAAAGGTGATGCACTGGCCAAGCATGTCTCCAGACCTAAACCCTATTGAGCATCTGTGGGGCATCCTCAAATGGAAGGTGGAGGAGCACAAGATCTCTAACATCCACCAGCTTCGTGATGTCGTCATGGAGGAGTGAAAGAGGACTCCAGTGGCAACCTGTGAAGCTCTGGTGAACTCCATGCCCAAGAGGGTTAAGGCAGTGTTGGAAAATAATGGTGGCCACACAAAATATTGACACTTTGGGCCCAATTTTGGCATTCTCAGTTAGGGGTGTACTCACTGTTGCCAGCAGTTCAGACATTAATGGCTGTGTGTTGAGTTATTTTGAGGGGACAGCAAATTTACACTGTTATACAAGCTGTACACTCACTACTTTACATTGTAGCAAAGTGTAATTTCTTCAGTGTTGTCACATGAAAAGATAGAATAAAATATTTACAAAAATGTGAGGGGTGTACTCACTTTTGTGAGATACGGTATACTGTACTCTACATTATAATATATCACATAAGACTATTAAAAAAGGATTTTTAATACAGAGATGTTGGCTTACTAAAAAATATGTATAGTATAGTATGCACTCAGTACTTGGTCGGGGCTCCTTTTGCATGAATTACTGCATCAATGCAGCGTGTCATGGAGGTGATCAGCCTGTGGCACTGCTGAGATGTTATGGAAGCCCAGGTTGCTTTGATAGCGGCCTTCAGCTCTTCTGCATTGTTGGGTCTGGTGTCTCTCATCTTCCTCTTGACAATACCCCACAGATTCTCTATGGGGTTTAGGTCAGGCGAGTTTGCTGGCCAATCAAGCACAGTGATACCATGATCATTAAACCAGGTATTGGTACTTTTGGCAGTGTGGGCAGGTGCCAAGCCCTGCGGGAAAATTAAATCAGCGTCTCTATAAAGCTGGTCAGCAGAGGGAAGCATGGACTGCTCTAGAATTTCTGGTAGAGGGCTGCGCTGACTTTGGACTTGATAAAACACAGTGGACTATACTATACATGGACATACTTTTCAGTAAGCCAACATTTCTGTTCTAAAAATCCTTTTTTCTGGCCTTATGTAATATTCTAATTTTCTGAGATACTGAATTTTGGGTTTTTACTAGCTGTAAGCCATAATCAACAAAATCAAAAGAAAGAAATGCTTGAAATATATCACTCCGTTTGCCACAAATCTATATAAAGTATACAAGTTTCACTTTTTTATTGAATTACTGAAATAAATTAACTTTTTGAAGATATTCTAATTTTATGAGATGCACATATATATATATATATATATAT
>BLSH010342424.1:1114437-1132752 GCA_018402905.1 Glandirana rugosa
AAAAAGTTTGACCACGACTGATCGGAGGAACTGCCATAAGGACTCACACCGAGCACCACTCAAAAGTGACGTTTATCGCCATTGGGGCTCGGTGTGAACCCTAACGTACCGACCTAGGTTCCGACCCAATGAATGGAACAGGGGACCTAGGTCGCTACAGGGGGGTGACACATACGTCCGACACAGGAGTCGGGCTATGGACACACTACCGTCCGAAGCAAGGGACGTTCGCAACGTGTCCCCGCCTCGGACCGCCTTTTAAGTTTTTCCCTTTGTGTGTCATTTGTATGTCATGTGACATTAGACATTCTAGTGCATGCAGGGCACTGGACAAAGCACTAGGGACAAAGGGGATGTGAAATGATTTGATACAGTAATGTAATCTTACAGATTACAGTGTACTGTATGTTTACTGTGTGTTTCCCTTTTTGAATTTTCCGCCAGGCTCCGCCCCTGTGCAACGCTTGCAGGGAACGAAGCCTGCCATCACACAGGTATCGGGCTGAGGACACAGCCTGCATACACAGTGGGGGGACATCGCTGGATCCAGGGGACAAGGTAAGTAACCCAGCCTTGGATCCAGCCATGCAATCCCAAGTGTGGCTCGGGGTTACCGCTATTTGCAGTGAAAACTCACCACGAGCCACACTCAGGAATACCGTCAAGGAGGCTAGTCAGCACCAGTTTGAAAAAGTGTATTTGCTTTGGAAGAATATATCATCTCTAACGTTGGGTGTCCTACTTGTGTGGATGTTGCTGCACTATTAGAATAGTTTTTACATTTTAGAATGAGGTGCCTCGAGACTGTCCATAATTTTTGTGCCTTGACTAAAAAAGGTTGAGAAACACTGACTTAGAATTTAGTGGCATACATATGCAAAGGTTCGTATAATATTATAAAAGGCACAAAGAAAATACAGATACTTTTACCTTTCAAGTCTTTCTGACAGATTATCAGCAGAATCTGCAGTGGAAATTTGATAAATATCTGACAGTTCCAATCGCTGCCTATATCCTTTCTTTAAAATTGGCTTGGTCCAACTAAAGAAAAAAACAAAGCACACTTTAGGTATTAACACACAGACAACAGGCATAATTATTGATGATTCTACAACAGGTATACGTTTGGTTACCCTTTTGATAAAGCAATGTAAACGCCTTATTTTTGCCATGTACTCATCAATTTTCAGGCAATTTCAACCACTTTCAGTATTTATTTATTACATGTATTTATATAGCACCATCAATTTACACAGCACTTTACATATATGTTATACATTCATATCAGTCCCTGCCCTCAAGGAGCTTACAATCTAAGGTATCTAACTCACATTCATACATATACATACTAAGGCCAAAATAGACAGCAGCCAATTAGCCTACTAGTATGTCTTAGGAGTGTGGGAGGAAACCAGAGTGCCTGCAGAAAACCCACGCAGGCACAGGGAGAACATGCAAACTCCAAGGCAGGTAGTGCCGTGGTTGGGATTCAAACTGATGACCCTAGCGCTTCAAGGTAGAAGTGCTAACCACTTAGCCACTGGACCAGAAGCTTTTTTTTTTTTTATCAAAAAAACAACTTTATTGAAGTTCACTGCAATTAATGGTACAGATAGTTGACAATAGTTTACCAGCAGACATTACTTGTGCAGAATACATATACACCTGTACTAGTCTACCACTGTTCATAAACATAGTGCAATACATCTGTCCATCATAAATAACACTTTCGGCTGAAGAGAATATTCAATATATTATCTTATCTGTTACTCTCAACATTGGCAAGTTTATGCTACTCTCTTGGACAAGATATTGTTTTCGATACAAGGGAAACTATATTACTCAAAGATTTATGATCTTCCCGTGTGTCTGATTAGGAGGGGCAAGTTCCAGGTTTAGAGAGCCATCTATCCCATGTCTTTTCATATTTACGAGGGCATCCCCTATGTGTGTAGATCAGCTTTTTATAGGGTAGTACCATATTTACCTCCCTTACCCAGTCTTGAAAGGTTGGCAGGCTTGCCCTCATCCATTGTTTGGCTATTGCCTTTCTGGCCATAAACAGTGTTTCCTTCACAAACGTGGCTGTATATTTATCCACGCTGCCTTCTGGCAACTGACCGAATAAACAGCTTTGGGTCCAGGGCCACCGGAGTGCCCATGTAGTCATGCAGAAATTTGATTATCTGGAGCCAATAGGTTTGCATCTGTGGACATGACCATATAATGTGATAAAAGGTGCCAGGGGCTGCCTGACACAGCAGGCAGAGTGGGTTTCTATTGGATTGATACTTTGCCAGCTGTATGGGTGTGAGATATGCCTTGTGTAGGACGTATAGTTGCGACAACCTGTCTGACACTCTAGGGGACACCTGCTTGGCTCCCTCCAAAAAGTCATCCCAGACTTCATCTGCCAGCTGTCCCATGCTCCCTCCCATTTGGTTTTCGCGGCATACGCTATCCGCGTAACTCCCTGTACACGTATGACCTGGTATAGTACGGAGGTCAATTTGATGGAGTCATCTCCTAGGACAATTGAAAGTGGGTCCAATTCCTTCAGCTCGGAGTACCCAGTCTCAAACTGTGTTGTCAGAGCATGCCTCAGCTGAAGAAACACGAAGAGCATATCATTAGGTAGATCATATTCATCTTTTAGCCTTTGAAGTGGTTTGGGCCCTTGTGGGGTCAAGACCCAGGACAGATAAAGAACCCCCCTATCTATCCATATTTTAGGATCCGGAATGGTAAGAAGTTCCAGAAAGTCGTTGTTAAACCATATAGGCGTGTATTTATGATAGGTCGTGCATCCAGTTTTCTCATAACATGGCTCCACACATATTGATGATGTGAAGCCATATCTTTCGGGTATCTGAAAAGGGAAGGATGGGAGGTGTTTCGCAGTATAACCTGTAGGGGGGTATAGGCCAAGTCGTTGAGCTTCTGGCTAAGTAGGGCTTGATATCGAGCAAAGTCTGTATTCAGGTAATGGTAAAAGTGGGACATCTGGGAGGCTAGATAATAATCTCGGAAATCTGGCAAACCCAAGCCACCCATATTGGTAGGGTTCTTCAATGCATGCCAGGGGAGTTTATGCCTGCCTGACCCCCACACAAATTAGTTCAGTATAGTATCAACGGTTTTAAAGAATTTCATGGGGATGGGAAGTGGTGCGTGCCACATTACATATAGCAATTTAGGTAGCAGGATCATTTTGATAATATTGACCCGTCCAACTATTCCCAGGGGTAGTTTTGCCCATGACTGTGTTTTCATTTTTATCAAGGAATATAGGGGTTCAATGTTGTGGAGGTTATAGTCGGCTAATTGTCTTGTAACCACTACTCCCAGATATTTAACTGATGAGACTCTGGCCAAAGGGAGAGGGGGATCAGTCCTGGGTTGAGGAAAATAGTCAATGGGTAGAATTTGGGACTTGTCCCAGTTTATCTTTAGCCCTGAATACTTTCCCATATCCTCGATGGTCGCGAGCACCTCCACCAGGGAATTCTGAGAATCTGCCAGATACAAAACCATGTCGTCTGCATATAGCCCCACCTTTTCAACCATGTCCCCCACCCACATTCCTAGGATGTTGTCATTTGCCCTTATGGCGAGAGCCAGTGGTTCAGCGGCTAGCGCATAGAGCAGGGGAGATAGTGGGCATCCCTGCCGGGTGCCCCTACCCAGGGGATAGTTTGGTATAGAAGTTGTACCCACTTGATGAAATTCAGGCCAACCCCAAACTGCCCCAGGCACTCCCACAGAAATACCCACTCCACGGAGTCAAAGGCTTTAGCGGCGTCTAGTGACACCACCATTCTGGAGCCTATGTTGTCATGTCTGGCCTGGATATTCATATATAGCCATCTAATATTAATCGCCGTGTTTTTGCATGGCATGAAGCCAGTTTGATTGGAGTGTATTAAAGTCAATATCATCTGCTTGAGGCGAGACGCCAGTATTTTGGCAAGAAGTTTTATATCGACTTGGAGTAGCGAAATCGGCCTATATGACTCCGGGGAGTGGGGATCCTTCCCTGGTTTAGGTAAGACTATTATCTTTGCCTCCTGCATGGAGGCCGCTACGGTTTCTGTGTCAAATATATGCTGATATAGAGCTGTTAGCCTGTCTACCAGTACGTCTGCATAGGTGGCATAAAATTCTAGGGGTAGACCGCCCATACCAGGGGCCTTGGAGGTAGCTAGCTGGGATATCGCAGTGGAAACATCATCAGTCATTATTGGGGCATCTAATAATTTTACTTGGTCCCTATCCAGCTGGGGGAAGCATATGCCCTGTAGAAATTCCGCCACTTGGGACGAGGTATGTTTACTTTGAGATTCATATAGGGTGGCATAATATAGCCTAA
Source organism: Glandirana rugosa (assembly GCA_018402905.1). Lineage (NCBI taxonomy): Eukaryota > Metazoa > Chordata > Amphibia > Anura > Ranidae > Glandirana > Glandirana rugosa. The sequence goes on from BLSH010342424.1 coordinate 1,118,807, forward strand.
ATTCCTCCGCTACAAGCTGGGGATCTGTAATTGTGTCTCCATGTGAATTGATTAGGGAGACTACTACAGGTGGTGCGTTATCAAGATGAGCAAGGTAAGCAAGTAGCTTCCCCGCCCTCTCACCGTGCTCGAACACCCACTGTTTAGTAAAGAACAGGTGTTGTTTGGCCTTGTCTGTATGTAACTGTGCCACTGTGCGCGCATGCATACTGACATTGGCGCTTTTTGCGTAGTGGGATTTTGTGTAAAGACATATTCTAGGTGTAGGAGGTGTTCTGACTCCTGTTGAAGTGTTAATTTAGAATTTGATTTATGTCTATTAATCCTAGACGACAGTATCCATTTTGCATGTAATTTAAACGTTTCCCACACATTTCCCATGGTGGAGCTGCCCTGGTTTTGTGTAAAAAAAAATTGGAACTCTCTGGGTATGTCAATTTGTTGTTCTAATAATGATAACCAAAATGGATTCAGTCTCCATGTACTTCCCTGGGCATGCTCAATAGCCGAAGGGTCACCCAATAGGGTGCATGACCTGACAAATGTCTAGGCGCAAAACCCACCGCCACAAGCCTAGGTAATAACGCTTGAGTCAGGAAGATCACATCTATCCTAGACATGGTATGGTGTGTAGTCGAGTGACATGAGAACATCTTGGGACTGGGGTATTTATATCGCCATGTATCCACAAGAGCGAAGTCCGTCATCAGCCTGCCAAACCGTGTAAGGGTAGGCGACAAGTCTCTATCCCCAGAGGTATTCATTCTATCCTGCCCAGGGGCCATGACCATATTGAAGTCCCCCATCCACACTGCGGGAGCCTGTGGAAATTGCGCTATAAAAGCCAGTCCTTCCCGGATCACAGCTGAGCAGTATGGAGGGGGGATGTAGCACGCCATTATCAATATCGGTTTACCTCTAATAGATGCATAGATGAACACGTATTGACCCTGCGGATCCGTTTTAAGCATGAGTAGTTCAAATGGGACTCTCTTGTTAATCAGTATAGATCCTCCCCTGGAGTACTGGGAGTGTGTTGAGTGGAAAGCCCACCCCACCCATGGACGCTTCAGTGCCATTTGCAAGCGGCCTGTTATGTAAGGTAAGAAACTTTACGGTGGCCATCTTAACACATGGGAGCGTTCTGCCAATAGATCTGGGGTCTTAATACGGATCCACAGGGTCTTAGTACCATCTCTTATACTGAAGAATTGCACTGTAATATATAATATACATTTTGGTCTACAAGTATATCTATTTCTCAACCAATATTGTATTCTATGCAGCTGACTACTCGCAGCAATTGTCACGTTGGAAATGTAAACGTTTTTAAACAATATCCCCCTTCCCTGCTCTGCATCTCCCCAACTTAATGCAAGCTTAAATCCCTTAACCAAAAACAAATTAACAGTCTTCCAGCACGATCCGTGAGCTGGAGGTACATAACTTAAGAGTTACTCTATTCAGCTTGATCTGCGTCAAGCTGGTAAACAAATATAGGGACAGGACAGGTATGAGCACTGTAAAAATGGAAAGTGTAAAAAAATTTCCCCCTACTATGGGAGCGATCATTTCTCTGGGGCAGTTGCTGCGCACGTGAGCTTTCCTTGAGGGGTCCCAATGTATTTCTTGACGATATTGTTTTACAACGAATACAAGTCTCCCGGGTATCTGCTGTCCTAGATCCATGTCCAGGCCAATCGCCAGAGACATCCGGTTATGATGAAGGAGTGCACAACATATAATACATTTAGGAGTGGCGTGTCATGTCTTAGTAGGCCCTACCATTAGGCATACAGCCAGCAGATCTCTGCTGTGTAGGTGACAAAGTAAAAAAAAAGGGGAGGAGGGGGGTGGAAAAAGAAGAGAGGGGAATGTACAATGAAACATGTTGACCGGGAATATAAGGGAGGTTACTCACAGAATGAGACCCAGCAGACTGTCCAGTGTTTGTCCATCATGCTATTGGAGTAATCAGCAGGGATAGGCATGGCCCAAGGCTGTGGCGGACATTTTCCAAAGTACTGACCTTAGTGAATGACACCAAGGTACAGTTCAACCTTCAAACAAACACTGTCTACTCTCTGGCCTAGTTCTACGAGTACAAAAACCATTTAAAATAACATTCATATGGGTGGAATAGTGCCCCATCATTGGTGTCAGTGGGGGAAATAGTGTCCCATAATTGGTGTCAGTGGGAGGAAAAGTGTCCCATCATTGGTGTCAGTGGGAAGAAAAGTGTCCCATCATTGGTGTCAGTGGGAGGAATAGTGTCCCATCATTGGTGTCAGTGGGAGGAATAGTGTCTCATCATTGGTGTCAGTGGGAGGAATAGTGCCCCATCATTGGTGTCAGTGGGAGGAATAGTGCCCCATCATTGGTGTCATTGGTGTTGGACTGCCAGCCAGGTGCTAATCAGTGCTACTAGTGACCAGATGGAATCATGATGATTGTTGTTAATTTGCCCTCCCAGGCAGGCCAGACCACCACACCCAGTCCAGTCACTTTCCCTCCCAGACTCCCTGTGAAATTTACAGGCCTCACTTGCAGTCATCATGAAAAAAACTTACTCTGCTGGCGTGCAACACAGTCTCCTCAGGAGTAGACTCAAGTCAGGCAGGCTCAGTCAGCAGCAGCTTGTCCCCCCAGCGGCTCCGCTCCTCTGTCTGGCTGCAGTGAGTGAGTCAGCGACTGTTCTTCTTCCCACCGTGACCCGTGAGTGACCGTCCCCGAGCGACCACGCTGCCCACAGGCCCCACACACAGCCAGGTCTCTGCCTCTCTCTCTCTTCTCTGCCGACTCCAAGGCGCAAGCCAGCCGACCAGCCCCTCCCTCCTAGATCACTCCGCAGTCCGCACGAGGAGGAGTGGGCGGCGCCACACTCCCTGGCTGTCTTACTACAGCCTTAGAGGAGTCGGGGAGATGATTCGAAAAGTGATGTGTAAAAAAAAGTCTGTGGCTGCGGCGGACACCACAGGCAGCCCTGTCGGACACTGGTGTCCGGGAGCGGACACCTTGCCTATCCCTGGTAATCAGGCCCGTTCCTCCCTCCAATCCAACCAGTCTGTTGCAGCTTCTTGGGTATCAAAAAATTGCGCCAGGCCGTCCACCTCCACTCTCAACCGCGCTGGATATAACATTGCATACTTTAGGTGTAGAGCCCTTAGTCTCCTCTTTAGCTCCTGGAATCTCGAGCGCTGCTTCTGAACTTCGTTCGAGAAGTCCGGAAAAACTGCTATGTGCACATTCAATTATTAGATGTTCCCTTCTCCCTTGTCAGCCTCAGGATCTTGTCTCTATCTTTAAAGTTGAGAAATTTGGCTATAAATGTCCGCGAGGGAGCTCCCTGCAGTGGTGGTCTGGACGGGATGCGATGTGCTCTTTCGACCGCAAACATAACCGAAAAAGCCTCCCATCCATATGTTGTGATGAGGAGGTCTTCTAAGAACCCGGCAGGATCTGTACCCTCCGCGGCCCCTGGCAGCCCAATAAAGATTACACCTACACAGGCGATTCTCCATGTCATCCTGCTTGGCAGACATGGCCTGCAGTTGTCGTTGGATGTCGTCTGTAGTGTGTTGCAGCGGGTGAAGTACGTCCTCAGCAGCTGAAATCCTGTTTTCCGCCTCCGTGACCCTGTCTATAAGCGCTGACATGTATTGGCGGATTAAGGAGATGTCAATTTTGACTTTATCCAGCTTGGTGGGAACCTTGACACTGAGCAATTGCCTCCAGCACTCTTAGCTCCGAGGCCGTCTGTTCCGCTGCAGGGGCGGCGTCAGCGCCATTTTCGGCCGGCAGGTTCTTGTCTTGTGCCCGGAATTTAGCAAGCTTGCTGGCGGCGTCTTTGGCCATTTTCGGCGGAGACATTCCCCTCGGTGTCTGAGGCAAGTGCCGTGGCGGAATTACCGAAATAGGAGCCGGATAATATGCAGGATACACGGTACAGAAGTATGCAGGGACCGGAGCTCACTCAACACACGTCCGCTCACATCGCTGCCCAGGCCACGCCCCGGACCACAAACTTTTACACACAAGAACAAGCAAACAGATCAATTAAACCAAGAATCAACAGCTTCCGTTGAAACCTCAAGTTGATCCAAAACTGTTTGAAATAGTTTTTTGTCCATTTGGATGTTTATGCAATAGAAAAAGTGGTTAACATAGCTTTTTTTAACTACAAACTGTCAGCTGGAATTGGATTTTCTATTGGCCCATTCACACTAAAGTGTTCCGTTGCAATGCGTCAATGCACATACCTTAATGCATGTTATGGCATTCATTGGGTTAATGCAGCTCATTCACTATTCATTACAACCTATGAACAAACCTACATGGCATATGCATTTCAGTGTGTTTGCATTGGGCTCTTCTGTACAATCTGTTGGGGCATTCACATGAATAGCACCACAAAACACCATGCATTGCGCTGGTGTGTTGACATGCATTGTAGTCACTGGGGTTAATGCGTGTTGCCACTATGCATGGGTGTGAATGGGTCTTATATATAAAAGCCCTATTCTGATTCCAGGTCAAATATCATAATAAATAACTTCTTCACAGTGTAGTATCGAGAAATAATTGAAATAATGAAATGTTATCATTTGAAATACCTAGCTCCAGTCAAAATACCTCACATTTGAAATGGGACTATTGTCGAGGTTGTTTGATTGGATTAAAGTGTCAATGAAAATTTTTGCATCAAGTTTCAGCCACTTGATGACATTCAGACAATTGTGTTTAATCACCTCTTAACATCTCTCTGAAATTATATCAAATCATTTGTTCAAGCAAATCCCATTCATAAACACAGGCTGAGGCAATATCCTCCAAGCAGGGTCTGCCAGAGACCTGTTTGTTCTAACTGGATTTTCAGTTTGCCATACAAAGATAAGTATACCAGGTTTATTGCCAGGAAAGTAGGATTTCATCACTGTGACTTTCCTTGAGCAGACAACATTAAACCTAATGATGTTTAGGCAGCCCATAGATGAGTCAGTATTATTTGTTCAACCAGCGGTGTCATTGTATTCTGACAGTGGGGAGCCTTCCTCACCATCAGATGACACTGATCAGCATTGCAGGCTATAGCTTGCAGCGCTGATCGACTGGGAAAAATCCAACAGGGTGGTTGTACAGAAGTCAATTGGTAGATTGACTTCTGCACAGCCATATAGCTTGCAGCGCTGATTGATCGACCGGGGAGAATCCAACAGGGTGGTTGTACAGAAGTTGATTGATAGATTGACTTCTGCCCAGCCACAGTGCCCATACATGGATCAAAATTTGGACGATCCCTGTTGAACCTGTCCGAATTTCAATCCACGTAGGGCCAGCTTGCATCATCATATAAGAGAGAATTAAACCCACATTCAGAAACATTCAGTCATACATACTTGAGTAAAAGAAATTTGGAGCGACTTTGTTATTGGGGCTAAATAAAAACAATTATCCTCTAAACCAGTGTTGGTCAACATGAGAATATTAAAGGGTTATAGTGCAGCCTCCAGAGGGCTGCAACAACAGAAACACACTAACCACTTGCCGACCAGCCACCGTCGTTATATGGCGGCAGGTTGACACTCCTCGCGTAGACGTGCCCGTGGGTCGGGCGGACTTGATGTCCGCCAGCGACCCGCGAACGCCTAGTATAGAGGCAGAACGGGTCAATGTAATAATGTCACTGGTCCCCAAAAAGTGTCATTCGGGGTCAGATTTGTCCGCTGCAATGTTGCAGTCCCGCTAAACATCGCATATCACCTCCATTACTCATAAAATTAATTAAAAAAAATAAAAGTCCCTAAATCTATCCCATAGTTTGTAGATGCGATAACTTTTGCGCAACCCAATCAATATACGCCTATTGCAATTTTTTACCAAACATATGTAAAAGAATATATATCGGCCTAAACTGATGAATGAATTTGTTTTTTTTTTAGGGGTTTTTTTTGGATATGTATTATAGCAAAAAGTAAAGAAATATTTTTTATTTTCAAAAGTGTCGCAAAATAGCGCAAAAAATAAAAACTGCAGAGGTGATAAAATACCACCAAAAGAAAGGTCTATTTATGGGCAAAACAGGATGTCAATTTTGTTTGGGTACAGAGTCGTACGTCCGCGCAATTGTCAGTTAAATCGATGCAGTGCCGTATCGCAAAAAATGGCCTGGTCATTAACGGGGCAAATCCTTCTGGAGCTGCAGTGGTTAATGCATTGAGGTGCATTTCTTGGAGTAAGGCAGCATATTCAAAATGAATGGGCTTTAATGCAACTCACCACCTGAAAATTTTGGCCTTGCTGGATTTTTTGCAATATACCACAATGCACACAGCAGAGAAAGTTGAAATCATTATTGATGTCAATGAGCGCAAAAAAAAGACCCCAGCACTGGTCTCAATAGACACAATAATAACACCAGTATTGATGTCAGAGACCACAATAATAACCCCCAACATTGATGTCAGAGACCACAATAATAACCCCCAGCATTGATATCAGTGACCACAAAAACAACCAGTATTGGTGTCAGTAGCAATGCTATTAACCCCCTTTCCTCTCCGGGGCTCATTAGCAGTGCTATTTAACCTATCCCCTACTTTGGTGGTCAGTGGCAGTGTTTTTAGCCCCCTCCTCCCAACAACCATTGGGGTTTAGTGCAACAGCAGTGAAATGTAACCCCTCACCCTGCATTGGTGGTCAGTACAGTTAGTGACAATGAAGGTCAGTGACAATGAAATTTAGCCCACACTCTCCCTTCCAACATTGATGGCCAGTGTTAGTGAAATTAAACCCCCCTTCTCAATTGGTGGTAAGTGTAGTCAGTGGCAGTGGAATTTAACCCCACCGCCATGCGCATAGGTGGTCATTATTCAAATTCACTCCCCCGTCCCCACATATGTGGAACTTGTGCAGTGGCTGTGAAATTTAATATGCCATTCCCTCTTTCCCCAGCGTGGGCGGGACTACAATTGTACTGTCGGACAGAGATTACTCCAGTACTGTCTATTTCAGTGTCGGATGCTGAATCAAAGAAAAGGTTTCAGTGCCCAGGCATCCTACTGTTGCTTTGCAAGTGAGACAGGTGCTCAATAGATGGCCCAGGACATGGCAGGCCACACACAGAAAGCCGGCAGACCACATGTGCCAGCGTGTTGGGCACCACTGCTCTTAACAAAGGGACCCTCTAGAATGAAAAATCTTCCCCCCAATAAATTTGTTTATCATAGAAATTGGCCAGTGGCAAGACAGCTTTGAACCAGCAAGAAAAGGGACAATCTTTATTATAATTAATTATTGTTTGATGAAAAAGCATATGGTGCTGATAAAACTACCCAAAAATGTTTTTAACTAAAATTAAGTGGATTGTGGTGCTGCTGTTGTATGTAAGCCAAACTAATTGTAAAAGAAAGAAATATGCACTTCTCCCTAAAAACTGCTAGAATTTCATAACTGGATCTTATTTCTGGAGGCTCTGACATAAAGAATCAACAACTTTTCTCTACCAAAATGGTCACCTCCATATAGAAACACAGTGCAGAACAAGGCCTAGTTAGCTGCAGTGCAGTGGACGATCACAAACAATGTTGGTAGCTAGTCTTTTGTCCTCTGTCTGCCCTTTAGTTTCCAGAATTTAGTTTCTCTTTAACCACTTGCCGACCAGCCGCCATCATTTTACTGCGGCAGGTTGGCACGTTCCCGCGAATTGTCGTCATTGTACGTCGGTCGCGGAAATGTGGTTTGTGGGAGCCGATGCGCGTGGCCGGCAGCCACGATGTCCGCCAGCCACCCGTGATCGCTCCACAGAGAGCCAGAACAGGGATCTGTTAATGTAAACAAACAGATCCTCCTTCTGATAGGGAAGTAGAGAGAGATCTGCTGTTCCTAGTAATCAGGAACAGCGTTCTCTCTCTCTACTCCCAGTCACTACACTCCCCCCACAGTTAGAAACACCTCCCTAGGGAACATTTAACCCCTTGATCACCCCTAGTGTTAACCCCTTCCCTGCTAGTGACATTTATACAATAATCAGTGGCTATTTTTAGCTCTGATCGCTGTATACTGTAAATGTCACTGGTCCCAAAAAAGTGTAAAAATGTCTGATCTGTCCGCCGCAATGTCGCAGTCCTGCTAAAAATCGGTGATCGCCGCCATTACTAGTAAAAAAAAAACAAGAAATAATAAAAATGCCATAAATCTATTCCCTATATTGCAGACACTATAACTTTTGCGCAAACCAATCAACATACCCTTATTGCAGTTTTTTTACCAAAAATATGTAGGAGAATATATATCGGCCTAAAGAAATTCGTTTTTTTACATTTTTTTTTGGATATGTATTATAGCAAAAAGTAAAAAAAATGATGGGTTTTTTTTTCAAAATTGTGACTCTTTTTTTGTTTATAGCGCAAAAAAATAAAAACCGCAGAGATGATCAAATACCACCAAAAGAAAGCTCTATTTGTAGGAAAAAAAGGACATAAATTTTGTTTGGGTACAACGTCGCATGACTGCGCAATTATCAGCTAAAGCAACGCAGTGTCGTATCGCAAAAAATAGCCTGGTCTATAACGACATAAGGACCGGAAGGATTTCCCATTGTTCTGTTACATGATTTGCATGTAACATAAATATGCAGCTATAGTAATGTTTTTATAGTTGGTTATTATAATGCCATCTTGTGGTTCTTTTGGATATTACACCTTCCTATTGTATTTTCTAAGTGTGTACCTCCCATCCTCTGTGAGCTATTTCCTCTTCCTAGTTCACTCTACTCTGTAACTTCCTGTTCCGGGTGCACTCTGCTATTCTATTTCCTCTTCCTGTGTCCTCTCTCTCATGAGGTAAAGAATATGGCTACATGCTAGAAGGCCTCACTCAATCTACTCGCATCCTAGGACACATTACTATGTTTTGACCTGCAGTTACCATCTTTCGACCATCTGTCACATTTGTTGTATGCTGTACCTGCTATTCCAATGAATAAACGCTCATGGAAGAAATCGGTAATTGGTGAGTCACTATCTGATAAGAACTGTCTGCGGTGATCATATCTGCTTATACAGGCCAGGCATAGAGGTCTCAACAAGGGATAAGTCGCCATTACAACAGTTAGGAGTCAGAATACCCATGCTAGGACCAGAGCACTTTTTGCGATTTGGCACTGCATTGCTTTAACTGACAATTGCGCGGTCATGCAACGTTGTACCCAAACTAAATTTGCGTCCTTTTTTTCCCACAAATAGAGCTTTCTCTTGGTGGTATTTGATCACTTTCTGGTCACCGCCAAAAACCAAAAAGAGCAAAAATTTTGCAAAAAAAAACAATATTTCTTACTTGTTGCTAAAATACATATCCAAAAAAAATACATAAAAAAACAAATGTATTCATCGGTTTTGGCCGATTTATATTCTTCCTCATATTTTTGGTAAAAAAAAATCGCAATCGGTGTATGTTGATTGGTTTGCACAAAAGTTGCCACGTTTACAAACCATGAGAATTAATTTTTGGCATTTTAGCAATTTTTTTTTTACTAGTAATGGTAGCGATCTGTGATTTTGCAGCGGACATGTCGGACATTTTTGACACTTTTTTGGGATCAATGACATTTATGAAGCGATCGGAAATTTAAATAGCCACTGATTACTGTGTAAATGTCATTGGCAGTGAAGGGGTTAACCTGCAGGGGGCGATCTAGAGGTTAACTGTGTTCCCTAGCGTGTTCTAACTGTGAGGGAGCTGGGCTGCCAGGGGCATAAGAGATCTAACTGATCCAAGTGACAGGGATCAGTAGATCTCTTACGTGCTGCCCGACAGAGCAGATAACCGCCGTGTTTACACCGGCGATTCCTGTTTTTCTTCTCTGCCAGGCAATCGTGGCTCGCTGGCGGAGATCGAGTCCACCCGAGCTGCGGCCACAATTCTGTAGAGTGTGGGCACGATTCGCGGGACGCTGCCACATTGCAGCAGTACGCGACGCGGTCGGGAACTGGTTAAGGGGGGAAATTCTTCCTGTCCTTAAGTGGTTAACTGAAATGTAGGAAATCTTTCTAGGTAAAGATTGATATCTCCCAGCACAGATCTGCCAACCTAAACTATTTACTGTACCCAGAAACAGCAAACCGTGACCAGATTTTAATTCATGAATACTATTTCTACACCGTGGGGTGAATTTACTAAAGGCAAATAGACTGTGCACTTTGCAAGTGCAGTTGCTCCAGAGCTTAGTATATAAGGTAAAGCTTATAGGCTGGCAGGTATACCTGGGCACACCCTAATCACCCTGTACTGTGCAGATTCCCCCTGCTGCCTGGCTGCAGAGAAAGGGATGGGGGAATCTCTGTCCTCAGTCCCTTTCTCTGTCTCAAAAGTGAACATCAGGGATCTGTTTAGCCCATGATATTTCACCAACGCCCCCCACTGGGGCTCCTAAATAAAATTGTAAAAATAATAATAAAATATAATATTGTAAAAAATAATTAAAAAAAACGAAATTGTAAAAAAATAAATAAAAGAAAATAAAAATAAACTACTGACACCGATCTCTGCCCTTCTGATATATATACACACACACTCGTGTTTGTTTCGCTTTGTGGTGCACACCCTAATGCAATACCTATGGTAAAGCGTCACTATTCAAAGAATACCCAATCACATGCAAGGAAAAAAAAACAGCATTTTTAGTTTGCATATGATATGATGATGGAAGTCAACAGAGCTTCCCCTTATTTCCTAAGCTCTGGAGTAAGGATGGGCTCAGGCGTGTTCACAACTACACGTGCCCGAGCCTGCCAGGAAGTTTACACTGCACTGCATTAATCATAGGCAGTGAGACATTTCCTGATCGTTGCAGCCGCGCATCGGGAAATGTCTCACTGCCTGTGAATAGCGCTGCGCAGTGTAAACATCCTGGCGGGCTTGGGCACGTGCAGTTGCCCCAGAGTAAGGATGGGCTCAGGCGTGTTCGCAACTGCACGTGCCCGAGCCCGCCAGGAAGTTTACACTGCACCGCACTAATCATAGGCAGTGAGACATTTCCTGATCGCTGCCGCCGCGGATCGGGAACTGCCTGTGAATAGCGCTGTGCAGTGTAAACTTCCTGGCGGGCTCGGGCACGTGCAGTTGAGAACACGCCTGAGCCCATCCTTACTCTAGGACAACTGCACTTGCACAGTCTGTTTGCCTTTACTATATTAACTCCAGTGTCTACATTGGAAAACCTACCCCAGGACATCACTTTTATGCCAAATACTGAAGGTCTTAATAAAAAGTGGAAATAATTATACCTTTTGAAGTCTTAAGTTGACTCTAGTAAGCAGCTTTAGAACAGTTTACTTTGCAGCATGCCAGAACTGGAATAACATATGTTGGGGTGACTCCATACTAAAAACATGGAGGCTAAAATCGCTGATTTCTTATTGGGAAAATTCTAGTTGCATGGCTGTCATGCTGAACCCATGGCATCAATACTTTCTAAGGTACCGACATGCACCAAATATGCAGATAAAGCCTTCTTTATTGTCAAATGCTTATGTTTGTTTCAGGTTATAGACTCGGTTGGTCTTAAAGCCATAGGCATCCAGGCAAACACTATTATTAAAGGAAGGGTAGCAAAAGTAGAACTGCAGATGTATCCCTGACCAAATTTCTCTCAGATTTCCTTGCAGAGATCTTTAGGAGAGCAAAATGTAAAACAACAGATACAATCCAGAAATGTATTTTGTCAACAGGCTCACACCACAAATCTGGCTATATCTTGCTTTAAACTATAGCAGTTAAGAAAACTGCTTAGATGACAGTAGATAACTTTGCCAATCAGATGTTATCGCTCTGCTACAAAGGTAGCACAGAAACCTGGGCCAAAGCTGTCAAATTAGTGCAATTATTATCAACTTACAAAGTACACAAAGGCACATTGGGGTTGATTTAGTAAAACTGGAGAGTGCAAAATCTGGTGCAGCTGTGCATGGTAGCCAATCAGCTGCTCATTTCAACTTGCTCAATTACCCTGGAAGCTGATTGGTTTCTATGCACAGCTATTCACTCTCCAGTTTTAGTAAATCAACCCCATAATGTCCTTTAAATGTAAGGCTAGATAGGACTATCAGAAACTGTAGACACATTAAATGAAATAATGGTCAGGGATTGTGGACATGCTGCAAGTTTGGTTGGATATTAAATTCCTTCTATAGAAGACAGAGAGAGATAGCGATGGATGAATTCGCCAAGGGTTCAATTTGCCAAGGGTTCAGGTAATTTGGTTCAAAGCTTGGTGAACCCAGACTTTGCAGAGAATCATATTAAAGACTGGGGGTAGGGGGTGAATCCTGTTGTTATAAAGTGCCCATTTTTGGATTCCAATAAGTCAATATTTGGCAAAAAATGACATGGAGAGATGAGCACTGAGATAGGGTTAATTTTACAAAGCAAAAAAGTTTTCTTTTCTCACAAAATATAGTGCAGAGGGGTGAGAGTTCTTTTAATGTGGCTTTGTGGGTGACATGGAAAAAACACTGATCCTTTAGAGTACATGCTTTGGATTGCTGGGTTCACACTTATACAAATTGGATGTGGGTTTCTCCGCATCCAATTCGCATGTCAGGAGATTGTGACTGGCTCTCTATGGAGCCGGTTCACACATCTCCGGAGTGGAGTCCTGTTCGTCTTCTGGTCCGTTTCAGGTCCGAATTCAGCCAACAAGCTGAAATTGGACCTGAAATGGTGAACAGGGATGCACCGGTCCCCTTCTGTGAGACGCTGCGTGCTGCACTGTGAACCCAGCCTTAAGCTGTATAAGGTGTTCTGGAATAGTACAGTATGAAAAGACAGTGTCAGCGACACTTTATTCTGACATCACATATTTTGTATGTGTAATTGGTTTTTTTAACGTTTACATTTAGGCTGGGTGCACACTCTGCATGCGCGAGTCGTGCTGCGCTTTATGAATGGTCGGCATATCTTCTGGGACCTGTGACGTGTCCCAGAAGATCGCCAAGAGAAAGGGGGGAAGGTGAACTTCTTTCCGGAGCCACAGCTCTAGGAGAGGTGAAAAAACAGTGAAAACAGGGTCCCTGCCCCCCCCCCCCCAAAAAAAATGACATGCCAATTGTGGCATGTCAGGGGGTAACCTTACCTTAAAGCGGTTGTCTACCCATTTTGTTTACTTTTACCTACAGGTAAGCCTATAATCAGGCTTACCTGTAGGTAAAATGAATATCTTCTAAACCTGTACGGTTTAGAAGATATTCCCTCTCTAATTCGCTGTGGCATTACAAGATCCGAGTGAAGATGTCCGCTCCCTCAGAGGGGACCAAGCAGCCCGGTCGGATCTTCATTTCAAGGTGAGTATTTCATAATGAGCTAGTATGCGGTGCATCCTAGCTCATTATGCTATTGTCTTGCAGGTTTTTATTTTTTAAGACAACCGCTTTAAAGTGGAAGTTCCACTTTTGGGCGGAACTCTGCTTTAAGTTGTCGATTTTGTTATCAAATAATTCATCTGACTCATAGCTAGTTTGCAGGGCTATAGCTGGATTAGCAGAAGAAGAGGTGGAGAAGAAGGAAGAGGGTGTAATAGCACTTGTAGACAACTGTCTAAAGGATTCAAATGCAAGCATGTATTTCTACCCACCAGGGGCAGGCAGATAGGGGTCGCAGGAGTCGCCATGGCGACCGGGCCCCATGCTGGGGGGGCCCATAAGGGCCCCCTGTATGCCTAGATTAGGTGAGGGGATGAGGACTGGAGCGCTCCGTTCCTCAGCCGAACGGCGCTGCAGGGAGCCTCGTCACACTGTGAAAGTGAAAGCAGTGTGTGCTGTGCTCTTTGTCTCCCCCTACAGTGCAGTACTCGGCAGGAAGAGAGAAGGTACTGACGTTTTTTTAACTTTCTGCAATTCTGCATGTATGTGTATATGTGTGGGGGAGTAGTTAGAGGCATAGGTGGGTGTGCT
>BLSH010342424.1:1133578-1146986 GCA_018402905.1 Glandirana rugosa
ACGATTTTACGACATCAAAGATTAAGATAAATGACATGTTACAAATCCTATATCTGGTGATTAGAGGCATACGTGGGTGTGCTGGGGGGGGTGATTAGAGGCACAAGTGACTTGCAACCGGGCTCCGAGGAAAGGGCCCTGCCAGGGGGGCCCTTCATGGTTTCTTGCATTGGGGCCCTGAGGGTTCTAGTTACGCCACTGCTACCCACTCTTATTAGCCCCAGTTCGTTATTTACCCCCCATGCACTGTTCTATATCCTAAACATTGTACAGTAAATAGAATTAGAAACTACAGCATTTTAGCAATCAAATATATTCGAAAACCTCAGAAAACCAATCCCAAGTAATAATTTTACAAAAATCAAATGGAACATCACTTTCAGGTAGTAAACTGCAGGTATTTAGTAAAAAAAAAAAAAAAATCAAATCTGGTAAATCGGGCCATGAAATTGCTGTTTTCAGATGGCTCATCTTGTATAGATGTTTCTACTATCCACAGAAATGACATCTGACTGTCTGATGTTTACACAAATGCTAAAGAGAAAAGCTTTGATAGTTAAACAAATAAAGCAATGATTTTCTTTCCTTACTACCCATTGATTTTATGTTTATTTACTGTGATCTGTTGATATGTTATCTGTTTATATTACCCTAGTAGTCTTCACAAAAGTGCTAATATCATGATATCCACTAAAGACATGACCGCTCTTCAGTGCTGTTCTCTGACCTTTCTTTGCAGAGCTCAGCTTGCTGCTCAGCGTGCTCTCACACATGTTTTACTTGTAGGAAAATATTTCATTATTTTAATTAATGGATCCAGTAGGCTGATTCAAAAAGCAGCCTGAAACTGTCAAGTATTTGGATTATGGGCCAAGTAAAAAAAAAGCCTAAATTTGTTTCTATAGTTTCTGATTGTGTGCATGCACTCTTCAAAAGTCAAGGTAATGTTCATTTGTTTAGGTGCAATTATTTTCATTTATTTTGGTCTACAGGAGGTGATACGGGATTGTGTGAAGGTGACTATAATCATGCAATTATTAGAAAAGCTTCCGGGATTTTTGTCAAAGCTAAATTGAAGAAGCTGAAGTTAGAAGCTGATTGGCTACCATGCACAGCTGCCACCAGATTTTGCACTTCCCGGTTTTAGTAAATCAACACCTGTGTCCTCAATCTCCTTTCTCTGTTTCTTCTCTGTCTCAAAAGTGAACCATCAGGGGTCTAAGGGCACTTTCACAATGGGGGCGGTAGCGGTAAATCCCCGTTCGTTTCAGCGGGGATTTACCGCTGTTATGGCGGCGCTATGGCGCTAAGGGGTTCAAACGGGGTTAAAAGTGCCGGCGCTCCACACTTCCGAGGCAGTGTGCAGCCGCTTCGGAAGCGATGCCCCATTGTTTTCAATGGGCAGGGGCGGTGGAGGAGCGGTATATCACTGCACCGCCCCAAAGATGTTGCTTGCAGGACTTTTTGTAACGTCCTGCAAGCGCACCGCCACCCGGCTTTTACATTGGGGTGGATGGGGAGGGATTTTTGAGGCACTGTGAAAGGGGTCTAAACCTCCTAACAGGACTGCTAAAAAAATAAATAAATAAAATTGTAAAAAGATAATAAAAATAAAAAACTACTGACACCATTTACTGCCCTATTGACACTGTCCTCTGCCCTACTGACACCATCCACTGCTGTACTAACTCCATCCTCTGCCCTCCTGACACTGTTCACTGCTCTATTAACTGACACTGTCCACTTTTAAGGCATGCTATTTTTATTTTTATAGTGACATTTGTTTTATTATATTTTTCTGAGTTTTCCCTACTTTTTAGTTAGGCCTTGCTAGTTAATGCCTCAAAAAAAGGGGGGCCAAACCCCAGCGATCTTCCATTTTTTCATGCCCCATAGGTGGAGGACCTGCTAGGTTCCACCCACAGCTCTGCTCTCTGCATAGGCCGTGTACAGCACAGTGATAATGTCACTGATATTTTTACAAGGAAATATCTGGGTTACACAGGCATGTAGTGCAACAAAGTGGATTTAAATTCTTTGTGGCCATTAATGTATATATAAATTAAAGTTTTTGTGATCTTAGCTTTAACTACTTCCACACCGCCTACCGTATATTCACGGTGGCAGTGTGGCTGCGTCCCGCGAATCGCCGTAAATAAGCGGCGATCTGCGAGTGGCCGCTAAGGGGCGCGCGCACACCGCCGTACTCCTGAGAAGTGTGCCCGCGGCTCAAGCGGACCCAATGTCCGCCGGCGAGCCGCGATGAGCGGCCACAGCAAAAGAATGGGGAACCGCCAATGTAAACATGGCGGTTCCCCGCTCTGTTAGTGGGGGCATAGGAGATCTACTAATCCCTGTCACTGGGATCAGTTAGATCTCTTATGCCCATGGTAGCCCAGGCCCCCCACAGATAGAACACACCCAGGGAACACAGTTAACCCCATTCACTACACCCTGCAGGTTAACCTCTTCAATGCCAATGACATTTATACAGTAATCAGTGGATATTTAAATTTCTGATCGCTGTATAAATACCAATGGTCCCAAAAAAGTGTCAAAATGGTCCGACATGTCCGCCCCAATATAGCAGTACTGCTAAAATTCACAGATCGCCGCCATTACTAGTAAAAAATAAAATAAAATATAAAATCCCAGAAATGAATTCTCATCCGTAAACGCGGCCACTTTTGCGCAAACCAATCAATAAACGCCAATTGCAATTTTTTTTTACCAAAAATATGAGGAAGAATATAAATCGGCCAAAAACGATGAAAAAAAATGTTTTGTTTTTTTTTTGTTTTTTTGTATTGGGATTTTTTGGATTTGTATTTTAGCAAAAAGTAAGAAAAACATTTTTTTTTTTCAAAATTGTAGCTCTTCTTTTGTTTATAGCGGTGATCAGAAATTACGCAAATGAGGCAATCAAATACCTCTAAAAGAAAGCTCTATTTGTGTGAAAAAAGGATGCAAATTTAGTTTGGGTACATCATCGCACGGCCGCACAATTGTCAGTTAAAGCGACACAGTGCCGAATCACAAAAAGTGCTCTGGCCCTAAACTGGGAAATCCTTCAAGGGGCTGAAGTGGTTAAACATGATTATAAATTGGGCAAAATGTTCCTGCTTTTCCTGCTTTTTTGTTAAAGTGGAACTATCATTTACAGCCAAGGAAGCCACCATCTTAGCCTCTGTTTGATCTGTAGTTGCCTTGGTGCTGCACATGTGATCAGCTATGACCGCAGCCATTTGATGGCTTGACAGTTCTGCTGAGAGCACAAGCAACTGTGACAGTTATCATGCACGGCATGCCCTGATTGTAACTGTTTTGAGGAATGGTTAAATCAATGAGTTTTTAGAGAGTAGGGTTCACCCTCCACCCATGTTAATATGAAATGAACTGCCAAACCCTTGGATTTTAAACTGTCACACTTATGCTCCAAGACTCTCTAACACCTCCAGATCCATAAAATAATGCAGTGTGATTGTACTGGCAAACTCTACAGGACAATACAAACATTCAGAGACTCCTTTGCTAAAAGAAAAGATCAGCTGATATAAATAAATATAGATACCTGCCAGCTGGCTGCTGTAATGTCAAGCACGTTTCTGCATAATTGCATTTTCTGAAACACGAACACTCAATAGAAGCCAATTTTCACTAGGACTGTGCAATCACAACTAGAGCCTCATATTGTTGTCAGGTTGTGTGCTTGCTTTGCTAAAGTAAGCGAATCCTTTCACAAATACTACAGAAGTTCTATATGTGAGATACCTATGTGTTAACTGGTCCGCCTAAAAATGCATATCACATTTAATTAATTTTCTGGTTGCCTGAGTTATATGTTTCCCATTGATTTCATTAATTTCAATGGGATGTGCATTTTAGGTGTGATTTTGAAACAGGGCACCAAAGATGCAGCATGCAGGACTTTTCAAAACGCACCGCACCCACAGTGCACTGCTGTAAAGAGGTACATAGGAATTAATATAAATATTTTAGTGCATTTTAGGTGAGCATCAGTGTGAAAGGGCCCTTAACCGGTTCTCGACCAGCTCCCGTACTTTTACTGCTGCACTGTGGCAGCGTCCCACGAATCGCCATCTATAAACGCTTGGCTCGGGCAGACTCGATCTCCACCGGCGAGCCGCGATTGCCTAGCAGAGAGGAAGAACGAGAAACTCCCGATGTAAACACGGCGGTTCCCCACTCTGTCAGGCAGCATGTGAGAGATCTATTGATCTCTGTCACTGGGATCAGTTAGATCTCTTATGCCCCTGGCAGCCCAGCCCCCTCACAGTTAGAATACTCCTAGATCAACCCCTGCAGGTTAACCCCTTCACTGCCAATGACATATATACAGTCATTATACAGTAATCAGTGGATATTTCAATTTCTGATCGCTGTATAAATGTCATTGGTCCCAAAAAAGTGTCAAAAATGTCCGACATGTCCGCTGCAATATCACAGTCCCGATAAAAATCGCAGATCGCGGCCATTACTAGTAAAAAAAAAAAATGTGTAAAAACACCAGAAATGAATTCTCATGATTTGTAAACGCGGCAACTTTTGCGCAAACCAATCAATACACGCCGATTGCGGGTTTTTTTACCAAAAGTATGAGGAAGAATATAAATTGGCCAAAACGGATGAATACATTTTTATATATATATTTTTTTTTTTGGATATGTATTTTAGCAAAAAGTAAGAAATATCGTTTTTTTTTTTTTAAATAGTTTTGATTGTTTTGTTTATAGCGGTGATCAGAAATGAGGCAGAGGTGATCAAATACCACCAAAAGAAAGCTCTGTTTGTGGGAAAAAAAGGACGCAAATTTTGTTTGGGTACAACGTCGCAGAACCGCGCAATTGTCAGTTAAACCGACGCTATGGTCTGGTCCTATCCCGGGAAATCCTTCCGGTCCTTAAGTGGTTAAGCAAACAAACACAAGATCTAATTTAATTTCATTGATGGGGAACACCAGGAATCAGAAAAAAAATGAAAATATGGAGACATGCACTGAATGAGAGGGAAAGCTTGGGGAGATACTAGAGGTACTTAAGTTGATTTACTAAAGGCCAATAGGCTCTCCACTTTGCATGAGAATTTGCCCTAGGGTCTAGTGAATGTGGTGAAGTTTCAATTTGCAAAGAATGCCCAATCATATGCAAAGAATATAAAAGAGACATTTTTTCTTGCACATGATTGGATAATGGGATTCAGCAGAGCTTCACCCCATTCACTTAGGTGGTTAAGGCTTGATTCACACCTATGCATTTTTAGTGCTTTTTTGCATTTTGCAGATTTGCAGTACAGTCCATTTAACATGGTTTCCCATGGCACACGTTCTGTAGTGCAAATCTATAAAATGCAAAAAGCACTAAAAATGCATAGGTGTGAATCAAGCCTTAACCTCCCTGGCGGTGTTCCCGAGTGTGGCTCGGGGTGAAATTTCGGTACCAAGAGCGCTAACCCTGAGCCACACTCTGGATTGCATCGTTGGACCCAGGTAGCGTTACTCACCTTGTCTCCTGGATCCAGCGATGCCTCCCGCTGTGTCTGCGGGCTGTGTCCTCCGATGCCTCTGTGTGCGGGGTTCCGTTCCCTGCGAGCGTCGCGTCGCACGGGGGCGGAGACCGGCGGGAAATTCAAAAAGTGAAACACACAGTAAACATACAGTACACTGTAATCTTATAGATTACATTACTGTATGAAAACATTTCACATCCCCTTTGTCCCTAGTGGTTTCCCCACTTTTATATTATATATGTCATTCTTTCTGCCTGGAAACTTGAGAATGTCCATGACAACCAAAAAGTGTCCCTTTACATCAAAAGTGGTTTTTGATCAGTTGGAAAACAGCGATAGTAAATAAGAATCATTTGCAGAATTGAGTGATACTGATTTTTTGGGAAATTTATCAACAGACACTGAAAGTGACGACAACGACAATTCTGCAACTAAGCAAATTTCAGTGTTTTTGATTTGATTACATTATTGAATACATTTTATTACTATTACGTTATTATTTTTGATAATTATTTATAGTTATTTATTATATTATAATTTATAGTTTCGTGTTTCAAACTTTATCACACCCAGGATGTCTACTAGTTATTCCTAATAATTACAGGCCTACAATATAAAACGCCAAATTTCTATGCAAAACAATGTACCAAAAATGTGAAAAATATATTGCAGCTTACCAATCATTAGATGTGGTGTCTGCATTCATTTTCTTTTTTAAGGCTAGGTTCACATCTATGTGTGTGGCTGCAGGGGTGGGAACAGATGTGATTCCCGCACCACTAAAAAAAAAAAAAAAAGCTCTAATTCCGATGAAGGCTCCCACTGTTTGACAGCTCTGCCACCTCCCTTACCCTAAATACCAACCTAGCATGCCCCCCAGTTGGTGAGGTCACAAGGTAAAGGTGGCAGGGCCGCCCAGTGAGGTCACCGAGTGGCACACTCCTCAGTTTATTTAGCGGCATGGGGCAGCAGAGCTGTCAGACAGCAGATGCTTTTGTCAGGAGCAGAATTTTTTTTTTTTCGTGGGTCGGCAGTGATTGACGATGGATCTACACCAGGGGACTATTTTTATTTTTGTTTTTTTAACAAAGGACTTCAAAAACTGCCTCCTGTGTTTTTTTACACTACACTTTTTTTTGCTGGATGAGTAAGGGTACTATGTAACCCATACTCATTCACAGGAGGGCGGGATCTAGAGGCTTCCAGACTCCAATAAGACCCCCACAACCACTGACCAGAGTTGTGCGGAAGAGGAACTTTATTTTTTCTTAAATTTTCATTGCCAGCAATTCTTTTTTGTTACATTCAGCTGACGACTTATCAGTTGTTAAGGACATGGCGGCCGCCCACTCCTTAACAACCATGTTGTTTACTGGTTATTAAAGATACTGGAGACTGACGGTTCCTCAAATATCACATGGTGGGACCACTACTTATTTACCGCATGTATTTATTTCTTTTTTTCCTTTTGTGAATTTTTTAATTCCTGTTCTATGTGGTATTTACCAGGCGTTTTTGCTTTATGTGAATGTGAATTGACATTTTCAGGATAGCATGCGGTATTTGGGAAAACACCTAAATACCGCATGTAATCTGCTTTTGTTAATGGAGCCCGCAGTATTATGATTGCCTCCAGAGACCATGGAGTTATCTTGTGTCCATAGCTATTATTTTGATTATTCAATAATCAGTCTACATACAGTATAGTCATTATATAAATAAAACAGTCTTAATTTTCTCAACACTGAAAGAACTTTTCAGCATATTTAGTCTATGAAAAGGTCTGTAGCATTCTCCTCTTATATGGGTATCTTTTCTTTGCCATGGCCCTAATCATACTGCAGTATTTGATCTTAGTTTACACCTGATAGGCTGGCTGAACCACTGGATTAGCCAGCCAGCTTTACATATATAGATCTAAAATATACTTTCACATTTCTACATGCCTGACCTTTTAGGGTTCTTCATTGTATTACATGTATAGATTTGTAGATCAATGACTAAAGGCATGGCTGATTATCTACTAAACTGACTCAGCCTAAATGTTTGACAACTGCTGAGCTATCAGTCACTGAGAGAATGCATTGTTTTCAATTAATCAATCAGATGATTTGCATAGTGGAAAGGAACAGTCATAGCACAATTATTGTGTAGTACTGCAAAGCAGGAAGCATAATCTGTGTATGTAATTAATGAGCAAAGTCTGGTACACATGGGCTTAATGTCGGACGGCATCGGCCAGTTCAATAGAAACCGGCTGACATTCAGCCGCGTGAACTGTACCATTCTGCGGACTTATGTCAAAGGTGAATGACCGAAAAAGGTCTGCCGATGGCAGTGGCGGCTGCTGACATTTTAGGATGGGGGGGTACCAGACCCCATCCTTTTTTGACCCCTCCCACTTCTCATAAGCACCACCCCTTATAGAGTCCCCCCATTGTGTCAGGAGTATACAGCCCAGTATCACCAGATAGGGTATACAGCATTGCCAGACAGGGGTATATACAGCATCGCAGATAGGGGTATATACAACATTACAGATAAGGGTATATACAGCACCACAGATAAGGATATACAGCACCACAGATAAGGATATACAGCGCCATAGATAGGGGTGTACAGCACCACAGATAGCTATATACAGCACCATAGATAGGGGTATACAGTACCATGAATAGGGGTATACAGCACCACAGATAGGGATATACAGCACCACAGATAGGGGTATTAAGTACCGTGAATAGGGGTATACAGCACCACAGATAGGGATATACAGCACCACAGATAGGGGTATTCAGCACCGTAGATATGGGTATATACAGCACCATAGATAGGGGTATATACAGCACCATAAATAGGGGTATATACAGCACCATAGATAGGGGGTATACAGCACCATAGATAGGGGTATATACAGCACTATAGATAGGTGGTATACAGCACTACAGATTGGGATATACAGCACCACAGATAGGGATATACAGCACCACAGATAGGGATATACAGCACCACAGATAGGGATATACAGCACCATAGATAGGGGTGTACAGCACCACAGATAGCTATATACAGCACCATAGATAGGGGTATACAGTACCATGAATAGGGGTATATAGCACCACAGAAAGGATATACAGCACCATAGATAGGGGTATTCAGTACCATGAATAGGGGTATACAGCACCACAGATAGGGGTATACAGCACCATAGATATGGTTATATACAGCACCATAGATGGGGTATATACAGCACCATAGATAGGGGTATACAGCACCATATATAGGGGTATACAACACCATAGATAGGGGTATACAGCACCATATATAGGGGTATACAGCACCATAGATAGGGGTATATACAGCACCATAGATAGGGGTATACAGCACCATAGATAGGGGTATATACAGCACCATAGATAGGGGTATATACAGCACTATAGATAGGGGTATACACAGCACCATAGATAGGGGGTATACAGCACCATAGATAGGGGTATACAGCACCATAGATAGGGGTATACAGCACCATATATAGGGGTATACAGCACCATAGATAGGGGTATACAGCACCATATATAGGTGTATACAGCACCATATATAGAGGTATACAGCACCATAGATAGGGGTATACAGCACCATGGATAGGGGAATACTGCACCATAGGTAGGTGTATATAAAGCACTATAGATAGGGGTATACAGCACCATAGATAGGGGTATATATAGAGCCATAGATGGGGTATACAGCACCATAGGTAGGTGTATATAAAGCACCATAGATAGGGGTATACATCACCATAGATAGGTGTATATATAGAGCCATAGATGGGGTATACAGCACCATAGATAGGGATATACAGCACCATAGATAGCGGTATACAGCACCATAGATAGGGGTATAGAGCACCACAGATAGGGATATACAGCACCATAGATAGAGATATACAGCACCACAGATAGGGGTATACAGCACTATAAATAGGGATATACAGCCCCCCCCCCCGGGGCTCACGGCACTGACAGAAGATTCCCCCCTCCCAGGGTAGTCGGGAAATCAAAGTCCCGCACTTACCCCATCTAGGAGCGGGCAGCAGGCAGAGCGGTGTCTGGCAAGCGGGGAGTGGAAAGCAGGCATAGCGGTGTTCGTGATTAGCTTGGCTTTGACCGTGCATCCCCCTCCTCCGACGAGAAAACCGTCCTATAGGATCGCCTTTCTTCTCTGCCAATCAGGAAACCAGTAACATACCAGCGCTTCCTGATTGGCGGAGACCGGTTTAGTGTTAGAAAGGCAAATGTTCATTTGCCTTTCTAAGGGCTTGTGGCAGCACGCTCTGCGCCACAAGCCACACTATATTGAAGCATATACAGTACCATAGATAGGCATATACAGCACCATAGATAGGGGTATACAGCACCACAGATAGGGATATACAGCACCATAGATAGGGGTATACAGCACTATAAATAGGGATATACAGCCCCCCCGCCGCGGGGCTCGCGGCACTGACAGAAGATCCCCCCCTCCCAGGGTAGTCGGGACATCAAAGTCCCGCACTTACCCCATCTAGGAGCGGGCAGCAGGAAGAGCGGTGTGTGGTGTCCGGCGAGCAGGGAGCAGGCAGAGCGGTGTCCGGTGAGCGGGGAGCAGGCAGAGTGGTGTCTGGCGAGCGGGGAGTGGAAAGCAGGCATAGCAGTGTTCGGTGAGTAGCTTGGCTTCGACCGTGCATCCCCCTCCTCCGACGAGAAAGGCGTCCTATACGATTGCTTGTGTTCTCCGCCAATCAGGAAACCAGTAACATACCAGCACTTCCTGAATGGCGGAGAGCTGTTTAGTGTTAGAAGGCAAATGTTCATTTGCCTTTCTAAGGGCTTGTAGCGGCGCGCTCATCGCCGGCACCTCAAAGGGGCTGGCCGCATGAATAGGGGGTGGTCACAGGCGGCCATGGCTAGATTCATGCTATGCATAGCATAGATGGGGGTGGCGAGGAGAGAGGGAGCAGCGCCTATGCGCCCTTAATGGACGGGCTGCCACTGGACGATGGGCTCCTGACTGGAGTGTTCTGGCGGGGGATGGCTGTCCCCCTGTCAGAACACAATGGATCAGCAGGGGAGATCACTGTACTAAGATTGGATAGTTAGTACATCAGCTCATCCTGAGCCGTCAGTTATTTTTCATTCAGCCCTGCTGGATCGATTTAAAAAAGACTACTAGTGTTTATTAGGCTTACATATGTTTGCCCCATGTACATGTATAATTACAAAATACAAGTTTTTTTTCATAAAACATTCATACATATTATTACGATTATTGACAACATTGTGATCTGTTTTACAAATATTTCTAAAAAAAATGAATGATGGGACTAATACTTTTGCTTTAAGACAACAGCCAGTAGAAATATACCACTTCAAATTGGTATCAAAATAGGGTAATCTAAACGCCCGGGAGAGTTAAAGCAGAACTTCACTTACAAAAGGAAGTTTTGCTGATTGTCCCAGATTCCCGTAGTCAACATGGTGGCAACAGGGATCTGGCCCTGGTGAGGACAGCGCTGGATCCCGAGACTGGTAAGTGTCTGTATATTTGTACAGTATTTTTTAAATGAAATGCCTCTGTAAGGCTTGGTTCACACTGATGCGATTTCAGCTGTGACCTGGCTCGTACTGAATCACATGACAGTCGAAATAACATTGCTTCCAACGGAGCTTCCAATGGTGCCGTTTACATCAATGCGATTTTGAAAAAGGTCCTGTGCTACTTTGGTGTGATTTACAGTGCAATTTGTCCCCATCGGATAAACAAACCACATCCAAAATGCAACCAAAGTTGCAATACATAATTTCACTGCAAACCATGTCAAAATCACATTGCAGTAGTCATCAGAACATGATCCCATCTGACTTCCTACATGGTAGGAATTTAGGATGTACTAAGCTTTTCACCAATAACCAAATGCTGAGATCAAACTGACAAGTGCATCAGAGCACAATTTTAACATAATACATGATACAGCTCTGTTTTTTTACATTTAGTCAACAGTGCGACCTTTGACCTTGTTCAGGCCCGGTTCACACTGGTGCGACATATGCTTCGACTTTGTGAGCACATAACCTGTATAAATCAATGATTCCCTATGAGAGCCGCCTTAACTGGTCCGACTTTGGAAAAGGTTTCTGTACTACTTTGGTCTGACTTTGGCTCGATTTCAGCTCATTGAATACCATTGAAGTCGTATCCAAGTTGGATCAGCATCCAAAACGTGTTGAGAAAAATACTCCCAAATCCATACCAGGCCCAAGTTGCACTCATCTCAAGTCAGATCCTGTTCATTGAAGTCTGACCGATGCTGCAAGGCAAAGTCGGATCGGAAGTCGTGGGGACTTTCATGTCGGAGCAGTGTGAACCCGGCCTCAATGTTTTTTTAATGCCAGCTTCATTTTAGAACTTGTGTAGAAAGTCCTGAGAAGTGTTCACTTTATGTATTTCCTTCATGTGGAAGTTTGTTCTTGTCACTTTGTAGCAATTTGCACATGACTGTGTGAAATCATCTTCAGTACCTGGAGTGACTTTAGGCATTAATTGAACTAATATAGTTAAGAGGAATGCAGTAATTCAACAATACTTATACTAATTTCTATGATTAAGAGAAGGTGATATGAATAAAGGTATTTTTATAGTCTAGGAATTCAGAGGATTAAAAACGTTTAAAACATAATGCAGTATGAAACCAAAAAATAAAAATGTCATATATTGCAGTTTATATATCCTTAAATGTGGGGGCTGCATTTGTTTTATTTATTTAGACTTTTTTTCTGCTTATTGTCACCTGATAATCCAGCCAGTGATCTATGGAGGAACAATGGAGACACCCTTGGACAGCAGTACTGTCAGTCTAGGGGGAGGGTAATATCAGACTAGCAGATTTAGATGGACTTGACTACTTTGCCTGGTTTGCTGAAAAATAGCAAATTTACTGGCTGGATCACCAGTTGAAAATAAAGGTAAAAAAGCTTACAAAAAATGAATGCAGCCACCACATTTAATAGCCAGTAAGCGGCAATATATTAAAGTGGTTGTATGCCCCAAAATGTCATTTTTACCTACAGGTAAGCCTATAATAAGGCTTACCTGTAGGCAAAATTCTCCTAATGCTGCGTTCACACCAATGTGAATTGGATGCGGCTTATACCGCATCCAATTCGCAGGACACTTGAAAACACATTGTTTTCAATGTGTCCTCTTCACATAGGTGCAGTGCATTCGCACTCCACATTGCACAGAAAACTTGTGTGTTTTCTGTGCAATGTGATGCGAATTCCCAGCCCATTATGTTCAATGGGAAAGCATCTGACATGGAGATGTTTCCCCCTCCTCACTGCACCTCCCCGGGCAGCTGCTGCGCTGCGAGAACAGACAGGAGCCGCTGAACGACAGCTCCGATCCTTCTCACAGGAAAACAGGCTGGAATTCACACCTCTATGCTGTGTATCCAGCCTAAACGTGTACGGTTTAGGAGATATTCACCTTGCATGCAGCCGCTGACCTCAGGGTGCATGCGCAGTGATGTCCCGGCGAAGGCCCAGTGCATAGCGCCGGACCTTGCCAGAAAGTAAGGAGTGGCGTCTCGTGGCTCCGGTTACTCACAGCGGTGGAGCCGCGAACCCGGAAGGATCCCCTGAGGGAAAATGTCAGCTCCCTCTGCGGGGACCGGGCAACCCTGTGGGATCTTTTGTTAAGCATTCAACCACTTTTTTTTAGAATTTAACAAGAGAAAACGGAGTTGGCAGCGCAAGCACGGGAGTGAGGGTTGGGGGAGCCCGGACAGATTGAGGCTGCGGGTTCTTGGGGGGGGGGGGGGAGGGGGGACCCTCGGTTAGTCACC
>BLSH010342424.1:1152983-1184356 GCA_018402905.1 Glandirana rugosa
TCCTTACCACCGGGTAGAAATCACAGTCGCTCTCCTTATCACGGGGTAGAAATCACAGTCACGCTCCTTATCACGGGGGCAGTAACCACAGTCCCCCTCCTTATCACGGGGTAGAAAAAAATATATCGAAATTTCCCCATTTACCGCGACGGAAAATGTTAAACACGTATTTAATTGATTATGGAATTTCACATTTCACGATGTTAATGTTTCAGTAATTAGACATTCGAAATTTTGTTAATAGAGATTTTTCACGTCCACGACTTAACACGTTTGTTACATCTTCACTCGTCGTTAAGTATACTAGTCATTTGAACAGTCAGGTATGTGCGATCGTTCGGGTTCCGTCCGGACCCGGACCCGGACTTTGTCCCGAAGTTCGGACGGACCAGCAGAACCCGAACTTCCAGGTGTTCGCTCAACTCTAGTTATGATATGGACTGACAAGTTTACTGATCATATGAATTGCTGCTCACTTCTACATTGTTTGCACAATTCAGCACCTGCACTTTTTAGAGATAATTGTTTTAAAGCTTACAGATTAATGACTTTGTAATTGTAGCACTTTACACTTTAAGGTATTAGTTAATTTATGCACAAATTGTAAAAGGCAGCGCCATTTACCCCTTTAAAGCTATATAAAAAAAGATGGGGCACTATTCCTCCCCCTGACACCAATGACGGGGGCACTATTCCTCGCACTGACACTAAAGATGGGGCACTATTCCTCTCGCTGACACTAAAGATGGGCCACCATTCCTCCTACTGGCACCAACAATGGAGCACTATTCCTCCCACTGACACCAATGATGGGGCACTATTCCTCCCACTGACACTAAAGATGGGGCACTATTCCTCTCACTGACAACAATGGTGGAGTACTATTCCTCTCACTGGCACCAACGATGGGGCATTACTCCTCCCACTGACACTAAAGATGGGGCACTATTCCTCTCACTAATACCAATGCCGGGGGCACTATTCTTTCCACTGACACTAAAGATGAGGCACTATTCCTCCTACTAATAGCAATGATGGGGCACTATTTTTCCTACTGACACCAATGATTGGGCACTATTCCGCTCACTAATATCAATGACGGGGGGCACTATTCCTTCCACTGACACTAAAGATCGGGCACTATTCCTCCTACTAATACCAATGATGGGGCACTATTTCTCCTACTGACACCAATGATTGGGCATTATTCCGCTCACTAATATCAATGACGAGGGGCACTATTCCTTCCACTGACACTAAAGATGGGGCACTATTCCTCCTACTAATACCAATGATGGGGCACTATTCCTTCCACTGACACCAATGATGGGGCACTATTCCGTTCACTAATACCAATGACAGGGGGCACTATTCCTTCCACTGACACTAAAGATGGGGCACTATTCCTCCTACTAATACCAATGATGGGGCACTATTCCTTCCACTGACACCAATGATGGGGCACTATTCCTTCCACTGACACCAATGATGGGGCACTATTCCGCTCACTAATACCAATGACGGGGGTCACTATTCCTTCCACTGACACTAAAGATGGGGCACTATTCCTCTTACTAATACCAATGATGGGGGCACTATTCCTTCCACTGACACAAATGATGGGGCACTATTCCTCCCCCTAATAGCACTATAGGGACACTGTTTACTTGCACTGACACCATGACATTTTCTACTCCCGCTGCCCCACTAATGTTTGAAGAACAGTAAACTGGCCCTTTGTTTAGAAGGTTTGGAGAGCCTGCTTTAGATAGTGACCTATATGGATCTTTTACTGGGGCAGCTCTGATTATAATACATGGTGCTGACAGGATTAATTCTGTATTAACATTTTAAGCACTTTTTTGTGATGAAAGTAAGCTATAGCAATGTACAATTATATTCCAATGAATTATATTACACAACAGTCATCTGTACATTGCTTAGAACAATGAGTAGAAACGTCTCTGCTACAAATAGTTGTGAAATCACTAATATGAACCGTATGGCCCAATCACAAGTAATTCAAGCTCAAGATTATTAACACATGAGTCAGGCCCTGATGCTCTAAGCTTGTTACCAAACCTATGACTTTCTAACTACTAAAGTTAAATTATAATTTATAATATAATTATAATATTCTCATCTATCGCCTTCCTTTTTGTTTTTCCTGCTTTGCTGGACCATAGCAAATAGCACTTTTTGCATCTCAGAAACAACCCGTTCTGTTCTATATTCCAAGTCAGTTTGTAAAGAGATAGTCAGACATTCCTTTATTGATACAATTCAGAATTCTGTGTTCCCTTAGTGACTGTTATCTATGTTTTGGGCACCAACCACACTACTCCTACAACTATGTTTCACTACTTAGCAGTGATTCCTTTTGATGACATGCAGTGTATTTGTACTGAACCCATTAGCTGTTAACACGCGGGCTAATAAACCCAAAATATGTTATGTGGTAATGCTGACACATGCTGTATTGATTTATATGAAGCATGTCTTTTAATAACAAGTCTTCTTCAGCTCTTTGCAAGTACGTAGGGTGACTGATTAACCAAGGTGAAAAGTGATGTGACATGAACACAAATATCATTTCTTTTGTGGAGAAAGTTAAAGATAATAGAATTTCTCTTGCCCATGATAGGGTTATTTATGTGAACACAGGCTAACGCACTACACATCGCACTTAGTTAATCTGACCCAATAAATTTGATTCAATTAGAATTCCAGCTAAAGCCTAACTAGTCTTAAAATGCCCCTCCCCCTCCTCCCCCTCCTCCCCCTCCCAACACCTATTCCAACTAACCTGTTTTAAATAAAACTGTCTATACTTACCTATTTTCATCCCGCTCCGGTCTGGTCATGTGATTTGGCTTCCTGGTGTCAGTCAGCAGCAGCTGCAGGGGAGAGGAGGGAGTGTCGACAATGGCGGCACCATGGAAGCGTACAGCTGATGTCATCGCTCCCGTCTCTACCAGCTGTTGTCGAGTGTGCTCTTCTCTCCCCTTTAGCCACCCCTAGCTGACACACTAACCAAAAGAGCAAGGCCTCAAGGGATTTTACACGACACCTGTTCCCCAAAAATAAGGAAATAATATAATAGTATAAAAATAGTGCAAAATTTATTAAATAAAAGTTAAAAAATCCATTGGTGACTAAACGCAGACAAATAACCACTTGACATGTATACAGTGTAACACAGAATGCCGACCAGGCCTAAGATAGGATCCATTGGTTAACGACCATCTGTAGTTCCAACATGTTTCGAAGTTTTGATTGGGTAGACTTCTTCCTCAGGGAAATTTATAAACACTGCAAGGAGTGGTTCCCAATAGGGAACATAGTACGTGATCATGACTTGGTTTACTAAAGTCAATAAGGCTTTTTGGTACCCGTGTGCGGAGCCCTAAGATGCTCCTTTTCAGTCCCTCTAATCCAGAATTTAAAAAATGGTACTGGCATGTATGGCTGTTCTAGCGGAGCCCTAAGATGCTCTTTTTCAGTCCCTCTAATCCAGAATTTAAAAAAAGGTGCTCGCAAGTATCGCTGTTCTAGCGGAGCCCTAAGATGCTCCTTTTCAGTCCCTCTAATCCCAAATTTTAAAAAATGGTGCTGGCATGTATGGCTGCTCTATAATGTCAGCCAACCTATGGACAGTGGCACATCAGCTAACTACTAATAGTTTTACATGAATACAGGTGGAGTGATGGCTTGAGCAAAAAAAGTATTTTTTTGAACTGGTATATGTTGTCTGGAACCCATTTTAAAATCCTACCTAACAAAAAGTGAGTGGGCCCCCATGCTAAAACAGCTGCCTAATCTGTGGACCAGCCTTTTTGAACCAGGGTGCCTTCTGAGTTGTCCAGGGGTGCCTTGGCAAAAAGCCTAAAGATTGCCTCAAATTGACCTAAAATTGTCACATTATCAGCCAGCAGGAGGATCAAGCCTTCCTTTTTTTGTTGTCACAGGTTTTAATTGTGCAGCATTACTACCTTGGGCAGTGTGCGGGCCATCTGTTACCATTCTAACAACAAATTATGCAGTAGGATAATAAGGAGGACATTGGGCACCTGAGAACATCCTTGTGTGCCCCTCTTCATCAGCACTGGGGTCACATTAACTGAATGAGGGAGAAAAACTGAGGGATAAGAGAAATGCTGGACTACTAGTCAGTACCAGTGTGAAAAGGTATATTTGCTTTGTAAAAATAAATCATCCCCAATGTTGGGTGTCATTTTTTCATTTTATACATTTTAAAATTGTGTGCCTCGAGGTTGTGTATAATTGTAAAGGGTGTCTTAGCTGAAAAAGAAACACTGCTGTACAATTAAAACCAGTGGCAACAAAAAAGGAAGGCTAGATCCACCTGCTGGCTGAAAATGTGACAATTTTACGTCAATTTGAGGCAATCTTTAGGCTTTTTGCCAAGGCAACCCTGGGCAACTCAGAAGGCACCCTGGTTGAATGACCTGTTGGGGGTACTTGATGACTGAGGTTGAGAACCACTGGCTTAGGCCATGTATGGGCTGCCTTGGTTATGGGCTGATGAGTGCTTCTGACCACTGGATGATCTCATTACTATGTCGTGAGCATTAATCTATACCATTCCTCAGAAAGGTGGACCATGCATCTGCTCCATTTATTTATCAGTCAGTTTTACAAGAAACACTGTGGTAGATCCTGGTGGGTTTGAAGTTGGGTAGATGTCTCACCACTCAAAGTTCTTAATGAGATATCTGCTTGTTTATAAGTACCTTGACATATCCAGCATCAAAAGATATTTGACTCAACCCATTGACGTACATATTCGAAAAAACTACAATATTTCATATACATATATATCCCGCTGAAAGATATGGGAATATCAGTAAACAGACTAGTAAGCAGTAAAAAAAAAACAACCACTGATGTCTGTTATTGCTCTAAACTTCACCACTCAAATTACAATTTGACTGTACAATATCCTTTAGATCTACCAACAACTATGTAATCCAAGAGTCTGTCTGAATGTATCCAGATTGACTGAATAGTTTAGGTCCTGAATGTACAATGTTCAATTTATTTGGTGAGCTTCAGGCTGGGTTCACACCTATGTGAATTCGCATATCTCTGCAGCAGGTGCACAAAGACGCCGTGCGTCTTTTGTACCATTTCAGGTCCAAATTCAGCCCAAAATTCGGACTGAAATCGGACCTGAAACTGTGAACCAGCATGCACCGGACCCCTGCTGGGAGCTGCTGCGGGTTCCAGTGTGACTGTGAACCCAGCCTTAAAGCTACACTTACACGGGTGGGCAGGGGCAGATATTTTGCTGTGCTTAGATGCGGTGACACAGCAACATGCTGTGCTATAGCTGCATATAAACTGGCTAATTAGTTGCAGCCAGTTTATGTGTGGCCAGAAACTCAGCAAAAATCCCAACCCTGAAAGCACAGTTGGAAGCTCTAATCAAATTTCGCTGCTCAGATGAGCCGTTACGTGAACAGCGTCAGCCCCAGCCATTGATTTGTACAGAGTACAACAGACAGCCACGGCAGACAGCTGCTGCTGGTCGCACACAGTGTGCAGACAGCATTTAGTCCTCATACACACGGGCATATAGAATAAACAAGCTGTAAGGTCGGGAGCGACGCCAGAAAAAAAATCGGCGTTAAAAACGCGATTTTATCTGCATTTTGCATTGGCGTTAATGAGCGTTATTGATCGTCAGCTCTATGTCGCATTTTGTTAGAAAATACATGCCTCTGCTATTTTTGGACCTGAAAACGCCAGCGCTAAAAACGCGGGTTAACGTTGCTACATCGTTAATGCGCGTTAGTGAGAGTTTTTCTGGCTCAGCGACAAAAACGCTCTAGCGCTGCAGCTTCGGAACATGCTGGCCGTGGGTTCTGCTTGCAGCTTACAAACGCTGACGCCATCTACAGCTCAAAAACGTCTGCGTCTGTATGGGGCCATTGAATAACATGGAGATGTGTTTTTAAGCTGCAAAAAACGCTAAAAAACATGGCTGTAAAAACTTATGAGGCCTTAGAATCACAGGGAAGAGTCTACTGATTCTCGTCGACTGCCGCCTTTGATCACCTATGTGTAAATAAATGTACCCTTAATATAAGATCTGCTGAAGACAGAATGAGTATTTTTTTCTAGTTTAGTCATCCTGCATTTACTATGTATTCTTTTAAAGAAGTAGTATCTGCAACAGACAGCTATCTTTATTTTTGACAGATAATAAAAAGTTATTGGTGCAGTGGAGATACTACAAGAGCAAAAAGCAACAAAAAAGAGGAACAAAAAGAAATGGAGTGAAATGAAGCAAAGTGAACCTGTCGCTTATACAACTGATTTGTTTGCTTGCTATGAGAAAAATCTCCACTTCTGATAAATCAATGGAAGCCAAGACTCTCACTGTGAAATATTGAAACCAATAAAAGTGAAATGACCATATAGCATAATCACCGCATGAGCAATTTGTAAAAGGGGAAGAATAGTGGCAAATGATATGTCAGAAAATGCTAACTTATATCTAAACCCAAGAACAAAAATGTAATCAGTTGCAGCTTATCAGTCCAGATGTGGTGGCTGCATCATTTTCTTTTTTCCTCTATTTGCACCTGGTAAAACTGCCAGTAACACACTTCCTATTCTAGGGTGATGACGCTCACTATACTGAATGGATCTATGGAGGAGCTGTGTTGTTACCCTTGAATAGGCAGTATGTAAGAACCCTTCCCCTCTCCTCATCTCTATAACATGGGGGGTTCTGTTGTCCACATAGCTAGCTAGGAATAATGTAACTCATAAGGGCTAATTTACACGGGTACTATGGCCTGTAGTACAGCATGAACGAGTGCCTTGTTTGTGTGGCTGGAACTGTGTGCATGCAGCCATTGGAGTGTGCAGGGTTGTGCCAGGTGTGCCTGGGCACACCCTAATCACTATGTGCGGTTTCCCTCCTCTCCTCTCACCCTGGCTTCTGCAGGGGATGTTTCAGGATGGAGAGCAGGGGATATGCAATTTACCAGCCTCTTCCTTTTCTAAATGAACACACTTGCTCCTGTGACCATTCATAACTGCAGCATAGTAAACTGTATTTACTATGCTTTGGTTTGTGAATGAACGGGAAGCCACTCAGCACAGAGCACTTCCCATTCACTGCCCCATGCAACTGAGGTTGCAGAAAAAGGCATGTGTGTTTGAGCTTTGGGGTGCACCCCCTAATGCAATAGGCTGCACACACCCATGCATGCAGCCCATGTTCATTTAGGGGAAGCAGCGGCCGTATGGGCTGTATGTTTCTGACACACAGTGATGCGAAGCTACACAAGGTAAAGTGTTTTTCATATTTGAACAGCTCTGTTCGCTGTCCATATTATCCATTGTAGGCTGCTTTGCTAGGCATTCAGGGAGTGGCAAAAACATGCCCCATACGCCTGTTTCTAATGCCAGTGTGAACGGGGCCTTAGGACCAGAGCGCCCATGTGAATGGGCCCTAAGAGTCAAAGGCAGAAAGCCCAGGAAGTTATTGGCTCACAACATTTTTGATTGAGTCAACAGGTAGGGTTGCCACCTTTTCTTCAAGACAAATCCGAACACTTTAGCGGCCTGGGACACCTTTGGGTGCCCCAAGGAGAGTTGTAATGCGGTGCGCGTAGTGTGCCGCAGTGAAAAGTGGATGTGGTCAAATTACTCTTGCTGACATCATCACCCTGCCCCCCCAGTTATGCCGAACTTGCCCCCAGGCAGCCGCCCCCAGCTCCCAGAAGGCAACAGATTTGTGTGTGACTATCTTGGTTACTTGGGGAGCCACAGCCCAGTCTGAATAATGTGTCCGGGTTTCAGTCCACCTGATACCCGGACACATGATTCAAAACCTGGACTGTCCGGGTGAATGCCAGACAGGTGGCAACCCTATCAACAGGTATTGTTTTGTACTTCTAGCCAGAGCTAACAATATACCTTCAATGTTATATATAACAGATCAAAATGGAGAAAATATTAAAAAGTTAGGGTTAGGGTTTCCTTACACTACAAGTAAAAACTGTTTCGCTGAGCTGAAAATCTACTGTTTTAGTGAATCAATCAATTCTCTGTTAGTGGTATAATATTACATACATGAACCTGTCACAGTGGATTCGGCAGCTTCATGGACTTCTGGACAAGTGCAGAGCAATGAAATGACCAATAAAAAGCAGGAAATGATCGCTTCCTCTTGCTATGGTGTAAAGCCCTAATATGACTTTTTGAAAATTAATTAGTAACAACAAGTTGGAGTTATTGCACCAGACTCCGGGCAGAAGAAACAATAGCATGATATTGATAAGTACAGCTGTGTTATATAAATAAATGATAATAAACTTCAAGGAGAGCGAAAGCAAAAAGTGTCACTTTGTCATGACAAACACACCTACAGAAATGCCCTGTAGCATGGTAAAAACTATTCCCAACCACGCTGGTTGTAGGCTGGTTATACACTATACAATCTGATTGTGCAATCTCCTTTAGCCCCATTCTCACCTGAGCATCTGGACTAAAGCCAGCCATAGACAGATCGAATCTCGGCCAGCTGAGCGGGAACTGGCTGAGGTTGGAGCCATTATGGGCAGGCTGAATGTACCCAAACTGATTGATTTGGGTACAACCAGCCTGTCAGATTTTACATGTGATTATTACTTGTGGCTGTTTTAGCTGCTAGCAATAATCACTGTGTTCTCCCGGTGGAGACGGCTTCCCTCACCCCCCGCGGGGAGAACACAGTGATTATTGCTTGTGGCTGTTATAGCTGCTAGAAATAATCACTGTGTTCTCCAGCTTCCCTCACCCCCCCCCCCCCGTGGGGAGAACCCGTGGTTGCAGGAAGGGAATGAGTCCAACTATGGGGGCTGGGCTTTATGCACAATCAGACATTTTTAGTCTTATAGACTTTAATGGGAGGGGGGTGTAAATGCACAACATGCACATTTTAGCGCCTGAAATACTTCTCTCCTTTAGAACTGCTCTCCTTTCCTTGCCCAGCTCTAAAGCTTAAACATAAACGCTTGCACAAGTTTTGCGGCCATACATGCTTCAATTTTATTATACAACTGAGGTGTGATTTGAACAAAACAATCAAATCAGCAAACAATCGCATAAGCAAAATTTCACTTTTGATCAATTTAATGTAGAATAAATCAAATTATGAGATCACATGGTCAACACAGAGATGCAATAAATAACTTACAAAGTAATAATCCAAATCCTTTTTCGTGTGTGTGGCATATCGATGTAATGGGTTGTTGACTACAGATCGAATATTCAGAAAAAAAATGCTCATTTATCAAAGCATGTATGGACACCATAAGCTGCTTTTCCGTTTCTTTGGGCTGAGCAGTGCACGTTAGTTGCGTTAATGTACGCTGCTCTATGCACATTACAAATCCCATAGTTTATAATTCCTAGGCCATCTCAGGAGCAAGCAAGTTGGTCACGTTCTTAGATATGGTGGGAACATGGAGAATGGACGTAGCCACTCTCTAATAGGAAGTCAGGTCACAGCAGCAAAATCAAAGGAACTTGGAGATTTGGAGAAGGCTGAGAGCAATAGAAAGTTTTCAAAGTAAAAGCCCAACTCTGGGCAAAATTTTTTTAACCCATGTAGCCAGGCTCCCCCGCGGTCCAATGGTGGACTGTTCCTGTCTATGGAGTGTGCACTGAGCGTCCTGACGTCAGGAACAATCCATTTTCAAGATCGCTGGAGCGCAGGGGTGCTGGACTGGGCTTGTGCGGGGAGGATCAGTGAATCAGGTAAGTACATTATATCTCCATTGTCCTCTCCCCTTGAATAAAACAATCAGTTAAGCACTCACACTGCACAGGAAAAAAAAAAAAAAAATTGCCCAGAGTTTGGCTTTCGGCCCCTTTCACACGCACAAGCTGTTCAGGTCCGCCTGTCAGTTTTTCAGGCAGACCTGAACGGACGCTCCATTGTCCTCTATGGAGCGACTGATGTCAGTGGTGACATGTCCGCTGGCATCCGATCCGCTCCGATCCACTAAACACAGACAGATGGAAACCCTGCAAAAAAAGGCCAACTGTTCCTAAATGTCAGTTTACCAGCAGAAGTGTACATGAAGCCTAATAGCTTTACATAATGCAATAACATCCACACAGAGTACACCCAAAGTTAGAGGGGATTTATTCTTCCAAATCCAATACACTTTGCACACTGGTACTGACTATTATTCCAATGTTTCTCTTCTTCCGTTTTATCCAAAAAGGGTGGGCTCTGGGCGCAGTGGATTGTTTACTGCTTCCCCCCCAAAAAAAAATATACCACCAGTCGCCACTGCCCAGCGCTGACAGAGAGGGGCAGGGGAGGATCATTGGCTGTTAGGACGCCAGTGGCTATAAGGTCGTAATGGTGCACAATGAAAACCTGCGGCTTTATGTAACTAAAGAGCAGGCTTCGTCCACATGCCGTCTTGTATACATTTACCATTGTGGGTACTTTTTAGGCATTTTGCCAAGGCACCCCTGAAGAAACCTCAAGGCACCCCTGAAGAAACCTCAAGGCACCCCTGAAGATACCTCAAGGCACCCCTGAAGAAACCTCAAGGCACCCCTGAAGAAACCTCAAGGCACCCCTAAAGATACCTCAAGGCACCCCTGAAGATACCTCCATGCACCCCTGAAGAAACCTCAAGGCACCCCTGAAGATACCTCCATGCACCCCTGAAGATACCTCAAGGCACCCCTGAAGATACCTCAAGGCACCCCTGATGAAACCTCAAGGCACCCCTGAAGGTACCTCAAGGCACTTCTGAAGAAACCTCAAGGCACCCCTGAAGAAACCTCAAAGCACCCCTGAAGAAACCTCAAGGCACCCCTAAAGATACCTCAAGAGGCTCAAGGCACCCCTGAAGATACCTCAAGGCACTTCTGAAGAAACCTCAAGGCACTCCTGAAGAAACCTCGAGGCACCCCTGAAGATACCTCAAGGCTCCCCTGAAGATACCTCAAGAGGCTCAAGGCACCCCTGAAGATACCTCAAGGCACCCCAGGGTGCCTGGGCACTCTAGTTGAAAAAGGCTGAGATAAGGAAAGGAGTGGGCTATTAAATGGGATAGAGGTGGTATAATCGGATTGTATAGTGTATGCTCTGTTACACCTGCACCTGACCCTCCGATCACCTTATGATTCTGATTCTTTCATCATTATTAATATCCTATCCTAATGCAGAACATGAAATCCGTGCCTGCTCATTGGGTCGGACAGGTGACAAGATCGCAGCACGCCGGCACACACAGCCGACAATAGCAATGTATAAGCAGATCGGGCATGGAGTCATAAAGGAAAGGTCGTTAGAGAGCTGTGCTGTACGGATCAGCAGAGGGTTCCATGTGTTCTATCGTGGGTACAGGGATTATTCTGCAGGTTACAGGTGCAGCAGAAGGAGCTCATTGCTCTGCACAGGAAGAAAAGTCGGCTGCCAAATACCTTTTGTCCCCTGCTCATAATCCACAGAATAAAGTTTATATTGCTGATTGCAGGCTCTGCCCTGCCTCTATGTATCGGAATGCAGCAGTGACCGGGCACACATTCAGGAAATTCACCTACCTGAAGAAGAGCTTGGAGAAGATGTTGGCTTTCTCTAATGGGGACCTCTGCATGGTGACCCTGTGCTATGGGTGAAGCTGGCACAGGCTCTGTCCACTCTCTGTCTCTGCTCTCCCACCTTATTCTCTCTGCCTGCTGATGTCACAGCCTCCTTGACTCTGCCCAGGTTTGACAAGAGGTAAGCAGAGGCACACAGCCCAGTCTTTCATATCTTCCTCCTCTTCTCACTCCCTCTCCCTCTGTTTAGGTAACACAGCAGGGGTGTGTTGCAAACAGTTATAATCATATTGCATTCCCCACCCCAAGCATACTGTATTTTGGCTGAGTGGAAGTTAATGGACCTTGTGGTGATTGGAATGAGGGAGAAGAGCAGAATATTGAGGGGAAGTACCCCTGATTAGGTCAGGGTAGCTCTAGATTGCATAGCCAGTGCTGACCCAGGGCATGCTTAGCTGGCTTCTAGTTGATGTCTATTGACCCAGCTTGGATGAGATGTGTGGCAAGACAACTGGACTTGTTTGCTTTGGCAAGTGTTCTTGTTTAAACTTAGAGTGTGTAAGTTGTATTGAACCCGAAAACAAATATTTATTAAATTGCAACTTACCAATTCTTAGATGTGGTGGCTGCATTTGTTTTTTTTTTAATCTATCTTTCCTTTATTTTCATCTGGTGATCCTGCCAGTACGTCTGTTGTTTTATCAACAGATCAAGCTCTCTTGCAGATGAAACAAACCATTTACTACCAACAGGGGTGCTTACAAAGGTCAGCTTTTATTTATTCATATAAAACCTTTAGGCTGGGTTCACATATATGCCAATTAGAAACATAGAAAAGCGATGGCAGAAAAAGACTTTTTTTTTTTATAGATTTATGTTTATCCCAAGCATGTTTGAAGCCATTTACTGTTAAATGCGAATTAGATGCCAGTTTGGATGGCAGTTTCCCCACATCCAATTCGCACGGCAGGCAAGCAGTGGCAGGGCCAGTGGTTTTATCTTTTGTGGGTGCGGCAAACAGCTCGGCACCCCCCTTCCCTCCCGGGAGGGCAGTCGTTACATCCAAGCAATTACCCCATCTAGGAAGCGGGAGAGCAGTGGTGTCCGGCGAGCGGGTGCTTTCCTTCTCCTCCTCCATAGTATGGAGCCCTGCATCCCCATTCTCCTCCTCCAAGGGGTCCAATAGTTCCGCGCTTCCTGATTGGAGGAGAGGTCATTCAGTATTCATTTGCTTTTTTAACACACGTGAGTGGACTTGCGAGCGCATTGCTCTGCGCCTCGAGTCCACTCTATTTTGAAGCCTATTAGAGACTATGGGGTTGATTTACTAAAGCTGGAGAGTGCAAAATCTGGTGCAGTTCTACACAGAAACCAATCAGCTTGCAGGTTTCTTTGTCAAAGCTTATTTGAACAAGCTGAAGTGAGATGCTGATTGGCTGC
This sequence comes from Glandirana rugosa, assembly GCA_018402905.1. Classification (NCBI taxonomy): domain Eukaryota; kingdom Metazoa; phylum Chordata; class Amphibia; order Anura; family Ranidae; genus Glandirana; species Glandirana rugosa. The sequence continues at coordinate 1,166,013 of BLSH010342424.1, forward strand.
CATGCACAGCTGCACCAGATTTTGCACTCTCCAGCTTTAGTAAATCAACCCCTATGGCTCTAATCAGGTGCTTCAAAAAAAACACCCCCCCCGCCGCTGTAATTCATCCTGAAAGTCTCCGGACGCATGAATAGGGGGTGGCCACGGCCGTCATTAATATATCCATTTAGCGTATAGGGGGTGGTGAGGATAGAGGGGGCAGCGCCGGGCACCCTTAATGGACGGCAAGTGTGACCGGCTCTCAATGGACCGGTTCACACAGGTCCAGGGCGGCCGTGGAGTGCAAAAGGGTCCTGCATTTCTGCAAAAAGCATGAAAAAACGCATTGATGTGAATGGAGCCTTAACTTCATTCACACCTGAGCAGAGCGATTTTCAGGCATTTTCATTTGAGAGTTTTTGTGTGTTTTTGTAAGTATATTACAAGCTTTTTACAGCTTCAGGTGTTTTTATTTAGCCGATAGAAAGCACTAGGGGGAGGAAATTAGGGGCGGAGAGCTGCTGTTTGAGCAGAAAACGCACGAAAAAAAAGTTCCTAAAACGCTCACGTTACTTGTTTTCAGGCATTTCCATTGAAGTCTATGGGGCCAAAGACACAAGTAATCTGCCAAAAAGAAGCTTGTGTACTTTTCTGAGTGACGGGGGTTTTTCTTCAGGTGACAGAAAGCTCAAAGTGCCATTGAAATGAATGGAGTTTGGCTTGTTGAGCGTTTTAGAGCTACAAGCTTCAAGCAGAAAATCGCTGAGGTGTTCACATTGGAGTGGCTTGTAGCTCAAAAATTAAAAATGCTAAACAAGCAAAAACCTATTGTTTTCAATAGCCCCTGTTCACATCTGAGCGTCTCGTCACTTGTAGCAAAATGCCTGTGGCTCAAAAAAGCACATGAGCTTCTTTTCAGGCAGAATTGAGCATTTTTGTCCCAATAGACTTCAATGGAAACGCCTGAAAGCGCGACATGATCTTTATTCGAGCGTTTTTTTCAAGCATTTTGAGCAGCTCTCTGCTCTTTTTTCAACAGCACTCCACACCTTTTAGTTAAAAAAGAACATCTGAAAAAATGACTGACAAAAGTTGCAAAAATGTGCAATTCTGCTTAAAAAAAAATGTTGAAAAACGCTTGTTCCGCTTAGGTGTGAATGTGTTTTTAAAGTGGAGTTCCACCCGGGTAAATGATAGCAACTACAAAAAGTGTAGTTGCTGACTTTTAACAATCGGACACTCACCTGTTCCAGGCTCCAGTGATGCGGTCGCCCGAGGGCTCGCTCTTCTCCCCCTCCCCTCGGCGGCGCCGGCATAGCAAGTGTGGGCGTCTGGCTTTGGCTTCAAAGCCAGGCACGCACTGCGCATGCTCCTTGTGAATGGCCGGCATATCTTCTGGGACCTGTGATGTGTCCCAGAAGATCGCCGAGAGGGGGGTGAAGGTGAACTTCCTTCCAGAGCCGCGGCTCTAGGAGAGGAAGTGGACCTGGGACCCTGCCCCCCCCCCCAAAAAAAAAAATGCCAATTGTGGCATGTCAGGGGGTCACCTTAGTTTAAAGCAGAAGTTCCACTTTTGGGTGGAACTCTGCCTTAAGGTAGAGAAATAAGGTGTAATACGTACAGCTCTTATCTCCGATGCCTAGGGTTGTGGACGGGACCTCACCATCCTCATGTTCAACGCAGGGATACTAGTCCTAGATTGTACTTGGTGACATCAGTGTGTGATCACAGAGCGCCATAGAGCGCAAGCAACATTGTTTGTTCCTTTTAATATAAAAGTTTTATATAAATAAAAGCTGACCATCATAAGCACCCTGTCAGCGGTAAATAGTTTGTCTCAGCCCTCTAACTGCTACAGCTGCAGGACAACTGGTCCTGTTCAAAAACAACTTACTGGCTTGATCACCATGTGAAAATAACAGAAAGAAAGCCTAAAAAAGGAAACAAATGCAGCTACCACATCTAAGAATTGGTAAGCCGCAATTTAACCACTTGCTGACTGCCGACCGCAGTCTGACGGCGACAAAGTGACTTGTTATCGCAAACTGCCATCATATGACGATAACTGGTGTTCGGGATGGTGCAAGGAGCGGGTAGGGCAGACTCGATCGCCGCCAGCTACCCGCGATGGCCCCACCACAGTGAGAGAACGGAGGTCCGTGTATGTAAACACGGATCTCCGTTCTCATAGAGGGGGAAGGGCTATGATCACAGGCTTCCTCTATATGGAAGCCGTGATCATCCCCTTTCCCCAGCCAGGGCAGCCCACACACAGTTAGAACACGCCCAGGGAACACAGTTAACCCTTAAAGCGCCCCCTGCAGGTTAACCCCTTCACTGCCAATGGCATTTACACAGTAATCAGTGCATTTTTATAGCACCGATCGCTGTATAAATACCAATGGTCCCAAAAAAGTGTCAAAATGGTCCGACATGTCTGCCCCAATATTGCAGTACCGCTAAAAATCGCAGATCACCGCCATTACTAGTAAAAAATAAAAAAAAATAAAAAAAACCCAGAAATGAATTCTCATCGTCTGTAAACGCGGCAACTTTTGCGCAAACCAATCAATAAACACCGATTGCGATATTTTTTTTACCAAAAATATTAGGAAGAATATAAATCGGCCAAAACCGATGGAAAAAAATGTTTCTTTTATATTTTTTTTTTTTGGATTTGTATTTTAGCAAAAAGTAAGAAATTTGAGTTTTTTTGCAAAATTGTCGCTCTTCTTTTGTTTATAACGGCGATCAGAAATGATGCAGAGGGGATCAAATACCACCAAAACAAAGCTCTATTTGTGGGAAAAAAAGGACGCATATTGCATTTGGGTACAACGTCACAGGACTGCGCAATTGTCAGTTAAAGCGACGCAATGGTGTTTTTTGGTCCAGTTCCGCTTTAACCCTTCTCTGCTCAATCGAACACTAAAAAATGTTTTGACTGTACATACACTTTAGTAATAAATGTGGATTTCAGATATGGAAATGTTTTATGTTGAACATCTATGGTGTTCATTATAAGCATAATGTAGCACCCTCTTAGATAGGTGCTAGGGTTAGATAGATGTAATGTTGGCTCACTGTGTTTGGAGAAGCTATGTTTTTGATAAGTAAATTTAGCTTGTCACACTGTAGTTAGTGTGGCTGCAATTGCTGTGTTAGGTAAATTTAGTTGCTCATTATATTCAGTGCAGCTGCATTTGAATAGATAGATCTGCTCAGTGTTCTCGGCTCCTGCCTGCCTGATAGCTCCCTCTGCTTCCAGAGAGCTTGAGAAGTTTCTGGGTCACAGGTGTGGTGTTATGCAGATGGCTGCATGTATATTGTTGGAGCCCCAGCCAATCCCAGGAAGCAGGGCACTGTTGGCATGCTGGGTAACAATATATATTCTGTGAGCACACTGCCCTTAGGGACTTTTCCTGGAGAAGATCAGTCCAGCCTTGAGAGCATGCCGCCCTCCATGGCAATGCTGCCATGTGCCCGCAGTCTGTGAGACCTCAGGTGAGTGACTTGAGGGCCTGTATGCTGGGACCCTGGAGAGAGCTGACTGAGGGGCTATCTGCTGGATATCCGGTCTGGTATCACTGGAGAAAGGTGTTGCTTGGAAGTTGGAAGGAGGCAACCAGCTGTCCTTGGCCTTGTGTGAGTACAGATGGTTCTGGGAGATCTTAGAGTCTTTTGGGCTGCTGCCACCCATCTTGTGCTAGAGAGTCAGCTGTGGGTCATTTTAAAGGGAACACCAGCAGGTGTTCTGAAGCGCTTAGTCCATTTAATCCTCTGTAAAAGGGGCTCTGCTCTTGTGGCTCTAAGAAAGGAGTTTGCAGTTAACTGCTACCACCTCAAATCTAAAGTCCTTATAGTTCTTGTGTTGGAGTATCCCACTCAATTCCCTCAACCCTATCCATGTTCTCAAAAAATAAAAACAACCAAAACAACACCCCTAGACTGGTCATTGGAGAAATATGTAAGTGAGTCTACAGTATCGCACAAAAGTGAGTACACCCCTCACATTTTTGTAAATATTTTATTATATCTTTTCATGTGACAACACTGAAGAAATTACACTTTGCTACAATGTAAAGTAGTGAGCGTATAGCATGTATAAGGCCGGTTTCACACAGCCATCTCCAAACCGGCTCCGTTTTGCTCAGTGGGGAACGCTCCGCTGATCCCCGCTGAGCCGACAGATGACGGATCCGTCTCCACTCCCTGTGTAGAGCCGGGTCTGCCAGAGCGCCACTCTCCTCTATGGGAAATCGGATGACAATGGACTGTCTGTCCGTTGTCATCCAAACGGATCCCCAGACGGATGAAAAAATAGGGTTTCCATCCGTCTGACTTTATGGACCACGGATCGGGTCAGAGAGCGGCGGGTGTCAGTGGACATGTCACCACTGACATCCGCCTCTTCATGGAGGAGAATGGAGCGTCCGTTCAGGTGCGCCTGAATAACGGACAGGTGGACCTGAACGGAATGTCCGTGTGAAAAGGGCCTAACAGTTTAGATTTGCTGTCCCCCCAAGTTCACCAGAGCTTCACAGGTTGCCACTGGAGTCCTCTTCCACTCCTCCATGACGACATCACAGAGCTGGTGGATGTTAGAGACCTTGCACTCCTCCACCTTCCAATGGCTAATTGGGCCCAATTTGGACATTTTCACTTAGGGGTGTACTCACTTTTGTTGCCAGTGGTTTAGACATTAATGGCTGTGTGTTGAGTTATTTTGAGGGAACAGCAAATTTACACTGTTATACAAGCTGTGCACTCACTACTTTACATTGTAGCAAAGTGTCATTTCTTCAGTGTTGTCACATGAAAAGATAGAATAAAATATTTACAAAAATGTGAGGGGTGTACTCACTTTTGTGAGATACTGTATGTGCCTGGCTACGGGAAGAAGTTTTCGGGGAAGACCTGGACAGTATTCCAGCGGTTCATATGGCAGTAGTGCTACAATAATAAACAGAACTTGTAGTCTAGTCGATTACAATGTGAGTGTGCATTTAAAGATATATAATGATTGTTTTAGAACTTTTACACTGTCAGTTGGCCCCTGCATGAGCCACTGCCACTGTCAATGCATACCCACTCAGGTATCAATCAGCTAACATAGAGGATGCCACTACAGAACTCACTCCAGCTGTCTACTGAAAGTTATGGACAAGCAGCATCAGCAAGTGTGACTAAATCTGTAACACATTGTCAAACAAATACAAGGAGATTTCCAAGCTCAAACTTACCAATCAGCCAGCGACCAACCAAATTGACCTGTTTAACAATATGCATTAAGAACAGGGGTTTAGTCTGCACAAATTTGCAAATACATGCGTAAGCTACAGTCCCCCGTCAAGGCACCCTGTTTTCTGTAGTCCCTAATCCTGACTTCTGGATCTCCACAATGGGAGCACATACATTTTATTGGATAATTCAGGACAGGTGGCCTGGAAGGAGCCCACTCCTTCTTAACACACAGGGGCACACTGAACACCCAGCACATAGCACTATGGCAGCAGAGATGTCAGTGCATTGCTGACCAATATAATCAGAATTCAAACAAGTGCCCACTGCCCTCACCTAACTGGTCAATTGCAGCAAGGAGCACTGGAAGGGCGATGCATGTCAAGCAAATACAAGGAGATTTCAGTTATAGGTGGGGCAGTGGCCACTTGTTTGTATTTTGATTATATTGGTCAGGCAATGCACCAACGTCTTTGCTGCCATAGTGCTGTGCTATGTGCTGGTTGTTCAGTGTGCACCTGCACCTTTAACCACTTCCCGCCCGGCCTATTGACAAATGATGGCCGGGCGGGGGGTTCGTTACCCTGACTGGACGTCATATGACGTCTTCAGGTTAACCCACGATCGCGCGCCCCAGCAGTCTGACCCACTGCATTACTGACCGAAGAAGCCTTTTACCATGTGATCAGCCGTGACCAATCACGGCTGATCACAGTGTAAATAGGAAGAGCCGTTTATCGACTTTTCCTCTGCTCAGGTCTGCAGAGCCATCCCTACAGTGCACTGTAGGGATGGCACTGTGCCCATATATGATGCCTGCCAGTGTCATCCCTAACAGTGCTATATACATTAGTGCCATGTACTAGTGCCTACCAGTGCCCAGCAGTGCCACCTATCAGTGCCCAGCAGTGCCACCTATCAGTGCCCAGTGCCACGTATCAGTGCCGCCTATGAGTGCCTATCAGTGCCGCATATCAGTGCCACCTATCAGTGCCTGTCAGTGTTGCTTATCAGTGCCCATCAGTGCTGCATATATGTGCCCCATCATCAGTGCAACTTTATCATTGCCACCTCATCAGAGCCAGTCTGTACTGCCTCATCAGTGCCCGTCAGTGTAGCCTCATCAGTGCCCATCAGTGATGGAGAAAATGTACTTATAGAAAAATGGGGGTTTTTTCAAAATTTTCGGGCTTTTTGTATTTGTAGCACAAAAAATAAAATGTTTTGGTACAGAGTCGCACGACCGCACAATTCTCATTCAAAGCGCAACAGCACTGAAAGCTGAAAATTGGTATGGGCGGGAAGTGTTCTAAGTACCCGGTATTGAAGTGGTTAAGGAGGAGTTGACTCCTTCCAGGCCACCTGTCCTCACTTATCCATAAAAATACATGTGCTCCCATTGTGGAGACCCAAATGTCAGGGTTAGGGGCTACAGAAAACAGGGTGCCCTGACACGGCCTACGCTAATGTATTTGCAAATGTGTGCAGACCAAACCCCTGTTCTTAACGCATATTGTTAGACAGGTCAATTCGGTTGGTCAATAAGTTTGAGCTTGGAAATCTCCTTGTATTTGTTTGACATACATCACCCTTCCAGTGCTCGTTGCTGCAATAGACTAGTTATAGGTGGGGGCAGTGGCCACTTGTTTGTATTCTGTAACACGTTGTGCCTTCCACTGCAAAAAAGAAAGGCTTTTAGGCAGCCCATCCTAAACTTTACTCCTAGATAAGAGACAATTACATATAATATAATCATAAGATAAAATCATAAACTGGGTTGCTAATTAAAAAAATAACTATTACAATATTTATGTTTACTAAAGCCAATTTGTTCTTGCATTGGAAACTTTGGGTAAACTCTGAGGGGTCCCAATTCCTTCCAGAGTATCGAGAAGCAAGTTAGTTTTGTTCCATAAACCACTGCATCTGGCTGAAGAATTAAAGCGGAGCTCAAAAGAGTTGTAAAGGAGGTTTTTTTATCTTAATGAATTCTATGCATTAAGATAAAAAAAATTCTGTGTGTAGCAGCCTCCCCAGCACCCCCTAATACTTACCTGAGCCCCATCTCTCTCCAGCAATGTGCACAAGTGTCTTAGCCGTCCAGGACACTCCTCCTGATTGGCTGAGACACAGCAGTGGCGCCATTGGCTCCCGCGGCTGTCAATCAAAGTCAGTCAGTCAATCAGGGGAGAGAGGGGACTGGGCCAGGTCGGGGCTCCGTGTCTGAATGGACACACGGAGCTTTGACTTGGCTCGGGTGCCCCCTGTAGCAAGCTGCTGGCTGAGGGGGCACTCGTTAGGAGGGAGGGGCCAGGAGCAGCAAAGAGGGACCCGAGAAGAGGAGGATCCGGGCTGCTCTGTGCAAAACCAACTGCACAGAGGAGGTAAGTATAGCGTGTTTGTTATTTAAAGAAAAAAAAATGAGCCTTTACAATCACTTCAACTCCCAAAAGCAAGATTTTTTTTGTTCTTTTTCTTTTTTTTTTAATTTGCAGCTCCACACCTCATCACCATTCAGATGGGAATGATGTGTACCTGGTCCTGCAGCTTCCTTCATTACTTACATCACATCCCCTAGCAGAATTGGCTCACAAAGTCTCTGGGGGGTGGTCTAGAAGGTGGGCTTGAGTTTGGGTCTGGTTCGTCTTTGGACCTGGCTGCCTACACCCAGAAGAAGTAGCCTGCTGAAAAGGACCAAGATGGTGGTGTGAGACCCGCTGTGTGGCACCTGAAAAGCAGATGGTAAGGGGACATTGCTGCATTCACTATGTGGGTGAGTATGTGCCTTGAAGAGCACTATAACACAAAACCTAACATCCTCTGAAAAGTAGATGAAAAGCAAGTCAAGGGCCTAATTATTAACCCTTAACCACTTCCCGCCCAGCCTATTGACAAATGACGGCTGGGCGGTGGCTTCGTTAGCCTGACTGGGCGTCTATTGATGTCCTCAGGATAACCCATGATCGCACGCCCACAGGGGTGCGCATCACGGTGATCGGTGCTGCCGTAGGTCAATCTGACCCACCGCATTACCAATCGAGGTAAAAAGCTTCCATCGGAAGCTTTTTACCATGTGATCAGCCGTGACCAATCACGACTGATCACAGTGTAAACAGTAAGAGTCGTTTATTGACTTTTCCTCTACTCAAGTCTGCAGACCTGAGTAATGGAGAGCTGATAGGCTGCTCTTGTGATGGGGGTCTGTGCTGAACGTTTATCAGCACAGCCCCCCTCAGGATCACCGCACTGGACCACCAGGGAGCCCGCCCAAGACCACCAGGGAGCCCCCCAGGGACACCATAAGGAGGCCACCCATGGACCACCAGGAAGACAATCTGGAAGTCACCCAGGGACCACCAGGGAGCCCACTCTAGACCACCAGGTAAGGGCATACAGTGCACTATAGGGATGGCACTGTGCCCATATGTGATGCCTGCCAGTGCCATCCCTAACAGTGCTATATACAGTGCCATGTACCAGTGACCACCAGTGCCACCTATCAGTGCCCACCAGTGCCACCTATCAGTGCCACCCATCAGCACCACCTATCAGTGCCCAGTGCCACCTATCAGTGCCCATCAATGCCGCATATCAGTGCCACCTATCAGTGCCCGTCAGTGCTGCTTATCAGTGCCGCCTATCAGTGCCCATCAGTGATGCATATATGTGCGTCACCATCAGTGCCACCTCATCAGTGCCAGTGTAGCCTCATCAGTGCCCATCAGTGTAGCCACATCAGTGCCCATCAGTGAAGGAGAACATTTACTTATATACAAAATTTTGTGACAGAAGCAAAGAAAAACTTTTTTTTTTTTCAAAATTTTGGTCTTTTTTTATTTGTAGAGCAAAAAATAAAAACCGCAGGGGTGATCAAATACCACCAAAAGAAAGCTCTATTTGTGGGAACAAAATGCTAAAAAGTTTGTTTGGGTACAGCGTTGCACGGCTGCGCAATTCTCAATTTGTCAATTGCAACAGCGGTGAAAGCTGAAAATTGGTCTGGACGGAAAGGATGGTAAGTGTCTGGTATTGAAGTGGTTAAACATGGTCAGGCTCAGCAGTCAGTACTTTGGCTTAGGAGGTAGACTAATGTTCATATTTGCTTCTGAAAGTACATGAAAATACATGAAACAATTAATGTATTAGATCACCTGGGGTTTCAAAAAGCTCACCTTATCACCTTCCTATCCACCTTTTTAATCAAAGGTTAAAACGAAGTTCCGCCCAGAAATTTTTTTTTTTACATCATTCAAGTCCTTTGTCTATATAGACTTGCCTTTGAAGGAAAAAAAATTGTTATATTCACCCTAAGTCGCTTGTTGCTAGGTGGTCTCTGTAATCTGCCCCTTTTTGGTCCTAGGCTCTTCTATTCACTTCCTGCTTCACCTGGCCTCCTGGGAGATGTGACTCATTATTTCCCAGGACTCAGTGGGCTTCCCTGTACTGTAAAATCGTGTTATTTCCAGGCAGGAAATGACGCGATTTAAGACGGCCCGAGATCGAGGAGTGCATGATGGTTACCCACCATGCACTTCTTTCAGGATGAGATGCCAGGAGAATACGAATGGGCTTCAGATGCCCTCATCTAAAATGGAAAAGTCCAGCAGTGAGAGAAAAGAAATTGTGAGTAAAAAATACATGTAATTACTAGGTGATTTGAAAGTAAGGAAACAAATGTTACATCTATTTAGTATTAAAAGAGTGGATGCCAAAAAAAAAAAAATTCTGTGTGGAACTCCGCTTTAACTTTTAAGTGTGTATAATGCCTGAACATTTTTTCTAAGTTTTTAATAAAGAAGGGTTTGATTTTTTGCATCACCAGTTGGGGAAATTCACCCTCTCTGTTTGTTCTTGTGACCATTCTCACTGGGGCAGAAAGTGATGGGAAATACATTTTACATCTGTCACCAAACAAAAGGGACTGGGAATCTTCCAAAGGGAACTCCTTTCCGTTGTGTCCCCAGAATATGAAGTAAATAGAAATCTCCCTAACATGGCACATATATGAAAAAACCTGACAGTGATTTCAAAGAATACTGTAAGTGCACTTCTAAACAAAGTGCACTTATTCTTTATGCCCACTTTGCCCTGGCCTAAACTAACCAACCCCCACAGATGCATATTTACCTAGATCTCATGCTGCAGCCCTGTGTTAGTTAACATGCTGCACTGCAAGTCCTCTCTCTCCTGGCTGCGTGTGTACATTAAAACCGCATAGACTTCTATGAGGCTCATCTACCTCCATCTCCTGACAAGTAGACAAGGGGAGACAAACCCAATAGAATTCTATGGTGCTGTACTGGGGAGGCGTGGCCTTGTGGCGCTGGCCAATAATCCCTGGCAACCGTGAGCATCAGATCTTGGTAAGCATACATCTGTGGAGGGTGGGTGGTGGGATCAGTTAGGTCAAGACAAATAGGGATAAAATATAAGTGCACTTTATTTTAGGAAGCATTTATCCCTTAAAGCTACACTAAACGCAAAATGTTTAATTTATATTGTCCGTTCTATTTCTGTACATGGATGATGGCACTGTCATTATTTTAATTAAAAAAAAAACATCTAAGCACCTTTTTTTCCCCAATTAATTTACAACTGTTACATGACCCATCTTTTGCCCAGCCTGTCTGCAGGGAAGCAGTGGAAATAAAAGGAAGGCTGCACACCACAATGATGATCCAAGATCCTTTATTAGGACATCCCAAATGACACTACAGAAACAGAATGCCTGGTAGATGTGTTTCACACACTTCAGGTGTGCTTAATCATTACTGCAGGGAAACAGTGGCAGGGGAGCTTCTAGTCCTCTGCTGCTGGTCACATGTTCAAACTAAAAAAATTTAAAAAACAGCCTTTGGGGTACCGAGTAAAAGTAAATAAAATAATATCAATAAACTGTTTGAAAGCATCATACAAATATATATGTGAAATCAAATATTTATTACAGTGTTTTTGTGTCATGCCCCTCCAGTCTGTGACTTAGAATAACAGGGAGGTAAAGCCTTCATCAATCAAGATGTAATATCCCACCCCCATTGTGTTTAGCTGGTTAGTGGGTATGGAGGGGCAGGGAGTGGGCTGTCATTTAGCACTGTGCATACGCCCATATGTGTGACTTTATAGTCATATGGACTGCTTAGATGTTATAGGGAGGAAATGCTCAGTATATAAACACACTGAAAACTAAGAATGTGCAATAGCTGCCAACACTGCTCTAAACATTCTCAACTGTATTGGGGACATAAACAGAAGGTGGAGATAGAGACAGCAGGATCAACCAGGTTTTTTTTTTTTTTTTGCAGAATACAGAAAACAAATCCCATAGTGAATGAGTGAGTAAGAACCGCAAGTAATACAGCATTTCTTGATGTTTTTTTTCTATGATGTGGGTTTAGTGATGCATAATTACCTATTATTTTCAAAACCATATGTAGCACTACCCCCGTAGGGGTTGCAAATTACCTAGTTCCCCACTCCTACACAGTCAGGCAAGAAGCATTGTCAGCTTTCATCCAGACACAAGGAGCAGTCTTTCAGCTTTGTTTTTATGTTTTATTAGGGATAATAACTTGAATGGGGAATAGGAATTATGGGATCTCCAACTTGATAGGAATGAGAACAATCAGGAACAACGTCCTCCCTATGTACAACTCTGATTGATTCCTTTTCTTCTCTCTGCACAATTATAATTGATTCCACTCCCGACTGCCTGACAGTCTTTAAGTAATGCAACGGCCGCTTAAGGACTAGGGACTCTCAGTCCCTTTAGAAAGTAGCACACTATATATACACTTATAAACTGCTAAAGTGTTGTAAACTGCATCCTGGAGTACCTCCAACTCCCTTGTAGACACTGGTCCCAGCCCTACCAACTGCAGGAAATGCTAGCCCACCTGGCTGCTTCTTCACCAGTCTACCCGACTGACTCTTCACCAGTCTACCTTACTGCTCCAGAGATCTCCCAGGGCAAGGTTAAGAAAGATTTAAGCACACCGCTGTCTTCTAGAGACCTGCTATGAGTGGCAGTCTCTTCCCTTGTAAGTTACCGAACCATGCTGTGCGGACTCACACTGTCCTTCCTGCTCCTGCTGCCTCTCAGGGAATACTCTTTCCAAGCTGCTTCTGTTGGCAGGATCCTCACAGGACAGCCTGAGCTCCAGCCCGAGGCAGAGCACAATGCCCCCCCCCCCCCCCAGACTAGGAGGTTCGCCTCAAGGGCCACTACAGTCCCCTCAGCACTCCATCTCCATCTTCCACCCAACTCTCCTTGCCAGCATGACTCATCCATACTTAAGGGCTGGCTTATCCCTCAGCCAGGCCCACTGCCTGGGAATTGGCAAAGTATGAGTATGCAGATCAACCCTCCTTGCCTCTGTCCTCCAGGTTCCAGAACATTCTCCAACTTTACAGAACCAGGGGGAGGCACCAGAGACCTGCCTGCATGAGTCATCCAGCCCAAACTCAAGTAAACCCTGAACCAATTTCATGACTCAGACTTAGCCTTCAGCCAGACTATGTTTTACCTACTCTAACACTAGAGGCTGCTGCACATATAACAAAGTTTCGGCTTTTAAATATATTTTAAAGTGGTTCTAAAGACTCAGGATTTTTTACCTTCATGCATTAAATGCATGAAGGTAACAAACCTTCTCTGTGCAGCAGCCCCCCAGCCCCCCTAATACTTACCTGAGCACCAGTCCAGCGATCTACACAAGAGCCTTGGCTCACTGGGGACTCTCACTCCTTATTGGCAGCAGTGGGAGCCATTGGCTCCCGATGCTGTCAATCACAGCCAGTGAGCCAATTAGATGAGAGGGGGTGGGGCTAAGCCAGGATTCTGTGTGTGAATGGACAGGCAGAGCAGTGGCACAGGACGAGCCTGCTTGGGTGCCCCTACAGCAAGCTACTTGCTGTGGGGGCACTTGGCAGGAGGGAGGAGCCAGGATCACCGGTGGGGGACCCAAGAAAAGGAGGAGCCAGGCTGCTCTGTGCAAAACCACTGCACAGAGCTGGTGAGTGTGATATGTGCGGTGGTATGGGAACCCGCTTGTGTGGGCATACACGCGCTCCCACTGGCCAGTGGGGGAGCCAGTCAGCGGATGGGGATGAGGAGCGATCGCTGCTCAGAGAGCCAGAACGGGAATTTGTAAATGTAAACAAACAGATCCCCGTTCTGATCTAGTAATCAGGAACAGCGTTCTCTCTCTCCTCCCAGTCAGTCCACTCCCTCCCCAGTTAGAAACACCTCCCTAAGGAACAGTTAACCCCTTGATCACCCCCTAGTGTTAACCCCTTCCCTGCCAGTGACATTTATACAGTAATCAGTGGCTATTTTCACCTCTGATCGCTGTATAAATGTCACTGGTCCCAAAAAAGTCTCAAAAGTGTCCAATCTGATCACTGCCATTACTAGTAAAAAAAAAAAAGAAATAATAAAAATGCCATAAATCTATTTCCTATTTTGTAGACGTTATAACTTTTGCGCAAACCAATCAATATACTCTTATTGCAATTTTTATACCAAAAATACAGTAGAACCTTGGATTACAAGCATAATCCGTTCCAGGAGAATGCTTGTAATCCAAAGCACTCATATATCAAAGCACGTTTCCCCATAGGAAACAATGGAAACTCAGATAATTTGTTCCACAGTGACTGCTTGCTGTACTGTATGTGGCCAGAGGTGCGGCGACGCTGGTGAGGCTCGGAAGGATTTCCTTCTTTAGGATCAGAGCACGTTTTGCGATTCGCCACTGCGTCACTTTAACTGACAATTGCGCGGTCATGCGATATTGTACCAAAACAAAATTGACCTCCTTTTTCCACCATAAATAGAGCTTTCTTTTGATGGTATTTCATCACCTCTGCGTCACTTCTGATCACCGCTATAAACAAACAAATACCGACAATTTTGCAAAAAGCCCAATATTTCTTACTTTTTTCTAAAATACATAACAAATAAAAAAACTAATTTATTCATCAGTTTTGGGCGATATATATTCTTCCTCTTATTTTTGGTAAAAAAATCGCAATTGGCATATATTGATTGGTTTGCGCAAATGTTGCCGCGTTTACAAACGATGAGAATTCATTTATGGGGTTTTTTAATTTTTTTTTAACTAGTAATGGCGGCGATCTGCAATTTTTAGTGGGACTGCGTCATTGCAGCGGACACATTGGACACTTTTGACACTTTTTTGGGACCATTGACATTTATACAGCGATCAGTGCTTTGAAAATGCACTAATTACTGTGTAAATGTCACTGGCAAGGAAGGGGTTAACACTAGGGGGCGATCAAAGGGTTAAGTGTGTTCCCTGGATAGTGTTTCTAACTGTATGAGGGCTGGGCTGAGTGGGCGAGGAGAGTGATCGCCGTTTCCATATACACATGCGATCACTCTCCTTCAGCCCTGTCATAATGGAGATCTGTTATTTACACACACGGATCCCTGTTCTGTCACTGCGAGGGAGTGATCACGGGACATCGAATCCGCCCTACCCGCTCCCTGGCTCCCCCTCTACACAATGAGCGTGTGAGCGTGCCTCCAGCAGCGCACGCCACGATCCACGATCTCGCAGCCGCCATCAGGTGATAGCGGTTTGCGATGTTGAGCCAAATTGCCACTGCCAAGCCATGGCGGGTGGTCGGCAACTGGTTAAAGGGGTTGTAAACCGTCATGGTTTTTCGCTTTAATGCATTCTATGCATAAGGCTCCATGCACACTGGACGCTATAGGGCTGTTTCAGCGTCGGGTAGGAGACACTGCTCACAAAGCGTTCTATTTGCAGTGTTTTGTAAGCAGTGTTTAGCGGCGTTTAGCAGCGTTTAGCGGCGTTTTTCGGCGTCAGCGTTTTTTGCCTTTTTTTTTTGTTTACTTCATTGGCTTCCATTGACTACAAAAAACGCCAGACGCCGATATACCGGCGTTTACCGGCGTCTGACGTTTTTTGTGGTCAGGAGAACGACTTTTGAACGCCAATTCAGGGCGTTCAGATAACAGCCCAAAAGCGCCACTGCTGATAAAAGACAATAAACGACCATGTGTGCATGGACACATAGGATAAAATAAAGTGGCGTGTTTGGGCTGTTAAAAAAACGCCAAAACGACCAAAAACGGTCGTTTTTGAGATACAGTGTGCATGGAGCCTTAAGGTGGAAAACCTTTTCTGTTGCAACAGCCCCCCCAGAGCCCCCCTTTTACTTACCTGAGCCCGATCGTTCCCACGCCGGGGATGAGCCTAGTAGCTCCAGCTGTGGACTCTGGTCCTCATTGGATAGATTGATAGTAGGGGAGCCATTGGCTCCCGCTGCTGTCAATCAAGTCCAGTGGAGCGGAAACCGTGGGGCAAGGCCAAGTCCTGCTGTCTGTGTCGATGGTCACAGCAGTAGGACTCGGGAGCGCGCCAAGGGAAAGTGCTTCCCTGATGGGTCACTCGAGAAGAGGAGGAGCCAGAAGCGCTGCTGGGGGACCCCAGAAGAGGAGGATTGGAGCCACTCTGTGCGAAACCGCTGCACAGAGGAGGTAAGTATAACATGTTTGTTATTTTTTATTTTATTTTTTTTTAAAACAAACTTTTAGTATCGCTTTAAGTGGTTAATATCACTTTAAGCTAGTCAATAACATTGGTGGAAGTGATAGGCAGAAACAGTCCAACAGTTTGTTATTTACAGCTTGTGACATAAATATACATGCTCATTTCACCTGCATACATTACATTAAAAAAAATATTTAAATGGCCAAAAGCCATGTACCCCTATGGCAATTATCTATATGAAGATCTGCCTTAAGCCATTAGGATCTACGCCATATCTGAACAACACCTTAGTTGGAACGGTGTTTTTTTTCACACATCACATCATCCCACGTAATCCCATATACATTTATTGGGACCTATTTAAGAAAGTAGTGCAATAATGATGTTTTAAGTGCAGTAAACCATATATTTGTATTTGTGGTTTATCAAATAACTTGAATCTTGGGATAAATGTCAGTTTATAAAAGCACAGAACATTACAGAAACAGAGCTAGCTTCCACCGCTGCGGGTGTAGTTATAAAATGCATTTTAAACAAAAAAGCAATAAACAACAGTTTTAGATAAACCGTATACATGCTTAAAACAGGAAAAACACCAATTTTAGTTGGGCTAATGATGTTGATGTTATAAACATAACTAACGGGTCAAAAAGTGACAGGGTCAAGTTATTATATAAACTATTTAGCTGTTTCACAAAAGAAAGCAGTGCCTAAGGCAAGATTAGGTCATTGGTGTTCAAAATGTCAGGCTTTGGTGTAGAAAACAGGACCGTAAAAATATATTTCCCCAAAGCCTATAAATACTGAATACTGTTATATCAATACAAAAAGCTAAGATACAGACTATCACTGTCACTATGTTGCTGCAATCAAGATGCATGTGATACCGTTAGAACAGTTGGGTATGATCACCTTCCAGGAAAGTTTATTTGCCTGTGGTTTAAATACAGTCCTTATACTTTAACAAAATGATGTTATGCAAGGATATAACTGTAAATGACAAGATACCAAACATTTTGATGTGTTCACAGCCATGGTCCTTCTCCTAGGCTATATAGACGACAATCTGGGTTTCAAGTAGTCAAACCAATTTTGGACTATGGGCACTAGATTTGGTCTTCTGTAGTTGAGAAAGTAATATAGTTCTAAGGTCTCAACTGGATCACGTCTTAGACAAAGGTTGCCGGCTGGAGCTCCTTTCTGCTCCCAGAATGTAACACCACCATGAGGAATGCAGCCGCTGTCCATGTATCCAGTATCTTCAAAAAAACTCTATTGTTCCAAAAGGTCAGAGCAATGCTCTGCCTCCATCCTCACAGTTGATGCATTTTACCTAACAAGTGCACTCAGAGTGTATCAACTGCTAAGAACAAAAATGGAATACATTGCAGTTTACTAGTCCTGAGATGTAATGGCGGCACTAGTTATATTTTTTCTGGCTTTGTTTCCATTATTATACTTGCTGATCCAATAACACCTTTTCTATCCGAGGGTGACAACGCTTAGACCCCTTTCACACTGAGGCGCTTTACAGGCGCTATTTAGCTAAACATAGCACCTGTAAAGCGCCTCAAACCCCCCCCCCCCAATTCACCCCAATGTGAAAGCACTGAGTGCTTTCACACTGGAGCGGTGCACTTGCGCGGCGCTACAAAAATTCCTGCAAACAGCATCTTTGGGACGGTGAGGTGGCCATTGAAAACAATGGGCAGTGCTTCCGAAGCCACCTCGGAGGTGCTGAGCACTGGCACTTTTAACCCCTTTTTAACTCCTTGTGGGGGGTTAAAAGCACAGCGCTCCTGCTGCCATAGCCACTATAGCAGCGGTAAATCCCCGCTGAAACTAGCGGAGATTTACCGCTACCCGCTTTTCAGGTGCTTTGCGCTAAAAATAGCGCCTGAAAGCTTCTGAAAACGACTTCCCATTCATTTCAACGGATGCTTTTACACTGGGGCGGTGCTCTGGCGGAGTGGTGAAAAAGGTCCTGCAAGCAGCATGTTTGGAGCACTTAAAAAAACGTTTCATCACTCCATTCAAAGGAATGGGAAGCACTTCGAAAGCGCCTGAAAAGCGCTTCAAAAGCTCCGCAAAATGGTTCTTTTTTATTTTTTAAAAATAAAACGCACTGCTAGCGCCTCAAAAGTGCAGCAAAAGCGGCCATCATTTTATGGGCAGTATTTTAAGCACCTCAGTGTGGAAGGGGTCTCACTCACTGTACTTTATCTATGGAGCAGAAGTTTTGTGACCTTGCTATCCCCTAATATGGGTCTACAAACACCTACTCCTCTGAAAAACATATGATGATGTGTTTTGTAGTATGAAAAAGAGAGCTCTGAAGACCAGTTTCTTTTTTGGAATACCCCGGTTAGTGGAAAAGTACAGTATGTGTGTTACCCTTTCATTGACAATTTTTTTCCATTTTCACAATCATGTTAAAAAGCGCATTATTGGCAAGAAAATTTTTTAAAGACACCCAAAACTATAGATTTTCTGAAAGCAGACGTCTGTTTGAATGAAAAAAAAATGACAGCAAATGTATTTATTTATTTGCTTATGAAACCAATATTGTCAACTAAAGTAGAACAG
>BLSH010342424.1:1191510-1210585 GCA_018402905.1 Glandirana rugosa
GAAGTGGTGTGCACAGTCTATCACAGGGAACGAACGTTGGAAGGAACCACGAAGGGGGGCACATAGGTTATTGGAATTTTATTACTGTTTGGCACGATGTCGGGGATTTAGACACTTTCTTTTCTCTATTTTTTCTCGAATAACTTCATTGCTCATCTTAGTTAGTAAAAAAATTAAAGACAACCACTCTTACACGTTAAGTTAAGGGAGAGGGTAAGAAAATATATTATCCCCCAACAATATGGAACTGGTGATTCTTGGGTAGACACGTAGACTCTGTTACTCACGGACTAAAGGTACCTTGGGCATGTATTACGGAGCTTACACAACAACCCCCTATTATATAAAAGAATGGGAGAGGGAATTGAATTGCACATTCTCACCAACAGAAATTAAAAAAATGATTGATTCTACTCGTTACTTCAATAAGCTCTTTTTTATCTCTTTTCTTTCACAGATTTAGGGGCTGTAGCACGGTTTGTCATTATTTTAAGGTTATTGGATACACGGGGGGAAGCACCAAGGAAGGTTGCAAGCAAGGGACACTATCTGACACGTGTGGTGAAGTGGGCAAAGTGGAGCGTTTGGAGGTAGTAACACATATTAAAGGGAAGCGGGCCTGGGGTGTCTCTATTGGGGGGGCCCATCTTTTTTTTTGTTTTTTTTTGTTTTTTTTTCCACAGATGGAGAGGTTTTAATAAGAGTTTCTTTCTCTAAGGTCACTGGGTGCACAGGGTGAATCGCTAATGAAGGAGGATAGTAAGGGACATTGGACACGAGTTGAGCAGAGGGTAAAGTGGAGTGCTATGAACACATATTAAATCCCCTTTTTTTTTTCTTTTTTTTTTTTGCGCATGGGGGGGGGGGATGTTTCAGGGCACTATCCAACACACCTCCTCCTTTCACAGTGCTGGGGTTGAACGTGGGCATGTTTTATAGGGTAATATTGTATTACTGTATTGGGTGGAATAGGAGAAATGGGGAACACAAACACATCAGGGGGGATTCCCCCCCTTTCTCTTTTTTTTTTCTTTTTTTTCTTCTCTCCTTCACAGATGGAGGTTTTAACACAAGTTTTTTTTTAAGGTTAAGGTTCTAAGGCTATTGGGTGCACAGGGTGAATTGCTAATGAAGGAGGCAAGTAAGGGACATCGGACACAAGATGAGTAGAGGGTAAAGTGGAGTGCCATGAACACACATTAAAGAGAGTGGGTTTAGTATGCCCCTATAGGGGTCCCCTTTTTTCCTTTTTTTTTTTCTTTTCTCGCATGGGTTTCATGATGTTTTAGGGTAAAGTATGGGAAGGAGTATATTTAGAGGTGGATTACTGAGGGGAGGGAGGAGTGGGGAGGCCAAGGGGGTATCCTCTTCCTTGTGGGGGAGAGGGGTGGGGTGGGATTTAATTCCTTAGAATTCTCCCTTAATATTCATTTTTTACCCCTTTTTTTTTTTCTTTCTTTCTTTTTCTCCCCTTCTTCTTTGTTCCCCCTGCGTATTTTGAGGGGTGAGGGATGGTGGAGAAGGAAGGGTAATATGGGTTTTAGGTATGAAAGATATAAACCTTTGTAAAAGTTGGATATTGAGATTGGAAAAGTATGTTGTAAATTTGATTATGTATGTATTATTTTCTTTTTTATGGAATGGTGAAAATGGTGAAAATTTGAAAAACTTAATAAAGAGTGTTATAAAAAAAAAAAATCAGTTTTCGCATATAGAGGCGAGGTGATTGATGGAGGATATGTGTCGCCTCGCATGTGTTCATTTGCAGTGAACTAAGGTGAAATCCGGTCACCTTGGCAGGGTTGGTTCCGGACCAGATTTTGCAGTCCACTGGTGTCCACCAGCAGGTGGTATAAATAATCAGGAAGTGAGCAGAGGTGAGCTCTGACCTGGGACTCAGGAACCATCAAGCATGAGAAAAGCTGATGAAATGAACTTTGCTTCGTGACTGAAAAAAGGTTTGCATTATCTTTGTTTTGTGGGTGGCTGGGAGAAGCCCTTTACCTCTGTGTTAGGAAAACTGAAACTGTTTAGTTAGTGCCTGGATGACAAAGATTTATTTTCTGTTTTGTTTATTTGATTTACCTGCAACCTTTTAAAATAAACCTGGCTACAAGTCAGATTTTAAGAAAACCTCCAGTTTGAATTACCTTTTTCCCAGGGAAGGTGATCCCTGTTGAGCTAATCCCTCACAATATATAAACGAATAAATAAATAAAATGTCCCATGTGTGTAATCAATCAAGACAAATTCAGTAACCAAGTGCAAAAATGAAAGTGATTCTAAAGGAAGAAGGTTTTTACCTTAATGCACATGCATTAAGGTAAAAACCTTCTGTTTGCAGTCCCCCTCCCCCCTTACCTAAGCTCCATCACAATCCAACAATGTGCATTGAAGCATATTTTTAAAGTGTATGACACTGGAAATCGCACCTGAACGGGACTGAAAATCATACCTGAGTCTTTTTAAAATTGCACTGCGGCAGGCCCACAGCTTTGTGAGCCAGCTCCATAGAAAGCCGGTTTGATTCACATGTCATGTGCATCAGAGGCGGTTCAAAATGCATTCATGTCACATATATGTGAACCAGAGCAGGTACTGGTTTTAGTATCGGAGTATTTGCAGGAGTACAATTACTCCTGCAAATGCTTAGTATCAGCACCGATATCAGTATCAGTGCAACTCTAGTAAAAACTTGTTATTTTCAGCTCCTAGTCTATTGGTCAAACTGGGTGGGGGCAATATGCACATGGTGTAAGATCGCTGTAGATTTAACTGGGCCTTTGTAGTCAAAGATTACAAACTTTATTGAAAATAATTTCTTGGTACCCAGTATTTGTTGCCCTGCTTTATATATCTATATTGCTGGTGAACTGCCTAGAATTCTTTTCTTTTACAAAAAAAACAAAAACCAAAATTGTTCTGCATTGTAAAAACCATGAAACTGAATTTGAGGGAAAAAAACAGATTGAACAGCATTGATAGCTCAAACTTTCCTAATTTACAAATTAATATATAAGGCCTTGGTTACCCAAAAAATTTTGAGAAAACATAGTCTTGCAAGACAAAAGGAGCAGGATAATGGAGCAACAATAATGAGGAGAGTGGAAAAGACTTGCAAATAAAAGGATATAGAATGCCTTTGAAAGTCAAACAGAATAAAAACAGATATCTGAAATAACTGTATGATTTTATTGCCATAATGTACATAACTGTGTATACACCAAAACTGACATTTGTGTATTTTTCCATGTATTTACCTACTAGTTTGGCCTGCTCATTGATTTTCATTAAATAGATCACTGGATAAATGGATATTGTCTTACCATTCTTTTGTATGGATCTTTAAATAGTAAAACAAAAATACTGACTGGTAAATAAAAGAATGCATGATTGGAGACATTGCTTGAGCTACATAAGCAATAGAAGTCCTAAAAATAATCTGCTGTAAATTGCTCAGCCTAAAGCTGCATAACGACAGTAAGATATCCTTTACTTTTACCAACCATTAAATAGCGAGAACACAGACAAGACAAGAAGAGCCACTCTTGTGTCTCTGGATCAAGCAGCCCTGATGTAATAGTATATATTATAAACAAGGCTCCTAAAACACATAACATGTAGGGATTTTTACTGTGCCAATCGGCAATAACTATAAAAATAAAAAAATAAAATTAAAATTTAGATATTACATCATAAAACATTTACAACTTAAAAGGTGTAGTACAATACAATAAACTCCTAGTAGTATCCCACTTATTAGTACTTTATTATAAAGAATCTAGTGACACAAACTGTTATATTACAATTTCAACAATGAGATATTACAACTCTATACACATTTTGCAGAACAGGTCATTTTCATTAGGAGATACGGAGGTTGCAAGTTCTAATGAAATATATATTTTAATACAATATAATATACAGTATATTGTATATACAGTGTTCTTTCAATAACATAACACATATGTATAGATTGACATGTCATACATATACACTGCAAGTCCAAAAAGTAAAAAAAAACTGTCTACCAAGGGGACAGGAGTATGCAGAGAGCATGAGTGGAAAACTACATTGATCAAGTTGAAAAATGGCTCACTCATGGTATAACAAACATGAAGATAGAATATCTACAACATGAAAATAATGCATATATTGAAATTAAAATGGTCACAATACTCACTTATGATTAAAGACCGTCTCTTGTATATAGTCCTACAAGGTAAGACTCTCAAAGGGGCTCAAAAAAGGATCAGCCACATCACAGGATTCCCCACAAAATTTCTACAATATCAAAATATGTACTTGATGTCATTATATCTCTCATTTGTCAATATACTTATGTGATCCAATATAGAATCATACTCTAAATTATACACTGCAATCTGCTGAAAAACTGCCCTCTGGAACCCCAAGAAAACATAGTGGGTGTACACCCTCACTCTTAAGGCCCCTATGGTGCGGCGGTCGTACAACAATGGTCGTACAACAGCTTGTTGTACAATCATCCAACCATTAGTACGCGTGATTAGAACAGCCAACGTGTGACAGTTGTACAACAGCACTTGGATGAGCAGACTAGAAAACTTTTGTTGTACAACAAGGCATTGTACGACTGTTGACTCGTGTGTACAGAGAGGTTGGGCCAACAAAGATGTACGTGCAAAACACGCATGCTCAGAAGTCAGGAACGCCCGGAAGTGTCCATTTGTGTAAACCTACCTTCCTAATTCACAAATCACATGCACCTGAACTTTCTCTTTATACGCTCATAGCACATCACCACGTTAGGCTTGGTTGTACGATCGCTTAGTGCACGTCAGTGCGTGAGACACAACAGCCGACATACGATTTTTGACGTCCAGTCGTACGACCATCGCACCGTGTGTACGAGGCTTTAGGCGTCTTCCTGTTGGCACCAAGCAAGCCCTACATAATGCGATGACTTTAACTGGTCACGCATATGCGAACCACTATAGTTGCCATATGAAGGGGGTACAAACCTGTAAATCAGCCACTCATCCCTCAGTTACCCCTCAATGCCTAGAGCATTGCTCCAGGAAGGGAGCATAGAGTAAGGGACAGAGCACAAAGAGATCTCGAAAAGGGCAAAGATGACACAAGAGGGAGAAGGAATAGCAAATAGCCTACCATATCGATCTCTATAGTCCTATTCTCCACAATAGGTGTATCTCCATGCAAATGTAGTCCTCTAAAAACATCAAGCCCAAGTCCCCTGTTTGCATAGATATCCAGTCTATCCAATGCACATCCACATGATATATAATTAATAATCATAATTAATCCTACATTCAAAAAGGTGGTGTAAGCAGGCCCATAGTCACTGCCACGGAACAAGTATGAAGCTGTCAAAGTCAGAATTTCTGATCTGCATATTTGTTCTGGGTTGATAACTTAGAAACGATTGAGGTCACAGGGTCAAAACAACTGCTAGGAAACTTTGTAAAGGGTGTATGAATTGAATGGCAGCTCTCGTACTTTACCGACGAGATTTTCTTTCAGTGAAGTTTCATTTCTTCCAAGACTCTCTTTCAATACTGCCACCTGGTGTACTTCACTGGTGCTATATCTTCCACCTCTTACAGATATATACATTAGCAGTTATGTCAATGGATGAAAATATTTTATATACAATACGTGGTTGTAGTTGTATTTTCATCGTAATATACTTTAAATGCCATAATCATTTCCTTACAATATTTAATACAGTCTAATAACATTAAATTATACAGCATGGGGGGAATTAACAAAGAGAAATAAAGCAGTTATGTTGTGTAAATATTGGTGCATTTTCCATGACCCAAATTTATAATGGTATAAGTTTGATGTGGTATTACACCAGCCGCGCCAAATAACATTAAAGTGTTTTGCCACAGTTTCTATAAATGTCTGATGTGTGCACCAAAATAATGAAGCACTTGCACCATTGTCCTCATTTTAAAACCGTTCTAAAATATAAAGCAACATAGCTTTAGTTATGTGCCAATATTAGTAAGAGCACTTTATATCTGGCAAATCAAATAGGACTGCAACTAACGATTATTTTCATTGATTAGTTGGCCAATTATTTTTCCAATAATCGATTAACCAGATAAAAACTTCCAAAAAGTGTGGTGTATAATTTAGTTAATATGTAAGGTTTAAAAAAAACAATAATTTATTGTTGAATATCTACTGTATATGCAGTGGTAAATATAAATAACCAACTATATGGTTAGGGAACAAAATAGCCACTCCACTCTGAGAATCAGAGAATCAGGCTCAGAGATCAACATTTTTATTTAATGAAAACAAAAAAAAGAAATTACCTAAAATGCTGTTTTGCTGGTTTTCAGACAGGATTGTAATATAATATTATGCACAGGGCTGCTGTTAGAAACCACAGGGCCCTGTACAGCCAACCTGACAGCCCCCCCCCCCAAAATATCAGATTATTTTTTTGCTAAAATGCCACGACTGTGATTCTATGCTTTTCAGCCATGGCAGAAACTGTGCCCTTGTTGAACAAGACACATTCAGGTAAATTGCGCTGCTCTGCAAGTGCACCGCAACCACAAGCAAAGCACACAGTTACGGTGCATATGCGTGGGGTCAAAAAGCAATATGCCTCCTCGCGGTCTGTCAAATGTTCTCTGAAGAGCGATCCAAATGCTGACTGCTCTTCAGAGAGCAAAGCACATGTGAACGAGCCCTTAATTTTTTTTTAATTATTTTTTAGAATTTACATTTTTTTACATTTACTTTTAATTTAGAGTTTTATTTTTTATTTACTTTTTTAACATTTTTTTAACAGCCTTGTTGGGGGGCTTTGGTGAAATATCAGGGGTCTAAACAAACCCCTGATGTCTCACTTTTGAGACAGAGAAAGGGAATGAGGGCAGAGATTCCCATGTCCCTTTCGCTGCAGCCTCAGCTGCACTGGACAGTAAATGAATGGGAAGTGCTCTGTGCTGAGCGGCTTCCTGTTCATTTACAAACTGAAGCATAGTAAACACAGCTTACTATGTGTCAGTTATGATTGGACATAGTGAGTGATCGGTACCGACATAGGCAGACTGCCGTTCTGCATCTTTACTGAATTATCGGCAGGTGCCGGCAGACATTAAGTCCACGGTACCTGCTGATCAGCTCCCACTGTGATTATACACATGCCTGGTAACCGGAAGTACAGGATCACATATATATCTATGTGATCCTGCAGACAGCGGCCGCCCTGTAGCAGTATATCTGCTATAGGGCGATCAGCAAGTGGTTAAATGGTGACTGTATGTGAGAAAACTATTTCATCTAAGGTCTCTAAAGAAGACATGCAGCCACAAAATGAGTTTGGGTGAGAAGTGGTTCAATCCTAAAGTGCATAAGGGGTTCTTTACTGATAGAGTGGTAAAGATGTGGAACTCATTTCTACAGCTGGTGGTGTCAGTAAGGAGTGTAGATAAATGTAAAAATAAATTAGATGTGTATTCTCAGCAAACACAATGTACAGGAATATGGAAAGTAATAATGGGTCGGTAAATTACTGTGACCCTCGAACAAACTGGAGAAAAAAAGACAAATGCAGTGCATAAAAACAGAGGGAAAGAGAGGGAGATGTAGAAAGAACTTGGAAGATGCTTTTTGGGGAGAGGAGAAGTCTGGAGGGCAGCTGGAGAGGCAGTGTCAGATTCCTGGAGCCAGGTTTCAGTAATAGCAAGGAAATTGAGGAAGCTGGAGAGTAAAGGTCATTGACAGAGGCAAGTTTGTTGGAGACAGAGCGGGCATTCCAGAGGGCACACAAAACGGGGGGGGGGAGGGGGGGCTGACTCTTGGAATCAGGGGAATTGAGATAAGGCAGTGGGAGTTAAGGTTATTGTCAGAGAAGCTTAGACTACCAGTTCTGGGGGTAAGAGTCAGCTGGAGGAGGGCCAGGGTATGAGGCAATATCCACAGAGATAAGGAGTAGTAGGAGGGTGAGGGCAGTAAGGTGGGAGTGGGATCTATACAAGGGCTGGCGCTGCAGTGAAGTGGAAGTGGTGACATTGTGTGGGCTCAGAATGAGTAGGAGATGATAAGTGCAGTAATTCTGAGAAGCCTACCCCTCCGCCACCTAAGAACTGTACTTGAGTCACCTCTATCAGATCATCCCCTGCAACCATTACCTTTTGTACCACCTCCCCCTCCCTTTAGATTGTAAGCTCCATGAGCAGGGCCCTCCTATTCCTTCTGTATTGAACTGTATTATAATTGTACTGTGTCCCTTCTTTTTTGTAAAGCGCTGTGCAAACTGTTGATGCTATATAAATCTTGTATTACAATAATAATAATAATTGTGACATAAACATGTGGACCAGTGTCTTTATTTAACCTTACCACCTCTGTAACTATATGTAAGTATGTAACCCAAAATAATTTGTTTTTTTTTATTAATAATAATAATAATAATAATAATAATAAGCATGTTATACTTCCCTGATCTGTGCACCTCTTTCCCAGCGAGTGTCCCCATAGGAAGCCACTTCATCATTTTTTTGAAGTTGTAATTTTTGTTAAATAAAATGTGTTTTTTTCACAAAGTTATCATATCTCACACACAGCATAGGCATGCTTATAATTACACCCCAAAACACATTCTACTATGTCTCCCGATTATGGGAATATCACATGTCTGAGACTTATTCACAACCTAGATGCATAGAGGGCCCAAAATCCAAGGAGCACCTTTGAGCTTTCAATGAGCATAAATTGCGCATAAATTACACATCTAATTTCCTAACTACCTATCACATTTTTGGAGGCCCAGGAGCACCTGAATAGTGGAAACACCCATAAAATTACTCCATTTTCAAAGGCAAACACTCCAAGGTATTTTCTGAAAGACATAATGAGTCTTTTGAAAATGGCATTTTTTGCAACAAGTTTTTTGGAAAATGCAGGAAATAAAATGAAAATTATTTTTTCACTTGCAAATTAATAAGTTTTTTCTAAAGCCGGCCATAGACAGGGCGATTTTCTTTTCTGCAACCATAGGGACATATGATCATTTTTAAAAACCGAAAACTTTTATTTACATAAGCTTTTCTGCACACAAAAAGATATCACTTTGCCTGACTGAAGAAGAACTTCATTAAAACCAGCAACTGTAAGATAATGAACACTTTGGTCAAGACTATCTAACTTACAACATATATAGAGTGCAGGAATCAGGATTTTTTAGGTCCCATGATATTTATGCAAATGCTTTTCCAATAAATCAGAAATATGTGTACAAACTGTAAATAAGTAATTTGGTTTAAAAATCTGAAGGTTTTTAGAAAAAAAGCATATATTTTGTGAAAGAACGTGACCTGAAGAAAAGAAAAAGGTGCTACTGATTTTTTATGCCCTTTTCACTGAAAATACACTAGATCATTATTAGCACACATAAACATAACTTACAATTCGTTTACTTGGGGCGTAATAATGAGTATACCCGTGCAAAGCCGTGATTGCCCACATGGGGATGCACAATTATGCTGTGCATTCCTGTGCAGGAAGTCCTATTCAGGTCAATGGGGATGCAGTGGCTGCATGGACACAGCCGTTATTTCAAATCTGACGCCCATGCAGCTGCGGGTGCACGGCCCTGAGAGCAGACAGTGTGAATTCAGGGACATGCACCAACACAGATGTCATATTGGGAGCAGCAGCCGATTGACATCAATGGGACTGTCTGTATAGGGATGCATGGAACACCTGTGTATGCCCGTGTCAGTAAACACAGCCTCACACAGACATACACTGTAGTGCATCATTTGTGGACAAGGCCCTACTATTTTTTTTTTTTTTTACAATGTTATTTGTAATATTTTTTACTTTTTTTGGTGGTGGGGGCTTTGGTGAAACAACAGCTCCCCTGAAGGGGGTTGTAAGGGGACATATAGTGATCAGTCGCTTTCTCTGCAGCCTTAGCTGTACTGTAGATTAATAGAAGCCTCTCTACAGAGGTCCCTATTCATTAAAAAGCTGAAGCATAGTAAACAATTTGCTATGCTTTAGTGATGAATAAATAAAGAAGGTATCTGTCCCGATCGCTCACTGTGTTCATTCAGGAATTCATGTCATGTTTACCAGATACCCCCAGCTCTCCATCCTGACACCAATCTCCTACTCCAGCAGCAGCTGCAGCTGGCGGGAGGGGGAGGAGGAGAAGCCGGCCAGCAGCACTGTATGGAGGGGGTTTCAGGGGGATCTGTGGTGGAGGGGGCAGTACAGGGGATTGGAGCAGCAGGGGAAATCTATTTGGACAGTTGAATCCCCCTGTAGCTCCCCTGCAGCACCAGGAGGGTAGAGGGGGAGAAGCTGTCAGCCACAGCGGATTGGTGCTGGGGTGGATAATCATGGATTACTCCTGGTGTACAGTGTTTGACAGGACACAGTGGGCCCCCATTCCCTTGGGGCATTTTTCCTGGCACACACTTGCACACTGGATGATATGCCACTGCCCTTTAGGCTATGCCAACCGGTCCAGAGCAACTATAAGGCTATATTTACACGGATGATTAGGAAGATCTATGGCAAGAATCAGTTGATTTCTGTGGCTGGAATCCCATGTGTATGCATACAGCTGCTACTGGAGAGCCTGTACAACTGACAGGCAGCCTATGGCCACATGTAATCACACGTGGATCAATTATCTGCACTTAGGCATAGATGATCGGCCTTGGACGCAGAAAGACTGCATGCAAATAATCACTCCTTGGACAGTATTTTATTTTAAAAAGGATATGCCTAAAGTTTATGATAAACAGTACTTTAAATTATATGTCATCAAATTAGGGTTAGATCTGCTTTAATTTGGAACCCAATTTTTTTACAAGAAAATATTTGTAATTCTGTTTAGCCAGTCTTGTGAACCACACAATCTTCTCCTACACTGCATAGCCAGGGGAGACCCCCCAATTCACTGATCTGATCATTTCTGTGCTCCGTGCCTGCTTCTGAATCCAAAATGGACAAGAGCATCTGCATCAGTGGTTCTCAACTCCTGTCCCCAGGACCCAACAACAGGCCAGATTTTAAGTATTACCTTGGGGAGATGCAGACTAGAATTCTGCAATCACTGAGCAGCAAATGATATCACCTGTGATGTATTTCAGTTATCCTGCAAACCTGGCCTGTTAGTGGGTCCCGAGGACAGGAGTTGAGAACCATTGATCTACATGTTCCTGACATCCGTCTTCTGTAAAACATATCAGCAGTGTTTACTGTCTAAACTCCTACCCTCTAGTACTCCCAACAGGTATTGTTTAGAGAAACACCTGTTGTATTTACCAAGCAAGACCTATTCATGGTGAAGGAAATTCTGTCAACGTTAACTGGGTACTTGAGTTGAAAAACACTGCAATAAAGTAAAGTTTAATCAGTATAAAATGCATGACCTTTACCAAGGTCAGGCCAAGAGGTGCTTCTGCCCATGAAGGCTCCAGCCTTGGGAGCTGTGGTAAGTGGGGCTGGGCAAGGGCAGGTTAAAGTTTCAGAGGACCTCGCTATCAAACTAACACTGCCAGTGAAGTACTGCAGGTTATATAAGGAGAGCGGCTCTTCCAATGTTATTAATAAGGTTCCACTGACAGCGGGTCCACTCTGTGTATCAGAAGCACTGACAGTAGCTCCCAAAACACATACCAGGACCAGCTGTTGAACTGACGGCTGAGCCCTGCTGCTGACATTAAAAGACAGTAGGTTTTTGCCCTATAACCCTTAGGAACACTTATGAATTTTTAATAACTAATTCCTCCCTTATCTATTTTTTTTTTACCATTAATTTTGTTGTCTAACATTTATATCTATTTTATGCATTCGTTTTTGTAACCCCACATTCCAAAATGCACAAAAACACTCTATTTGTGAATAACCCCAGAAACCTGTGTACCAGAGCTGCACGATTTTTTTTGCTTAGAATAAAGATCACCATTCTTGTGGTATAACATCATCTTTCACATTATACAAAAACATTGGGCTAAGTTTACTGTCCAGTTTTTTTTTTTATTCATACATTAGTGTATTTTTTTTCCCAAAAAATTGTGTTTGAAAGACCGTTACGCAAATACAGTGTGACATAAAATATTGCAACAACCACCATTTTATTCTCTAGGGTCTCTGCTAAAAATATATATATATAATGTTTTCTGCAATTTTCTAGAAAAAAATACTGATTTTAACTTGTAAGCAATACGTGTCAGAAAAGGTCTTAGTCTTTAAGTGGTTAAACTGACCTAATTTACAGACAGATGTTCATCTGTTTGAGCTAAAAGAACATACAATGTTTATAGTTATCTCAGCACTGAACAATGTTGATAAACATTCACAGGCTTTTTTTTTTTTTTGACAGCTCTGAGCAAAGAACGGCTCTGCACTTGTTACATTGAATCGTAGAAATTCCGGATTAAGATCTGGAGGGGGGTTTAATCAAGATTGTGATTTTTTTAACAATTAATCATGCAGCTCTACTTTGTACCAAAGGGACCAATCACAAAATTGTTTTACTTTTGATAGCTTACAACCTACAATAGTTAGTTCCCAGAGGGAAGAACAGGTTCGGGTTATAATGTTACTGAACGCCAGGCTCTGTTTTACCATGCCTATTATGACTTACTTGGCTTAATGTGGCTGTAAACCTCAGACATGAAAAATTACCAATGCACATCCCACTATAGGGTTACTAGCCTGAATCCAAAGCACTGAGTCTGGTTCCTCTCTGATGTCTGATCCCTCTGCTGTCTGCATGAGTCACTGCCTCAGGGGAGATGGCCCGCCCCCCTCCATCAGGTGATTCATAGCCTCAGCTTTGTATGCTTTTTCTACGGCAGTATGTAGAAATCACACTACAACTTTATGCTTTAGCTTTTCAGTGTGCGTAACATCAGAACCCCACCCCCTGCTTTCTATAGCTGAGAGAGGCTGTAGAGGAGAGGGTCCTGCAAATAAACAGGTACAACTTATATAGGAGGATTTGTCACTTCACTGGCTATATGTAAGGGGTTTACAACCACTTTAAAGTGGAATTTCAGGCTAAACCTAATCAATCTTAAGAATTATCCCTCATCCCCTCCTAACACCTTCTACCAAAAAAAATGTATGTACCTATTTTCAGCCTTCTCCGGTCCAGTCATGTGACCTGGATTCACTATGTCAGCGGCAGCTACAAGGAGAAGGAGTGAACGTCAACAATGGATGGGTCATAGGAGCCTTTGGGTGATGTCTCCTCTCCGAGGCATTCCAGCTGTTGTCTGAGCACTCTCTCCTCTCCCCTGCAGCTGCCACTGGCTGGCACAGTGCATCAGATGACTGAACCAGAATGGGATAAAAATAGGTAAGTATATACAGTGCATCTTTCTTACACAGGTTAGTTAGCATAGGTGTTAGGAGAGGGAGGGAGCATTTTTATGACTAGTTAGGTTTAGCCTGGAATTCTACTTCAACCGGCAGCAGCCCATCCATAAGGGGCAGAGGGGTGCCGCCCCCCTAATCTCTATGTGCCCGGCCCCTAATCTCCATGTAGGGCGCCAGAGGCCTAAAGTTCTATGTTTTTTTTTTTTTGCGAAGCACATGATTAGAGCCAGAGGCTCAACATTTGCTATTGTCTTCCTGCATCTCCTCCTAGCCAGGAAGCAGGTTCTGAGACCCGATTGGCTGGTTAGGAGAAGTGGCGGGAGGAAAGGCCGCTGAAGCTGCCGAGACCTGGATGGGGTAAGTGCTGAGTGGGGCTGGCGAGAGGACGAGCGGGGAAGGCGAGCGGGGGTTTGTTTTCCTCCCACCATAAAATGGAGCACCAGCCGCCACTGACTTCAACCATGTTGGAAACCCCCCCACCTTCCATTATGGTTCCATCTGCCAGCCCCCACATCACTAGGGGACACTTTAGTGACATAGGGGCCAGATGGAGCCACAACACAAAAAGGGGAGACTAGGCATCTGGGCATCCAACACTTGTGTCATAGATGTAATTCTGCAACAGAGCAAAGATTAGACACTGCCTGCCTCCAAGGTAGGTATCTGTCTCATTTTACAGTATGTTGTACTGCAGTTTATTCTTCCTTGCGACAGGGACACCTTTAAGGTAAACACTGCATTAATAACTTACACCATGTAAGAACTAAAAATATGCTATCATTTTATTTTATAAATGCATTACTGCTTTCTATCTTACTTTACTTGAATGCTACTAAAGTTTATTGGTGACATAAAACTGGTTAAATACATTTTGGCTCATAGTCTAGCAGATGGAAAAAGGTTTCACAGCAAAAACAAATTTAAAAAGTGGCAAAATATGTCTTCTGATATGCTTGAAAACACGTCACAAGCTGCGTAGAAAGAAAAAAACATAAAACATTTTCAAAGATACAATCATAAAATACTGCACCTAAGGAATAAATTGCGTGGAAAACCAATCCCAGCCAGTTGTGAATAGTTATTATATCATTTTAAATATATTTTATTCATATCAACTGATGAACTGAAAAACAAGTGTGAACAATGAAATCAGTTTCTCCCAGATTTTCCACTGGATCTAGCAAAAATTATAGTTTTAATCTTTCGAGTTGCTATGAGCAACAACCCCTCCAATTATTTTGAGTAATCCCTTACCTGGAAATTGATATTAACAACAATATTAAAGTAGTATTAAACCCAAAACAAAAATGTTGTATATTGCAGCTTACCAATTCTTAGAAGAGTTGGGTGCATTTTTTTTCTTTTTTTAGGCTTTGTTTTCCCTAATTCTCACCTAGTAACCCTATCAGTTAGGCTGGGTTTACACTAGTGTGAATTGGATGTGGGTTTTCCGCATCCAATTCGCAATAGCAGGAGATTGTTACCAGCTCTCTATGGAGCTGGTTCACACATTTCCGGAGCGGCTCCGGTGTGAATTTGCACAGGGGTCGGTGCGTCTTTTGATCCATTTCAGGTCCGAATTCAGCCAAAGATTCGGACTGAAATCAGACCTGAAATGGTGAACCAGGACACACTGGACCCCTGCTGTGAGCTGGAGCATGGTCCAGTGTGAGTCCAGCCTAAGTCTGTTTTCAACTACCTTTAACAGACCAGCTTTCCAGCTAAAGTGTCAGTTATAGAGTTGAGGCAAACTATTTAAAGAGGAACTAAAGGCACACATACTTAAGCCTGGTACACTATGAGTTTTTTCCCATTCAACCCAGCGAGACGGAGCCGCTGTACTAACAATCCGATGTTAGTACAGCGATTTCCCCTGCTGAGCTGTTGTGCTCTAACTGGGGGGTGCCCCCCAACACCAAGCCCCCCACCCCAAAACACTCCGATCAGCGATCTCTGCCATTGGCTGAGAGTGCCGACCTGGAGTCGGCCGGCTGCTGGTTTTCCAAACGGACCCGGCTTCTGTCAGAACCGGCCAACTATGTCTTCGGCTTGCGTGTGAAAAAGGAACAACTGTAGCAAAGCTTCTTTCTTCACTCCTATGTGATGGTGTTTAAATATCCACCCTTAAGCCTCGGTTCACACTGATCCAATCTGAGAGATCGGATTTGATTTGCGCCGCACTGCACTGTGAGTCACATGCGATCTCATAGAGATAGTATGGCTGAGATCGCATCGCAATCGGATCAAACTCGCACAGGACCCTTTTTGTTCGCAGGGTCAGAATCGGATTGCATGGTGATTCAGACCATGCAATCCAATTCCTGTGCGAGTCTGCAGATGGCACTGCCATATGCGAACTGAAAAGGGGGTGTCATTAACAATGTACTGACACCTCCCTTCAGTTCGCATAGCGCAGTGTGAACTGCCCCCGGGAGGCTAGCAATGTGGGAACCCGCAGTGGATTTCCAGGGTCCCCGCATCGCTGCAGTGTGAACCGAGCCTAAAACTCCAAAAACAAACACCACGTGTTGTTCTCCACCCACATGGATCTGCACTCACAAAAAGATACACACTTTCACAAATATGGCAATTTCATTTATGGGATCCCAGAAAGACAAAAGTGGCCTCTTCAATCACTGAGCTGTCTTCTGATATTTATATGCAATCTTTTCACCAATGAACATACAAAGGAAGAGACTATACATAGTGTGATACACAAGGCCATTATACTCACGTTTAAATTGTACAACAAAGCATCCAAAATATCCACAGTGGACCACAGCAGTGAGTAGCGAGCACTCCTGTCTGTGTCTGTCTGGAAGAAGTCCTCAGACCGCCAAAATGCATTAGGGTGCAGCCTGTGTGTATTTATAGGCAGCATTCAGTTGTGTATCAGGCAGTGCGTCTTCTCACAGCGTGGCTAATTTTATGTGTGAGACACAGACAAGAGCAATCGCTACTCACTGCTGTCGTCTGCTGCTGGGGATATTTTGAAAACTTTGGGCCTCATGCACACTGGAGGTTTTTACAGCTGCTCCTAGGGGCGTTAATCGTTTTTTTTACTGCCTTTAAAGTTTAAACGCCCATGCATGTTATTCTATGTGTCCCTGCACACATAGGCTTTTAGCAGTGTTTAGTGGCAGGAAAATTTTAGAGGCAGGAGAAAAACCCAGGAACAGCAGGGTTTGGGCGGAAAAAACGCTTGACACTACTAAATGTGGCTAAATACACCTAAAAGCTAGCACTTGAGTAATAATTCATTTCAGTAGCCAGAATAAATTATTATCAGAAGAGCAGGTGAACTCAGTCCAATAGAACCATGTTTTATGGCAGTGTTCTTCCCTAAGGTTGGCAGATTTCACAAGCATTTCCTTAGCGAACCACGGGCTGATGGGTGGTGAGGCCATCTGCTTCCAGTATAATGGGATGCATGCTATTGCTGCATTCACTGCATGTAATATTAGGGAGTAGGGATGGGCCGAACACCCCCCTCCCGGTTCGGTTTGCACCAGAACACCGAGAACAGGGCCGTCAAAAGGGGCAGCTGCCCTGGGCCCTGTCATTGTTGTGGGGCCCAAAGCAGCTGTCTCATACTTGCCAAACTATCCTGGTTTAAATTCCCTTGTCCCTTGAAGTTTTAGTCCTGTGCTGTGTCCTGATATCTCAGTGTGAAGTGCTGCTATTAATGCTGCCCAGCTCTGCCCTATTGTGTACAGATGACTCACCTGCAGCCCTATGTTTACATGTAAATAACCGGCATTGACATGTAAATAGCAGCAACATTCATATGTAAATAGTAGTGGTCAGCGGCATTCATATGTAAATAAAGGTGGCATTCATATGTATATCATACCCCCGAGGTCATATCCACCATCACCTATGCTGAATGCTTGAAAGTCCTGCCTGCAACTGTGGTCATTAAGCCTAACATCAGCCTGTTCTGCAAAGGTAAGCAAATTGGTGGGGTGAGGGTAGTGTGGGGTGTGCAGAGGTAGGCAGAGAAGGAATTACAGATTGGGGTGCACAGGTGAGCAAGGGGGGGATGTATAGAGGTAAGGAAGTTGGGTGCAAAGATGAGCAGAGGAGGCATGTAGAGTTAAAGGGGAGGGGGTGGAGTGGAGAGAAAGGGGGCGGTTTGGGGTGCAGAGGTTAGCAGGGGGTTTTAGGAGACAAACGTGTACTGACAGGGTGGATAAAGATGTAGGTCACGTGTAGGGCAGCCCATTCATTTCAATGGGCTGCTCTATGCGCTACAAATGCAGAAGAAAGTTCCCAACCCTTTTTCAAAATTACACTGTGCCAAAGAACATGTCAGCAGATGTGTGAGGGTGTCATTAACAATTGATGGCACTGCTGTGTATCTGCTAAAGGGCAGCACGTTTCTGTGATGTCAGGAAATCAACTTTGCATTCTCCAGTCCATGGTGTGCAGGCAGTGAGGAGATCATGTGCTGTAACTTCTAACAACCAATCAGTGAGCAGTAATGATGTACAGTAACCTCTAGCAACCAATCAGTGAGCAGTATTCACGTACAGTAATCTCTAGCAACCAATCAACAAGACAAAATCATGTGCTGTAACCTCTAGCAACTAATCAGTAAGCAGTAATGATATGCTGTACGCTCTGGCAACCAATTACAATCACTGCCGATATGATTCAGTAAACTGATTTTGAGTCTAGCAGCTATTTATTGTATGTCTCGGAGCAGGTGGAGAGCAAAGTTGCATGGGGGGCCCAATAAAATGTTTTCCCAGGGTCCAATCCATATTAACCACTTGCCATCCGCCCTGCCGTCAAATGAATGGCTATTGTTCTGGGACAACGTCATATGATTTCGTCCCTTTAAGCCGGGATTGCGAGCGATCGGGCGCGCGCATCCCGGCTCTGTCGGTGTCGGCGTGTCCCCAGGACACACTGCGTCCCCGACAGGGGTGAACAGCCATTGGTTATGGCTGTTGACCATGTGATCGGCCGTGACAAAGTCACGGCTGATCACAAATGGCACGTCCATTGTTCGCACGGCGCGTGCACGCGATCAGGAGCGTGCCACGCGTGCGCGTCGGTAGCGGTGTGTTCCCAGGAAACACTGCCTGTCAACGACAATGGTATCAGCCGCCGGCCAGCGGCTGTTACCTTGTGATCGGCTGTGATCTACTTCACAGCCGATCACATCCAATGTAAACAGAGCGGTAACTCACTGTTACCAGCTCTTCTCTCCTCACAGTGTCCAGTGTGAGGAGAAAAGAGCTGGAATCAGTGAGTTACTGATCTGTATAGTAAAAACACACACCTGTCACATCCCCCTGCCCCCCCTCCAATGCACCTGTCACCCAACAGTCACCCCATATGCCCCCATAAAGTGTACCTGTCACCATAAAGTGTACCTGTCATCATAAAGTGCACCTGTCCTCAGACTGCCATCATAAAGTGCACCTGTCATCCGTCAGTGACCGTGGCATGTCACCCGTCACCCATCAGTGACCACCGCCAGTCACCCGTCACCCATCACTGACCACCGCCAGTCACCCGTCACCCATCACTGACCACCGCCCGTCACCCATCAGTGACCACCGCCAGTCACCCATCAGTGACAACCGCCAGTTACCCGTCACCCATCAGTGACCACCTCCAGTCACCTGTCACCCGTCACGCATCTGTGATCACCGCCAGTCACCTGTCACCCGTTACGCATCTGTGACCACTG
>BLSH010342424.1:1212130-1224785 GCA_018402905.1 Glandirana rugosa
AGGACAGGTCCGGTAAAAAGTCGAAAGTCGCGATAGTGTGAAACTTACTGTTAATGAGTCAGTACGTTGTGACATGGGTATACTTTAAACGTAGGATGTTGCATGACTGAGTAATTGTCATTCAAAGTGTGATAGCGCTGAAAGCTGAAAAATGGCCTGGACAGGAAGGGGGTTTTCGTGCCCGGTACTGATGTGGTTAAAGACGGCCTTGCATGCGAACCCTATTAAAGTCTATGGTACACTAACATGAAAAATCAAAGTGCTCATTTTATAGGCTTATATGCAATTATTGCCATAAAAAGTGTATGGGGACCCGGGTACTGCCCTAGGGGACATGTATCAACGCAAAAAAAACGTTTTTAAAACAATTGTTTTTTTCAGGAGCAGTGATTTTACTAATGCTTATGTCACATGACGTCAGAAGCGGCGGGGTCACTCAGTTACGTCACCGGGTGGCCCCTCCCTAGCCTATATAAGAGCTCTCAAACTGAAAGAGACAACAATCTGTGGGAGCCCTCCCATCGAGGAGGAGTTTTTTCGGTTGTTCTATTTTTCGGGTCGTCTGGCACCGTGATTCATGTGGATTACATTGCAGGACACTTTTTTTAATAAAGGAATTGTCCAAAACTGTCTCCTATGGTTTTTTACTTTTTTGACACGTTTTTGGTTGATGGTTAGGGGTACAATGTACCCGATACCCATTCACATGGGGGGGGGCCTGGGATCTGGGGGCTTTGAGATTCAGATAAGCCCCCCCGCCCACAGACCCAACAACCACCGGCCAGGGTTGTGGGGAAGAGGCCCTTGTCCCCATCAACATGGGGACACGGTGTTTAGGGGACCCCAAAGCATTCTCCCCATGTTGAGGGCATGTGGCCTGGTATGGTTCAGGAGGGGACCCATCCTGACCTGCAAGGTTGCATGCTCAGATAAGGGCCTGGAATGGATTTGGGGGGGGGGGGCACATACTGTTTTTTTTCCTAATTCTGTCATAGGGTTCCCCTTAACCACTGTAATACACTGTGTTATATATACTACATTGACTGCACTGTATATGTATATATTTATATATGTAGTTGTGCTCATAAGTCTACATACCCTGGCAGAATTTATGATTTCTTGGCCATTTTTCAGAGAAGACTCAGAATCCAGAAACATCAGTGCAGCACAGGATGAAAGATGCAAGGGTATGTCAGGAGTCCAGAAACTCATTGGCCTTTTATACATTCACATTAATTACAAGCAAACAGATCACAGGTGAGGATAGTTACCTTTAATAGCCATTCAAACCCCTTTGTGTCAACTTGTATGCATATTATCAGGCCAAAATCACCAGGGTATGTAAACTTTTGATCAGGGTCATTTGTGTAGTTTATGTTGTCATTATGATTTAAAAAGAGTAAACACAGTTGATTTAAAATAAATGGCTTCAGCCAAACACTAACCATGAGTGAAAAAAAAATGTTTTTGTGTTATCATTCATATTCTCTGAAAAATAGCCAAGAAATCATAAATTCTGCCAGGGTATGTAAACTTATGAGCACAACTGTATATATACAGTATCTGACAAAAGTGAGTACACCCCTCACATTTTTGTAAATATTTTATTATATCTTTTCATGTGACAACACTGAAGACATGACACTTTGCTACAATGTAAAGTAGTGAGTGTACAGCTTGTATAACGGTGTAAATTTGCTGTCCCTCAAAATAACTCAACACACAGCCATTAATGTCTAAACTGCTGGCAACAAAAGTGAGTACACACCTAAGTGAAAATGTCCAAATTGGGCCCAATTAGCCATTTTTCCTCCCCGTTGTCATGTGACTCGTTAGCGTTACAAGGTCTCAGGTGTGAATGGGGAGCAGGTGTGTTAAATTTGGTGTTATCACTCTCACTCTCTCATACTGGTCACTGGAAGTTCAACATGGCACCTCATGGCAAAGAGGATATGAAAAAAAATTGTTGCTCTACATAAAGATGGCCTAGGCTATATGAAGATTGCCAAGAACCTAAAACTGAGCTGCAGCCTTGTGGCCAAGACCATACAGCGGTTTAACAGAACAGGTTCCACTCAGAACAGGCCTCCCCATGGTCGACTAAAGAAGTTGAGTGCATGTGCTCAGCGTCATATCCAGAGGTTGTCTTTCAAAAATAGACGTATGAGTGCTGTCACCATTGCTGCAGAGGTTGAAGGGGTGGGGGGGTCAGCCTGTCAGTGCTTAGACCATACGCCGCACACTGCATCAAATTGGTCTGCATGGCTGTCGTACCAGAAGGAAGCCTCTTCTAAAGATGATGCACAAGAAAGCCCACAAACAGTTTGCTGAAGACAAGCAGACTAAGGACATGGATTACTGGAACCATGTCCTGTGGTCTGATGAGACCAAGATAAACTTATTTGGTTCAGATGGTGTCAAGCGTGTGTGGCGGCAACCAGGTGAGGAGAACAAAGACAAGTATGTCTTGCCTACAGTCAAGCATGGTGGTGGGAGTGTCATGGTCTGGGGTTGCATGAGTGCTGCCGGCACTGGGGAGCTACAGTTCATTGCGCAAACCATAAATGTCAACATGTACTGTGACATACTGAAGCAGAGCATGATCTCCTCCCTTTGGAAACTGGGCCGCAGGGCAATATTCCAACATGATAACGACCCCAAACACCCCCTCCAAGACGACCAATGCATTGCTAAAGAAGCTGAGGGTAAAGTTGATGGACTGGCCAAACATGTCTCCAGACCTAAACCCTATTGAGCATCTGTGCTGGCACCCCCCCCCCACCCCCAAAAAAAAATAAAACTTTAAAATGTGAAATTTGGATTGTAGTTGTGGTGCATTATTACCATTGTAAACTGCAAAACAAAAAAAAAAGGAATTTGGGAGGCCTCCTGAACACCTGACAGCAGCCACTTAACTGCATTCTGAAAAGAGATCCATTGTGGGTTGTTTTTCAGAGTTTTGGCTAGTGTGAACCCATTGTACATCCATTGTAATGCCGCCAATACAATACAAGCTAACACCTATGCTGCACAGATGTCAGGTTACTTTCACCCTGTTAAAAAGGACAGGAACATGGGTGGCATTACAATGGCTGTTATTAAGGGGGGGGGGGGGCACAGGTGCTTCTAACAGCTCCCTGTATTTCCTGGGCCAAACATTTGCTTGCTCTCTTCTACTTCCCCTCCATCATTGGAGGATCTTCACTGCACAGTTCAGGAGCCTGAGTGCAGACTTCTCCCTCATTAGAGCTGCCGCTTGCTCAATCCTGCACTACAGGAAGCCCGCTGTACTTACTGTGACATACTGTAGCAGAGCATAATCTCCTCCCTTTGGAGACTGGGCTGCAGGGCAGTATTCCAACATGATAATGACCCCAAACACACCTCCACGACGACTGGCCAAGCATGTCACCAGACCTAAACCCTATTGAGCATCTGTGGGGCATCCTCAAACGGAAGGTGGAGGAGTGCAAGGTCTCTAACATCCACCAGCTCTGTGATGTCATCATGGAAGAGTGGAAGAGGACTCCAGTGGAAAACTGTGAAGCTCTGGTGAAGAGGGTTAAAGCAGTTAAATAATGGTGGCCACACAAAATATTGACACTTTGGACCCAATTTGGACATTTTCACTTGGGGTGTACTCACTTTTGTTGCCAGCAGTTTAGACATTAATGGCTGTGTGTTGAGTTATTTTGAGGGGACAGCAAATTTTCACTAACAATTTAGACAAGCTGTACACTCACTACTTTACATTGTAGCAAAGTGTCATTTCATCAGTGTTGTCAAGAAAGTGTACTCACTTTTGTGAGATACTGTATATATATATATATATATATATATACTAGACAGCCTTATCTGTATATATAGTCTGTATATATAGTCTACACTGAACGCACTGTATGCATAGTCTTAGACACACATTTGCTGCAAAGGACCCATAATGTTAGTTGTTCTGCGAAAAAAACAAATACCCAATGTTCGATTCGAACTTACGTTCGACTCGAACACCGGGACCATCCCTGTTATAGAGCATTTATATCACTTTATCAGCATCA
The DNA here is from genome assembly GCA_018402905.1 of Glandirana rugosa. Taxonomy (NCBI): domain Eukaryota; kingdom Metazoa; phylum Chordata; class Amphibia; order Anura; family Ranidae; genus Glandirana; species Glandirana rugosa. The sequence continues at coordinate 1,216,186 of BLSH010342424.1, forward strand.
AGGTTAAATTGAAAAGAAAGGCTGCTGCCTCTGATGGCATCTGTTTATCTGTCAGTTTGAAAATTCAATGTCTGACCTGTGCCCAAAAATCAGGGAGCCCTGGGAAAGATCAGAAAACTAGGAGTATGGTGCCCTCCTCCTGTCTAAACCTCCAGCATAATAGTGAACTCTGGGGGAACAATCAATGTAAGGTTGATGGAAGCCTGTACCATCTTGTTAAGATTTTATAGCCTGTCTCCTGGATTTTACATAACATCAAGGCCTTTCGGGTCATTTGGATGATTCGTTCACTTTGTTGTTCAGTTGTTGGCTGAATGGGTCAGGTTGCGATAAGATCGGAGAAAGCCATGCGATACTGGTTCTTCAGATAGGCATCATTTCTCAAATTCTGTGCGGTCATGGAGAATTCTACTTCTCTCCAGTTATGTGTCACTAAATGTTGAAGTTGCATTGTTTTCTATAGAGAAGGAGCAGGGTCAAACTTATTTATATTTGTCTGAGAGTGACCGCCAGAGGTCCCACGCCAAAAGTTCCCCCCATGGAATCGTTGCCCTTGAACAGTAGCCAGGAACTCCTGGTTCAAAAAGTGGGTGTGTAATTATAGGAGTCATATAAGAACAGAGCTGGTGCTAGATTTATTTTTGCGCCCTAGGCAAGACCAGCTACTGACACACCCCCCAAAAAAAAATAAAACTTTAAAATTTGAAACTTGGATTGTGGCTGTGGTGCATTAAAACCATTGTAAACTGCAAAACAAAAAAAACAGGAATTTGGGGGGCCTCCTGAACACCTGACAGCAGCCACTTAACCACACTCTGAAAAGGGATCCATTGTGGGTTGCTTTTCAGAGTTTTGGCTAGTGTGAACCCATTGTACATCCATTGTAATGCCTCCAATACAATACAAGCTAACACCTATGCTGCACAGATGTCAGGTTACGTTCACCCTGTTAAAAAGGACAGGAACATGGGTGGCATTACAGTGGCTGTTATTAAGGGGGGGGGGACAGGCGCTTCTAACAGCTCCCTGTATTTCCTGGGCAAAACATTTGCTTGCTCTCTTCTACCTCCCCTCCATCATTGGAGGATCTTCACTGCACAGTTCAGGAGCCTGAGTGCAGACTTCTCCCTCATTAGAGCTGCCGCTTGCTCGATCCTGCACTACAGGAAGCCCGCGGTATTTACGTGCAGTGATGTAGAGTGAACTTGTGTATGCATTGGCTGAGGAGGCAGAAGGAGGTAGCACAGCCTGTAGGCTGCAGGTTGCAGTGCCCCCCGCCCCCCGCTGCCTCCTCAGCCATTGGGTAGCTGAAACTTCCTCATGTGTCCCTCCCTTCTGACATCACCCAGGGTCTCTCAAGTCCTGGCGGCATTTTACTTTTCTGTAGGGCTTGTGGGAGACAGATTGTGGCTGTGATGGAAATAGGATGTGCAACTCCCACAGCTGGTAGTGTTACAGCTACACTAGCCTAGTTATTGCACCATTGATGGATGCTTTGGGGAGGGTTGACCCTCCTGACCCCCCCTTATCTACCCCCCTGGGCTGTGGCTGCACCCTAGGCAGCAGTGTGCCCTAAGCGGTTGCCTATTTCACTTAGAGGTAGCTCCGGAGCTGTATAAGAGGGGCGTGAGACAGACAAGTTTTAGCCTGTGAGGGTCTTCACCAGTTGAGGCGCCCCAATTGTTGAGTGGTTATGCAGGGTGCGTAAGGTATGTTGGTGTAGTTAGGGTAGGCATCCTAACAAACAGCCCGAAAATGACTGTTCAAGCGGCATCCAATGCTTATCTGATTCCTGCTGGCACCAATTCATAATACGGGCAATAGTCATCGTTCTGTGATATTTTTGAAGACATCTGGTAATCCTATGACCCGTAGCATCTTAGGTCTAGTCAAAAGTTGTTGATTGAGCCTTTCCAGCCTATTGAAAGTTCCCAAATTCATTCTTGAGTTCCTTAAGAAAAGCTCCCGGGATGTAAATCACAAGAGTTTGAAACAAATATAACAGCCCGGGGAGTACCATCATCTTTAATGCATCATTTATATCAAACCATGGTTGTAATTTCATGGACCATTTAGTAAAATCGCTGTTCCCCATTTCTATAGTAAGGAAGATCTCCAAGTATTTAAGGTGCCTAGCCCAATTAAGCAGAAATTGTATGTGCAGGGCATCCACAGTTGTCTGGGATAAAGTTACGTTCAGCACCTCTGTTTCTTTGAAGATTGATCTTCAATTTGGAGATCCAACTGTAGCGCTACCCCCGCAGGAGCCACTTAAGTATGTTCAGTCCATTACTCTGCCTCTCAACCCTAAAGAACTGTCCCAGCCCCTCTGGCACACCTTGCAATAGTGTGAGTGCAAGGATCAATGAGAAACACACACGTTATTATAAAACACAGAAATTGTATTTACTGTAGTATTTCTGTGGAATAACCATTGGCAATATGTTCAAGGAATACAGTAGAAGAACATTAACTGAAGTTATAAGCAATATAGCTCAATAGTACATTTAGGCTGCTTTCAGGGGATTCAGAACCTTAGAATAACCCAAAGAGCAGAGCAAACCCTTTAATTACAATAAAGTCACGATATGGCAGTCTGTACCAGATTGGTTACCCTTACTTAAGTTTGGCTCTATGAATCCAGGCAGGAGTAGAGTAGAAGACTGACCCTCTCTATGTCAGATCCCTCTCTTCTGTCTCCTGGCACCACAGGCCCAATAACAAACACTGTAATCAACTCAACAGTCAATATCTTAGCTTCCCAGATAAGCTGTCCCGCACACCCACTGCATATACTGAGCCCTGGATATGTGTGTGTGAGGCTGTATGGTAATATGGTAATAATAACTTCAGTCCCTTGGAAGTTAAATACGTCTTGGCATCTTCAGCTAGCCACTCTCGTTGGTGCACTTAAATTCCTGGATAGTAGGCCTAAATAATATAACTGGCCCGGATCATTAAGTGAAGAATGCAAGATTTTCCTCAGCAGGGTGAAAGGACAATGGCATCTGTATACAGTGTCTTTCTATCTAAATGGCCTTGTATCCTGTGGCACTACAAGAGTCAGCAAGATGACTACCAGCAATGATGTATGTATACAGGGTGCAATATAACTCCGTCTGTGCAGTGTCCTTGCTTCCTGCAAATGGGCACAGCCCTCTCACCCAATCCTGCCATCGATCAAAGCCCAATCTGGTAAAGGGACTATATATTCCAGAATGCCTTGCAGCCCTTCCTGCAGTCCCTATGATTGGCTCCTGTAACTGTTCTCCCCATAGGAACACAGTACAGTTCAGTCTATGAAACAAGAAGGAGGGGGGGGGAAATTCCACCGCAGGGGCTCACCGGTGCATTTCTCCCTTCTAGAAGAGCCTGTGTACTTACAGCGGCCACTTAGCAAAAGCTGCAGAAATAGTGGGGCACGCGCTACACAACTGTACATCTGGATTTCACACAATAAGTTGGTTAGCAAAGTCAAAGGTTGAGTAAGAAAAATGAGTAAGTCATCTGCATAAGCCGCCACCTTATGTTTTCTCAACTTCGTTACAATGCCTTTAAAAGAGAAGTATGGACTTGATTTTATTTTATAATCACACTCACCTAGGTGGATGCAGCATCAGTCCGATGCTGCATCTGTTTACCACCGGCTCTAACACTGACAACTGAGTGATCTAATACCGCAGAACGCTCGGTTCTCACAGCTCCCCGAGCAGAGAGCCTGCTCTGCCCCCTCCTCGCTCACTGGAGCGCTGGTCTGTGGAGGTAGCATGAGAGGCTGGTATGTGGGCAGATCCTGGCTCCATAGTCTTGCTCCATAGTCTGCAATCTTGTCCGAGCCTGGACCGACAGGAGTACAAAACGAACTGCACTCCTGTGATCCATAGGAGAAGTACAGCCGAATGAGCTTTGGCTGTACTGCTCCTTTAATGTTAGGGTTATTTCTGATACTGCATAAGAATGGTTTGAATGGTTTGAGGGTCAATATAAAAATGAGCAGTCTTGTGCCATTGCGTAAGCCTAACAAAGCTGACAGCGTACTATTGATTTTAACTGTTGCTGTAGGGCAGAAGTAAATTGCTGATATCCAGTTAACCCATTCAGATCCACGCTATTGCCGAAGTACGGCTCCAGCGCGGATCTGAATTGCCGGGCGGATGTACATTGACGTCCTGGCCATGTGCGCGCTCCCGGCACGCACTCACAGGCGGCGGCGGCACGCGTGCCCGCCGCACGCTGTTTGGTCGTGCCCGCGGGTCAGGCGGACTCGATGTCCGCCCGAGACCCGCGATCCCCTGTCAGACCTGCAGAACGGGGAACCGCCGATGTAAACACGGCGGTTCTCCATTCTATTGAAGGGGACAAGACAGATCTACTGATCCCTGTCACTGGGATCAGTTAGATCTGTTCTGTCCTGACCAGCCCCGTCCCCCACAGTTAGAACACAACCAGGGAACACTGTTAACCCCTTCACAGCCCCCTGCAGGTTAACCCCTTCACTGCCAATGACATTTATACAGTAATCAGTGGACATTTACATTTCTGATCACTGTATAAATGTCATTGGTCCCAAAAAAGTGTCAAAAATGTCCGACATGTCCGCCCCAATATCGCAGTCCCGATAAAAATCGCAGATCACCGCCATTACTAGTAAAAAATAAATAAATAATAAACACGCCATAAATCAATTCCCATAGTTTGTAGATGCGATAACTTTTGCGCAAACCAATCAATATACGACAATTGCGATTTTTTTTTAACCAAAAATATGTAGAAGAATATATATCGACCTAAACTGATGAAAAATGTTGTTTCTTTTTTTTTTTTGGATATTTATTATAGCAAAAAGTAAAAAATGTTGTTCTTTTTTCAAAATCATCACTCTTTGTTTGTTTATAGTGGCGATCAGAAATGACGCAGAGGTGATCAAATACCACCAAAAGAAAACTCTATTTGTGGGAAAAAAATGATATCAATTTAATTTGGGTACAATGTCGTATGAGCGTGCAATTCTCATTCAAAATGTGACAGTGCTGAAAGCCAAAAATTGGTCTGGGCAGGAGGGGGGTTTAAGTGCCCAGTAAGCAAGTGGTTAAGGAAGTTCTCCCCCATGCTTAGGTAAGTTAAGACAAAAGTCATGAACATCCATTCAACTCGATCAAAAGTCTTTTCAACATACCCAAAACTGCCTTGGAATGGGACAAGTGTATGGCATTAATGGCCCTAATTGTGTTGTCCTTGGCCTTCCAAAGAGGCACTAAGCCAACCTGGTTCCGATGGATAATCTTAAGGATCAAAGGTAGCAATCTATTTGCTAAGATTTTTGTAAAAAAATGTAAGTCAATGTTTAGTAACGAGAGTACAATAGCAGTAGTTACTGCATTGAGTGGGGTCCTTTCCCTTCTTTTGGGATTACAGTAATATTGGCTCTAAAAGTATTCATCGGGAAGGCCTCTCCATCCAATATAGAGTTGAAACCCAGGATGAATGAGTGTGCTATGATCTGAGAACAGGCCTTGTAATACGCTAAAGCAGGGGTCAGCAACCAGTAAATCGTGGCAAGTGCAATGTAAAGGGACCATTTGTAAAGTTGGAGCTGTAGTAGGGAGCAAGAGCCACATAAACCAATGCCTCCTCTGTAGTGGTGACTCCTGTCCCATGCAGAGTGATACCAAATGCACTCCATCTCTTCTCCCTGCTAGCGGTCTCCAGAGTGGTGCCAGCAGTAGGAATGAAGAGATCTTCAGGTCATTGTGAAGCAATACACTGGGCATAATAGTATAGGGCTGTTTCACACTGATGTGCTGCAGTTTACCCACACCGCAGGTGCAGTGCAGTGTATGTGCAGCTTTCCTGCAGGTTATCTGCACTTAGATATAGACTTCAATTATATCCTATGGGTTTGGTGCACTTTCTAAATGCAGGAGTTTTGGTGTGATTTCAGAAAGTGCACCACACCTGCAGGATATAATAGAAGTCTATGGCAAAGCAGTCAAACCACAGCACATCAGTGTGAAAGCAGCTTTATATGGGGCTTAGAACAGTAAAGGTTCATTACATTTGTAGTTTGCGGGTGGTAAAACTCCATAGTTAAGATGTGTTTTTACCACCCCTGCCCCAACCGGACCCCCTTGCCAGGAGTGTACACATGTCCCAGTAGGAGTTGGTTTATGTAGCACCTGCCAAGCATGACCCATTCAAGTGAACGAGGTCGCACTGCAAATGGCCTGCAACCTTGTGCATTACAGCAAACAAGGGGTTAAAGCAGGCAGCATTGTGTTTTTCTCACCACCTGCTTTCACCCCTTGGACCCCGCAGAAGCATGCAGTTGTGGGGTTCTTATAGAGTGGTCCCATTTACTTGAATGGGTTGTCAGGAGATAGCACACACCAAAAGCAACAGGGGGGTTAATCCCTGCTGTGACATGTGTACACCTTTGGCTGCTGCCTCAGCAGCCAGGGCCACTGATAGGGGGACCACCAGTCCTCCTGTAGGGGGCCCGGGCACACAGGGGGGCCCAAACAGCAGGGGGAATTCGTGCGGCAATTAGAGAAGGATGCCCTGTGTGGCTCTCTGCAGCAAATGAAGGACAGTTTCCCCCCCTCCTACTGGCTTTCAGCTGCTGCAGGGAGAGACACAGACACAGGACATCATTCCTGTAATTGCTTCCCAATCCCCATCCGTGTTCTGCCTGCTTCTGATCCCCCCCTCCCCATGTGCCCCCCTGCCACTGTGTCACGCCCCCCACAGAGATGCAGCCTTCCCTGTTCTGTAAAAACAAGAACAAATTGTAAAAAAAAAAATGATAATTAAACATTATAATAAATAATTTTAAAAATTGTAAAATAAAATAATTGTAAAAATGATAAACATTTTTAAAACATAATTTTTTAAAAAAAATGTAAAAAAAACTATTAAAAAATGGTTAATGCACACAGGTTCTCTGTTATGTTTGTCTACGCTAATCATGATTTTAGTGTATTTTTTGTAAAAAATATGGTCTTGATATATTGGGGGGTGGGGCCTGCCAAGTAGGCTGTACGGGACCCCGTGATTTCTAACAGCAGCCCTGTCAGCAGCTAAAGGGGGTAGGGATTGGGGGCTGTAAATCCACTATTCAACCACAGGATTTTACCAACCCTCCCAACTTTACGTGTGAACAAGCCCTAAGAGTGCTGCTGCCGAAAGCAACTAAGGACTCATTCACAAGTGCAACTTCTGATCCTGTGAAATCTGAGTGTGTTCAAAAGGAGGTAAGGAGGCAATATGTTGCCTCCTCACCACCTGACTTAAACCCATGATTGCCAAGCAATGCATGCAACTGCGACACAATAGTGCAGCAATAGGAGGTTTAAATCAAGTGTTAGGAGGTGACACTGGGCGACACTGTGGCCGGTGATCCTTGACTTCTCCCATGTTGTTCAGGTAGATCTCCACCTCTTTAAGGTTGCCTACCCCTCGCTCGAGTGAAGCCATCTGGACAAGGAGCCTTGTTGTCCCTAGTGTGTTTTCGAGTGTTAAGGCCTCATACACACGGACGTTTTTTGACGCCGGCATTTTCTGGCGTTTTTTGCAGCTCTCCATGTTAGTCAATGGCCCCATAAAAATGTCAGCGTTTTTCAGCTGTAGATGGCGTCAGCGTTAGTGAGCTGAAAGTAGAACCCATGGCCATCACGTTCTGAGGCTGTAACGTTTTGGCGTTTTTTGACGCCAACGCCGCAAAACACCAACAAACGCCAACTAATATTGTACCGTTTTTAGGTTGAAAATTAGCAGAGGGATAATTTTTTTTAAAAAACGCCTATTGACGCGACGCTCACTAACGCTCACTAACGCTGATGCATAACGCCGAAAAACACTGATTTTTTTTCCTTGACGTCGGGCCCGACGTTTTGTTTATTTTTTAAGAAACGTCCATGTGTATGAGGCCTAACGGTGGATATTTGGTCACCATCACATAAGAGTGAAGAAAGAAGCTTTGCTACATTTGTTTCTTTTTTTTTTTTTTTTGATACTGTATCACCTTGTATCAGTTTCATCTCATTCTGAGACACTGTTGAGTTTTTTGGGAATTTATGTACACATTTAATAATGGCATGCAATGGCATGCAATGCCAACCTGCAGATTCCAAAGTGATCAATGACACTGTAACTGGTGTGGCAGGGATAAGGGGACAATATGACTGGTGTGGTGGTAATCAGGAACACTGGGACTCATGTGGCGGTGATCAGGGACACTGTACATGGTGTGGCAGTGATCAGGGACACTGGGACTGGTGTGGTGATGATCAGGGACAGTATGACTAGTGTGGTGGTAATCAGGGACACTGACTGGTGAGAGTATATAAAAAAATATATATAACTTTTTATTACAATATATGTGTTAATTTTTTAATACTTTTTTTATACATTTTTTTTTACATACTGTCACCAGATCAGTGCAGTGTTACCACATTGACACTGTACTACTCTGGGAGGGTGAACGGTATTCTTTTTTACACTGTAATTGCTTACTATAGTGATCATCAGTGTAATAAGCAATTAGTAAAAGGCTGTGTAAAGGTTTAATTCATAAAACCTTGTGTACTAGTGTGGTGCTGTGA
>BLSH010342424.1:1234561-1247933 GCA_018402905.1 Glandirana rugosa
ACGGTAGGTGACCAGGGTAGGTTCCGCCAAAACCGATACGATGATAGCTGCCTACGACTTTTCGTCCCCACAACGGTCCCACACCGATAGTTTCGATGTCGGGGCTTACAGGACAGGATTCGGGACTCACAAGGGACCCCAGACTCAGGTCTAGTTGACTGACAGGGGGGGTGACTGACAGAGGGGGGTGACTGACAGAGGGGTGGCTGACACAGCAGATGGGAGAGACCTCAGGAGACACACAGCCAGGCAGCGAAGCAAGGCTCCGGGAGCAAGCGGCCAAGATCGTCCACAGGCCAGCCCCGCCTCTGGCTCCATGTTTCCAGCAGCTCCGCTGGGCCAATCACAGACGCTCATGTCCCGCACATGACCCGCTCAGCCAATCACAGGACGCCCACTGCCCATTGCTGATCTGGACTCAGACCCCAGGGAACACTCAGGGCTTAGGACAGGACATTCGGGGCTGTAGCTTTGATAGCCACACCCTGGCAACACCCCTGCTTTTCAGCATCCGTCGATAGTAGCATAGCCAAAACCGCCTTGGATGGGACCAGTGGATGGCATTAATGGCCCTAATTGTGTTGTCCTTGGCCTTCCAGAGTGGCACTATGCCAACCTGGTCCCGATAGATAATCTTAAGGATCAAAGGTAGCAATCTATTTGCCAAGATTTTTGTAAACAATTTTAAGTCAATGTTTAGTAATGAGAGTACAGTAACAGTAGTTACTGCATTGAGTGGGGTCCTTTCCCTTCTTTTGGTATTACAGTAATATTGGCTCTAAGAGTATCCATCAGGAAGGCATCTCCATCCAATACAGAGTTGAAGCCCAGGATGAACGGTTGTGCTATGATCTGGCAACAGGCCTTGTAACATGCTAAAGCAGGGGTCAGCAACCAGTAAATCAGGGCCAGGTCTTGCTGACCTACCATCCCAGGGTATCAACCCAAGTGCAATGCAGAGGGACTATTTGAAGTGTTGGAGCTGTAGTAGGAAGCAAGAGCCACATAAGCCAATGCCTACTTTGTAGTGCTGACTCCTGTCCCATGCGGAGTGATACCAACTGCACTCCATCTCTCATCCCTGCTAGCGGTCTCCAGAGTGATGCCAACAGCAGGATTAAAGAGATCTTCATTGCTTCAGTGTGAAGCAATACACTGGGCATAATAGTATAGGGCTGCTTTCACATTGATGTGCTGCAGTTTACCCAGATGCAGTGTAGTGTACGTGCAGGCTTCCTGCGGGTTGTCTGCGCTTAGCCATAGACTTCAATTATATCCTATGGGTTTGGTGCACTTTCTGAATTCAGGAGTTGTGGTGTGCATTCAGAAAGTGCACCACACCTGCAGGATATAATAGAAGTCTATGGCAAAGTGCAGCTAACCCAGGATGGTTGCAGATACACTGCGCTGCACCCGCGGTGCAGTTAAACCACAGCGCATCGTTGTGAAAGCAGCCTTATAGGGGGCTCAGAACAGTAAGGGTTAATTTACCTTTGTAGTTTGGGGGTGGTAAAAACCCCATGGTTAAGATGTGTTTTTAGCACTCCTGCCCCAACCGCACCCCCTTTCCAGGGGTGTACACACGTTGCAGCAAGAGTTATATACCCTGTTGTGGTTGGTGGGTGTAGCACCTGCCAAACAGGACCCATTCAAGTGAATGAGGCTGCACTGCAAATGGCCTGCAACCTTGTGCAGTACAGGAAACAAGGGGTTAAAGCAGGCAGCATAGTGTTGCTTTCTCACCACCTGCTTTAACCCCTTGGACCCTGCAGAAGCATGCAGTTGCGGAGCTCTTGCAGATTGGCCCCATTTACTTGAATGGGTTGTGTTTGGCAGGTGGCAGCACCCTCTAAAAGCAACAGGGAGTTTAAAGAGGTTGTAAACCTCAAAAAAACCTAAAAAAAAACCTGTAAGACAAAGACACAATGAGCTAGTATGCCTCGCATACTAGCTCATTATAAAATACTTACCTTAGAATGATGCCCTGGATTGGTGCAGACACATCGAGGACCCGGCCGACATGTTTCCCAGAGTTATTCCCGGGTTCGCGGGCTCCAGCGCTGTAATAGGCCGGAGCTGCGATGGCGGGTGCTGCTGGTCACGACACGGGCCCTGAAGAAACGGCAATAGCAGGCTATTTTGTCATCATCACATAGGAGTGAAGAAAGAAGTTTTGCTACATTTGTTTCTTTTTTTTTTTTTGCATACTGTATCACCTTGTATCAGTTTTAACTCACTCTGGGACACTGCTGAGTTTTTTGGGGATTTATGTACACATTTAATAATGGCATGCAATGGCATGCAATGCCAACCTGTTGATTCCAAAGTGATTAATGACACTGTAACTGGTATGGCAGTAATTAAGGGACAATGTGACTGGTGAGGTGGTAATCAGGAACACTGGGACACGTGTGGCGGTGATCAGGGACACTGGGACTGGTGTGGTGGTGATCAGGGACACTGACTGGTGAGAGTATGTAAAAAAAAATATAACTTTTTATTACAATATATATTTTAATTGTTTAAATATATTTTATTCCTTTTTTTAATTTTTACATATTGTCACCTGAGCAGTGCAGTGTTACCATAGTGACAATGTACTACTCTGGGAGGGTGATCAGTATTTTTTTACACTGTAATTGCTTATTATAGTGATCATAACTATAATAAGCAATTAGTATAAGACCATGTAAAGGTATAATTCATGAACCTTGTGTACTAGTGTGATGCTTTGATTTGTCACAGTTATCTAATGCTACAGGGCAGCTGTGCTTGGCCCTGGTACCATGTGATTTCTGTAACCAATCACAGAGCTCACACAGCAGTAAAAAATTACATAATTGTTTATTACTGTTCATGTGCTCGCTGTTATTGATCACAGCAATCACATGGTATCAGGGCAGCACACAGCAGCCTGGTACAATGATTGGTGATCAGGTGGCCGATCCCGCTGCCGTACACTTAAGAGTGGGTGCATTAGTGGGCGATGTGGGAGGACGTATGGATACATCAGCTCCCATTGTCGCTGTTTATGTACTATGGTCGGACAGGAAGCTGTTAAGGAAGAACCTCATGAAAATAGTCAGGGACACATCCCAGCACAAGCCAGCCAAATTCCTTAGCACAAATTCTCTCCCCCAAATCTTCCCCCAGCACAAATCCTCTCACTCCACAAACCTTCCCCCCCACCGCACAAGTTCTTTCAACTCCAAATTCCCCCTTCCCAGCATAAAACCCAATGTGTTGGAGAAGGGTGAGATGCAGGCTTTACCAGGGGAGGGCTGGCAGCCTTAGGCCTGGGGGGCAAGTCCAGTCAAGTGGCCCATTGAACCACCGAATCAGCTCACCATCCATGCCCACCTGGTTTTATAATGAATATTGAGGTTATGAAGCAAGACAAATATGATACAATGTTGTAACATAATTTAATGTTAATAGCAACAAAGGAGCTTTAACAAAAATAATGCATCAATGCAGCCTCACCACCCACCAATGCAGCTTCACCAGTGCCCATCTATGCAGGCTCACCCCCCACCAATGCAGCCTCACCAGTGCCCATCAATGCAGCCTCGCTAGTGCCCCCCTTTGCCTGGCCTCTACTTCCTTCCTCCACAAGAAGAAAAAAGTGTGAGTGGCAGTGGCCGTCAGCCATTTTGAATGTAAGTTAGGGTGGCCTGGGGGACAATTGCCACCCTGCCCCCTGGCCCAGCCCTTCCCTGGGCTTTACACATATATTGTACATTCACATCAGTCCCTGCCCTCAAGGAGCTTACAATCTAAGGTCCCTAACTCACATTCATACATATACTAGGGCCATTTTTTAGACAGGAGCCAATTAACCTACCAGCATGTCTTTGCTGTGTGGGAGGTACCCGGGGTACCCAGAGCAAGCCCATGTAAGCACAGGGAAAACATGCAAACTAATAGCCTGTATTTCCCCAGATGTTAAATTATTTTTATGGGGCAGGTGTTGCTGGTTCTCCTGTGTTGCCAGGTTAGTTAGCTCCTCCTCCAACACATTGACACAAGCAAACTGGCTTAATAGAGGGTTGATTCTCCTCTACGGTCTTTTCTTCTTTATTATCAAGTGTATCCCCCCCAAAATGCTTTCTGAGGGAAATATTTGTGACAAATTTATTCACATCCAACATTGTGTTAAACAAATTGAAATGTCTGGTAGATGAGAAAGAAAGCCCCTTGAGCAGACAGAACATGATCTGGAATCAATATCTCCTGTTTCTCTTTCTCCGTGGATAACGTCTTTGGTCTCCTTGATCTTCTTTGTCTGTGTTTCTTGGATTTGTTTTTTCTTGTATTTTTTCTTTTTAGTTATTTCATTTTTTATAGTTGTACTTCTATTATCCATATAGAAGACAGAGCTTGCAAAAGATCTGGAGGTACCAGTAGAACTGGATTCCGTAGTAGTGTTAAGCTGATCATCTGATTGCTCGGGTGAACCGAAGTTTACTCGTCTTCCACTTCCTGATCTATTTTTCGCTATTGACTTTAACTTATGCTTGTGTCTTCCACCCCAGCTATGTCTATGACATACCACCCCACAGTTGTAATCTTGTATGTTCCGTAAATATGTTTGTCTTTCAACTGACATTACATCCTGTTAAAACTTCTGACTATCCAATGGGAGCTTTTTACTAAGTGATTGAAAATCCCTTGAGTCTTTCAATACTTCAAACAATGTTCTATAAATGTCACCTCCTCTCACAGGTTTCCCTACTTTTTCCAAGTCATAACATATAAACCCCATCATATTTCCTTCTTGAACTTTATGAAAATGACGTGACACCATAGAAAGTTGTTTAACATTGGGATTCAACATTGTTGTATGTTGTTCACCTATTCTAACCCTTAGGGGGAGAACGGTACATCCCATGTATTGTAAAGAGCATGTGCATAAAATGGCATAAACTACTTCCACTTGATGCAATCTTCTTCTCCTTGATGCAACTTGTTGTGGAGTTTGAGCAGTCCACTTTACAGTCAATTTCATCCCTGTTTGATGCATTGAAATATTTCAGGGATTTTCAATCACTTAATGAAAATATCATATTGGATATTCAGAAGTTTGAACAAGATATGTCAGTTAAAAGAGAAAAATATTTACACATACAAAATAACACATTTGTTACCAAATATCTAATTAAATCTAAAAGATACAAAATAGACAAAGCTGTTGGAATGTGAGGCATGGTGGATACACAGACTAAATACTCAGGCCCCCCATGAATTGAACCAGCGCTGGGGCAGTAGTCTTTTTCTGAAGTGATTTTCTGTCATGTGTATCCACCATGCCTTGTTTTTCTTTGTTGATCCTTATTGTATATTTTGTATTGTTTAGGTTTAATTAGATATTTGGTAACAAGTGTGTTATGTTGTATGTTTATACTACCTGCAAGTCTGTGTCTATATGTGGGAATGATTTTAATCGTCCCCACTTGTGAATCAGATTCCTGATTGGTGGTGGGAATTTAAAAATTGGATCTGTTAACAACCTCCTAGACATTAGACAGTAGTTCCTAGCGCAAAGATAGTGCTAGATCATGATAGTAAAAATGGTCCATATAAAAATGCAGCAAGAGATGCTGTTAATAGTCCATATGTAAGTCCATCAAAGCATGAAAGTAATAGGGGTTGAAGGTGGCAGCTATCCTCAAAGTATAGCCAGCTCTGTATCAAAGACAAGTAGGGGAAGAAAGGGAAGCGCCACCTTAGTGTAGTAATTAAAAGTTAATTTATTTGCACATAAATTAAAAATCACTTACAAAATATTGTTGCAACAAATATCTCATCAGGGCATGGGGGGGGGGGGCGCTCTCATCCATCCCTCGGGTTTCACACTGTCCACTGAGCTGCTGGAGTGAGATGCAGAGACTCCAACATCCTGCGGCCACCATGAAGTCAGGAGGAAGAGATGGCCAATATCAAAAGTATCCTACAGAAAGGCTAGGAATATCAAAAGTAAAGTGGCCCCCAATAAGATCAAGTCGACATCAACAAATTGCCCCATGACAGTAATCCTTTTGCTTAGAATGTACCATTACAAAAAACCCTTGTATCTGACATGTAAATTTGTAGAACATGGGCAAAAAAAAGTTCTCACAAAAAGGGAAAACATACGTTATCAGAGAATACTATAACTGTTCGACCGAATACGTGGTATATTGTCTATCCTGCCATGAGGCCTATTCTACATCAGAAGAACAATTAGAAAATTCTGAAAACGTTTTGGGGAGCACACACATTTTATAGAAGAAGGCTGTAATGAGCATAGTGTCCCCAGACATTTTCTTAAGCATCATAAATAATCCACTGCCAGCCTCAAAGTTTGAAGCCATTCCCAAAACGCTTCAAGCGCTTAAGCCAGCAGGAAATGTACTCGATATATTCCTTGCATACCTTTGTGCCAGAAGGGTTAAATGAGGAGGTGGTACACACCTTACTGAACTCTAGTCTCTAGATATACCTTTAGTACAATACCAATCCTTAGATAATTACTCGTCATCTCTGTATCAGTACCTTGATAATACTCACCCACATATAGTAATTTATCAAATTCTTTTTATTGATCTAAAACAGTCAGTGTCAAAACGTTTACAAGTCAAAAATAACATATATCATCAACAACAAATAATCAATACTTCCTATTCCTAGAACTTACTTATCAGTAAAGGTTTTAAAGGATTTATACTGGATAGAGGCCCCCCCCCCTTTCCTCTTCACAGACAGGGGACAATAGGAAAAAAGGAGAGAAAAAAAAGAGGGGAAAAGAACCCCCCAAAAAGTGTATTGCAGAACGACCCCCCTGGGGCTGCCGTTCTGGTTAAGTGTTTAGATTGGCTACCACTAACCATGTGCAAAAAAAAAAAAACCCTCCAAATAGTGTATTTACAGAGCGACCCCCCTAGGCCTGCCGTTCAAATTCGTGTTGAGATTGGCTACCACTAGCCACTCGCCAAAAGCACCCTTAGAAAAAACACCTCTGGGGCTCTACCAAACCACAGAGCCTGACTTATCAAAAAGGAGTGATTATGTGTTAGGAGTGGCTACCACTCGCCACAGAAAAAAAAAATACGCAGATCTCAACGTGACAAAGGGAAATGAATAAGTGTTAAGGGTGGCTACTACTGGCCACGAAAAAAAAAACCCCTAAAAAAAGTGTAATACGGAACGACCCCCCCTGGGGCTGCTATTCTGGTTGAGTGTTGAGATTGGCTACCACTAGCCACACACCAAGAGCACCCTAAGTAAAACCACCTCTGGGGCTCTACCAAGCCGCAGAGCCTGACGTGACAAAGGAAAGTGTATATGTGTTAAGAGTGGCTAACACTAGCCACGAAGAAGAAAAAAAAAAAGGAAGAAGGAATTAGCCCCCAGAGAGCGAGAGGGGGGAAGAGATACAGGGGCCTCCATCCTTACTTCCGTCAAATATTACCTCCCCGATCCCACTTACTATTCGCCTCTCAATCAGTCTCCCCACTGCCTACATAGCTCCCATACGTTGGGGATTGCTTAAACTTTAACCAGCTCTTCCAGGTGTTATGGAAACTTGGTCCCCCCTCGTTTTGTAACCCAATCAATACCTCCATCAATCTAGTTCTGTCAACTTCTCTGAGCCACTCCTGCATTGTCGGTGTTTTCCTTGTATTCCAGTATTTCAGGATCAATGCTTTTGCAGCATTCAATAAAAACGGGGTAATGGCTGATCTATATTTCTTCCTCAAATCATTTGAGGCATGGAACAGACATCGCCAGGGGTCCAACTTAACCTCCATGTTACTTATCTTTTTAATTAGGCTCAGAACTTCTTTCCAAAAAGTTTGAATCATGGGACTTCCCCCCCGCAGGCTCGCCAACATAAAGGAGAGGACTCAGGGTTAATCTTGTGTAGCTTTGATGGAACATAATACCTAGTCAATAATTTATAATTCATCTCTTTTATCCTCGTATCTAAGGAGGTAGAATGCACATACTCCATGACTTTACATTTCAACACTTCTGGAACAGGCAGACTCAATTCATTTTCCCAGTTCTCCAGAAGGCTTGCTGGCCCCGGGTCCGAGGAGGAGACCAATAGCGCGTACATGGCGGATATCCCCCATCTATTTGTTCCCTACTGTTCTACAAGTCTTTCACATGGGTGAAGATCTTGTGCTGAACAAAGGGGTTTTGGAAGACTCCCCACAAAGTGCTGGAGTTGTCCATATCTCCAGACATCCCATGGGGAGGGGCCATATCTGGTTCGTAGTTCCGTTAGTGATGCCAAGGAGTTCCCGCTCAGGACATCCCTCGGTCTCAAACAGTCAGAGGGGGACCATCTCAGGTACATTCTGTTATCTTTCCCCGAAGGGAAGTAATTTGTGCCTGTTAAGGGCATTAAGGGGCTGTTATTTTGCCAGTTCGTATTTTTAAGTAATCTGTCCCAGGCTCTAAGAGTCACTGATGTAATTACAGCTAGATCTTTAGTCTGGTAACCAGATTGCCCTGGTAACCAGATACTCTGCCCTAAACTTGAACTGCTTATACTTTCCTCCAGTTGTACCCATTCTTTCTGGGCTGCACCATGAACCCAATTGATTATCCTCCGGAGGACCACTGCCTCAAGGTACTTTCCAAAATCTGGAAGGGACCCACTGCCCAAAGCCCTAGGTCTCACCAAAACCTTATAGGCTATACGTGGCCCTCTATATTTCCAAATAAATTTCTTAAACAGCTGTCTTAGTATCTTAAAATAAGACTGGTATGGATATTGGGAGGGTTTGAAAGATGTACAGTGCTCTCGGGAGGGTGACCATTTTGGCCACATTTATCCTGCCGAACCAGGACAACCTGCCGGCAGGATAACCCCTTAGATTCCGTTTAATTCTATTATAAAGGTCCCCTGAAAAAAGAAAAAAACAAAGAACAAGTCAGAAAGGTTTCATTACCCACATATAGTAATGAAACCTTTCTGATTTGTTCTTTGTTTTTTCTTTTTTCAGGGGACCCTTATGGTCTAATGTACTCATTTGAGAAAACTGTAATTGTGGGGGCCTTTTTTGGCCATCAATAGTAAGTATAACCTTAGCTCTAGTCCTCTGAATTTATTGAATTATAAAATGCCCAGGTACAAATATAGCATAACATGTCTTCTATTATATGGTAATAACCCATCATATATTATTAAAACACTCAGGTTGGGTCACAGAAAGTATTCCAAACCCACCCTGTCACCATATGTTCTCCCCCACACTCAGGTAAGTTAAGACTGAAGTCATGAACATCACATCAACTCGATCAAAAGCCTTTTCAGCATCCGTCGATAGTAGCATAGCCAAAACCGCCTTGGATGGGACCAGTGGATGGCATTAATGGCCCTAATTATGTTGTCCTTGGCCTTCCAGAGTGGCACTAAGCCAACCTGGTCCCAATGGATAATCTTAAGGATCAAAGGTAGCAATCTATTTGCCAAGATTTTTGTAAACAATTTTAAGTCAATGTTTTGTAACGAGAGTACAGTAGCAGTAGTTACTGCATTGAGTGGGGTCCTTTCCCTTCTTTTGGTAGTACAACTCGGGCTCCCTCCTCCCTCCTCGCTCTGCTACTGGCCGCCTGGCCAATAGCAGAGCGCAGCGGAGCCTCGTGCATGCGCAGTAAGGTGCCCGGCGTGAAGCTGTAATGCTACACATTCGGGTTCCCTTACCCGCAATGGACGCAGCTGTACCCGACCCCCAATCCGAAGATCGGCGGCGGGTGCCAACATCGCTGGACTCCAGGACAGGTAAGTGTCCTATTATTAAGGCCTCATACACACGGGCGTTTTGTAATGCCACGTTTTTGGGCGTTTTTTTGTTGCTCTCCATGTTATTCAATGGCTCTCTAAAATGTTGACGTTTTTGAGCAGTAGAGGGCGTCGGCGTTAGTGAGCTGCAGCTAGAACGTGGGACCAGTGCGTTCTGAAGCTGCAGCGTCATGGCGTTTTTGGCGCAGAGTCTGCAAAACGCTCAATAACGTTGCTTAACGTTGTATACACAGCGTTAAGCCTCATCAGGCGTTCTATTCAAAATCAATGGTTCTCTATGGGAGCCCATTGATTTGAATAGAAGCCGCACCAGAAGTCAGATCATGGTGATCCGACTTGCGGCGTGACTTGTGTGCTAGGTGTCTTAAAGGGGAACCCCCGCAAAAAATTTGCATGGGGTTTCCCCCCCAAGAGCATACCAGGCTCTTCGATCTGGCATGGATTTTCAGAGGAGCCCCCACACCGAAAAAACGGTGTAGGGTCCCCCCAAAATCCATACCAAACCCTTATCCGAGCACGCAGCCTGGCAGGCCAGGAAAGGGGGTGGGGACGAGCGAGCGCCCCCCCCCCCTCCTGGACCGTACCAGGCCGCATGCCCTCAACATGGGGAGTATGGGTGCTTTGGGGCAGGGGGGGCTCTGCGCCCCCCACCCCAAAGCACCTTGTCCCCATATTGATCGGGACAAGAGCCTCTTCCCGACAACCCTGGCCATTGGTTGTCGGGGTCTGAGGGCGGGGGCTTATCTGAATCTGGAAGCCCCCTTTAATAAGGGGGTCCCCAGATGCCGGGCCCCCCACCCTATGTAAATGAGTATGGGCTACATCGTACCCCTACCCATTTACCTGGGGGAAAAATAGTGTACAAAAAAAACACTACACAGCTTTTTAAAATATTTTATTAAATCTGCTCCGGCAGATTTTTATTGGGCAGGTGTTGCTGGTTCTCCTGTTTCGCCAGGGTAGTTTGCTCCTCCCCCTCCATGGTGGCACAAACATCTTGAAACAAACTGGCTTAATAGAGGGTCGATTCTCCTCTACGGTCAGTTCTTTTTTATCATCAAGTGCATCATCCCCAAAATGCTTTCTGTGGAAAATATTTGTGTCAAATTTATCACATCCAACATTGTGTTAAACAAATTGAAATGTCTGGTAAATGAGAAAGAAAGACCCTTAAGCAGAAGGGCCAGCTCTGGTGATGTAAGTTCAATACCTGAGATGTTGATAACATGATCTGGAATCAATCTCTCCTGTTTCTCTTTCTCCTTGGATAATGTCTTTGGCCTTCTTGATCTACTTCGTCATTTTCTTCTATGTTTCTTGGATCTGTATGTTTTTTATTGTATTTTTTATTTTTGGTCATTTCATTTTTTTGTAGTTGTACTTCTATTATCCGTATAGTAGACAGAGCTTGCAGAAGATCGGGAAGTACCAGTAGAACTGGATTCCGTAGTGATGTTAAGCTGATCGTCTGATTGCGCGGGTGAACCGTAGTTTACTCATCTTCCACTTCCTGGTCTATTTTTCACTATTGACTTTAATTTTTGCTTGTGTCTTCCACCTCAACTATGTCTATCACATACCACACCACAGTTGTAATCTTGTATGTTCCGTAAATATTTTTCTCTTTTAACTGACATTACATCTTGTTAAAACTTCTGAATATCCAATGGGAGCTTTTTAGTTCAATCTTGTTTATTGAGAGTCAAAAGTAACATAAATCATATAAACAGAGAGTACATAACTTTGATAGTCTTCTGGCACATTATTGGTAATCGGTAAATAATGGTAATGTCGGGCACATTCTTGTAAATGGTAGAGATATAATAATCAGGGTATCTGAATAGAGTATATATAACGTCTATTGCTCCCAAAACGCATATGCTGTAGGGATCTGATAACCTTCTGTATATAGAGAATACTTATTTAGGAGCTAGTAGGGGAAGGGGTAGGTAAGGACAAAGAGTGGATACAAATAAAGAGCAGGAAGAAAAGAGGATGGACAGAGGACATTCCATCATAGCTCAGTTTTGTTGGGATCTCGTGCATCTTCTGCCCATGGTATAAAATCTGCAGAGTAGCGAAACATGGACCAAGTCCACGTGATGGTGAACCTTTCCTCTCTATCACATTCCTGAGCCACCATGCACTCTAGATATCGGATACGATCAACGTCAACAGCCCAATCACCAAGGGAGGGTGCACCTGTTGATTTCCATAAAAGGAAAAAACATATCTTTATTCACTGATTTTAGAGGGCCCGGGATTATATATCCAATGGGAGCCTTTTAATAAGTGATGGAAAATCCTTGGAGTCTTCAAATACTTCAAACAATGTTCTATAAATGTCACCTCCTCTCACAGATCATATTTCCTTCATGAACTTCATGAAAGCGATGTGACACCATAGAAAGTTGTTTAACATTCCCCTAGTCTAACCTTTAGGGAGTGAACGGCAGTGGAGGCACGTCCATAAGGGCTGGGGGGCTATGCCCCACCAAAAAAATAAGTAAGAAATAAAAATAAAAATGAACTATAATTATTAACCAACAGCCAGCACAGCTAGATAGAAACTAGAAAGAAAAAAAACCTTTGGAATTTCTCTCTAGCTGTGCTTCTGTTGCTAATTGCTGGAATAGACAGATTAGATAAGAAAGAGAAGTGTAATCTGCATAGTAACAGGGCAGACGTCCCAAATCTCACTAAAAAACCCTATCTAGAACATAGTAAAATGAATTCTCCACCATCATTGGCTGCTTTCCAACATTCCATTCTAAATATAGGAGCTATTAGGGACGTCTGAATGTGCAGACCTTAAACTGCCTAGTCCATTTGGTCTCTGCCTGGGGGGGAGCCAAGATTTTCTCTGCTTGCAGTTACACATTCTAGCCTGCTGTCTAGTCATGTCCCCCCTCCACAAGTCGCACTCCGACACTTAGTCTCTACCTCCAGCAGAGTTTCCTCTCTCCACAGGGACCCTTCCCCCACCCACCACCCTGTACAGAGCAGAGGGAGAGGACATGGAGGAGCCTGCAAGGTAAGATTTCTGGGCATACATGACAGGGAGCTCCCAGCAATACACAGGCAGTGATTATTCTGCATCCATAGATAACACATAAGGCTGAACAGGTCTTTTGCAAACTCAGCAGTAGGATAAGAACTCTGAGCTGGCATGTAAGTCACAGGGAGTTCTCAGGGATACACAGGCAGTAATCTGCAATCAGTCTGCTGACATTGGGGAACCACAGAGCTCAGCAGCACCGCACACCCTCAGCTCTTCATGCTTTACTGTTTAACAGGCAGCTTTTATCAACACAACTCCACTCCTGGTCACTTCTTCATCTCTGCATTCAGTGCAATGTTGGCAATGATTCATGACTTGGGCGGCACAGTGGTGTAGTGGATAGCACTGTCGCCTAGCAGCAAAAGGGTCGCTGGTTCGAATCCCGACCACAACACTACCTGCCTGGAGTTTGCATGTTCTCCCTGTGCCTGCGTGGGTTTCCTCCGGGTACTCCGGTTTCCTCCCACACTCCAAAGACATGCTGTAGGTAAATGAGATCCTGTCTAAATTGTCCC
>BLSH010342424.1:1270078-1290559 GCA_018402905.1 Glandirana rugosa
AAAAGAAAAGACAGACCGAAGATGCGTGTTTATTAGTGGCTCTTGAGGTAAACTGTTTTCTCTTCTTAATGTTGCCACTAGCTCCCCTGCAGGCAGCACATCTGCCACATGCGTAGAAGCCAGACAGAAAAGAAAACTGCTTATTCTCTTGAATTTTAGGGGGATCTATTACTCCTGGTGCTAAGATGTCACGTAAATTGGGAGCTTTTTTATATACAAAACTGGGGTGCTCTGGAAGTTCAGGTCCCAAAATCCTGTCCCCCTTTAGAATGGACCAATGTCTTTTCACTATTTTTTCAAAGGACTTGTATTGTACATTATACTCCAACACCATCCTATATTCCATCTTAGAGGCAGATTTATTATCTTTTGTTCCCGCAATAATGGAATTACGATCCATTTTTTGGACTTTCTTAATTTCTTCCTCAATTGTATTTTTTTGGTAACCTTTTTGATGGAATCTCTCGGCCAAAATCTGAGATTGTATTATATAGTCATCTTCCGAAGAACAATTTCGCCGTAACCTAATAAACTGCCCTCTAGGAATATTACAGAGCCACAACTTATGGTGGCAGCTGGTGAGGGGTATATAGGCGTTGCGGTCTGTTGGTTTAATGAAATTTTTTGTTCTAAAATGGTTATCTTCCTTGAAAATTTCTAAATCCAAGAATTTAATTTTTTGTGTATCAACATTCCAGGTCAATTGGATGTTTTTATCGTTATTATTTAAATATTCCATAAATTTCTTTAGATCATCCATATTGCCTTCCCAGATACATATAAGGTCGTCTATGTATCGCCGGTAACAGACCAGCTGGGGTGGACGATTCCTGAACACTACATCCTCCTCCCAGTGGGCCATAAAAAGATTGGCCACACTGGGAGCAAAGCGAGCGCCCATGGCCACCCCCCTGGCCTGTAAATAAAACCGGCGATCATACCAAAAATAGTTGTGATGCAAACAAAAATTTAAGCTCTTTAACAAAAAACGTTTATGCCTCCTGGGCAGATCAGACTGTGCTAGGGCCCAACGCACTGATGAAATGGCCTCTTCATGGTTAATGATAGTATAAAGGGACCCTACGTCAGCGGTTACCAATATGCTATTAGATGAACAATTAAGGGAATCCACTATTTGTATGATATGTTTCGTGTCTTTAAGGTAAGCCTCTGTCCCGACTACCAATGGTTGGAGAAAGGTATCTATATATTGACCCAGTCTGGAAGTGACTGAGTCAATACCATTGATAATCGGTCGACCCGGAGGTCTCTCCATGCTCTTATGCACCTTAGGCAAAAAATAAATGATAGGGGTCCTGCAAAACAGAGGGTCCAAATATAATGCCTCTTTATGGCTTAATATGCCTTTCTCCTTACCCTTTGTTACAAGGTGATGTAATTTATCCTTATATTCAATCATCGGGTCTTTTCCCAATGTTTTATATGTATTTGGGTCGTCCAGAAGGCGGTTCATTTCACTTTGATAATATGACTTATCCATAATGACCAGGCCACCCCCCTTATCTGCAGGCCGTATTACGATATTATTTCTCTCCTGTAAACGTGTGATACCTATTTTTAAATGATGAGGATCCTGTACTTTTTTCATTTTCAAAGAATTTAAGTCCTTACAGACTAGACTTTTGAAAACCTCTAAATATTTATTGTCTGGGCCTGGGGGATTGAACGTAGATTTGTTCCTCAGATTGGAACTTATGCCTGACACCTGAGGGTCAGATCTCGCTACCGGATTAGACAAAAAGTATCTTTTAATACTCAACCTTCTTACGTATTTTTGGATGTTGATGTATGTCTGAAATTTGTTCAGATTACGTACTGGGGCAAATTTTAGGCCCTGATCCAAAACTCTGGTTTCTTGTTCTGTTAATGTAATGCTACTAAGGTTATATATACCGGCTCCTAATGGGGCCTTTGCCTTTTGGATCCGTCTTCCTCCTCTCGATCCTCTCTTTCTTTTCTTTTTTCCCCTCGATTGCCATAATTTAGGCCTCGCTCGGGGGGGGGGATTTCTCCAATTTTGATCTCTTGGTGGTGTGTGTCGAGCATAACCCCTCCTTGGGGACATCTGCGTCCCTAAAAAATGATCTCGTGAATTATAATTATATTGTAATGGGGCATATCGATTTTGGGTTGGGACAACTCCTCTGGTTTGATATCCTTTATCCGAATACCCCCCTCTATGCCCATTCCTAGGGGTATGGGGATAGGTAGCATTATGGCGAGGGGAGTTAGCCCACCCTTCTCCTTCTTTACGATTCGAATGGTGATAAGGAGCCTTCCCTCTACTATTTTTATGGTAATTATTTTTATGGCCCCTCCCCCTTTGTGGGTTATCTCTCCTTTGGTTCTCCTGCCTCGGAGTTTCAAATTTCCTTGTATAATCATATTGGTATACTGGTTCAAAAGGAGTCTCAGGGGCTTCAGTAGGATCCATAACCTCAGTTGTTTCCGGATCCGATTCCTGAAGCACCCTCTGAGACTGCCACTTGTAGGCCATTTTGTTAGCAAAGTCAGAGCTGTCACGAAGAAATTTTTTTCTCTTTTTTTCTTGTATGTCCCTATCCCATTTCATAATTTTATTTTTTAATTCACCTGATAATTTAATGAATTCTGGGGAATCTTTCCATATTTCAATCCTTCCTTTAATTTCTCCTATTTTGGCATCCAAGAGTTTAATCTTATCCTGTTTGCGTGTTAATAGGAACCCCATCAACTCAAAACCTTTACTATTAAAGAAAGTTTCCCATTGTTTATATGAGTCTTCATCTAATAGACCGTCATTGGGAGGAATATCCCATCGTAGTCGTCTAAGAATAATTTTGGCTGTTAAGTATTGCTCGAAGGACACTATGTCCCACCATGCTTTGGTTTTCTTTTCGAACAAATAGCCAAGTTTCCTAAAGGAATACGAGAGATCCCCAATTTCATTATTGGTTTCTAAAACTGAAAACACCTCATTCAATTTAATATCTCGTTTTTCAAAATACTGAAAAATGTCCATCTTAATGCCACTAAATAAGCATGAACAATCAAGGAATATAACAACAAATAAAAAATATTCAGCGCATCAAGATATTATAAAGAGACTAAAGAGATTGCCAGCTGAACACAAAAAAGGCTATTCATAAACCTTCTGTAAATCAAAGTATCAAAAAAGGTATAGTGCAGCGCAAAAATTGTCTCTGAGTAAAGAATTAATATATTTCAACGTCCATTACGAATAATTTCTTGTGGAGAATAGAAAACAACAAATCCCACTGGTGAGACAGCATGCAGTCCTAAGAGCATGCAGGTGAGGGAACACGTGGGTCCTGCCACCATAGACACTTATAGCCTCTCACCTTATCCACTCGACCCGTGAGGGTCACACAGCATGAAAGTATAGAATATCCCTGCAGTCAGAACATCTGTTCCTGAATGGTTCTGTCAAATCCCTCCAAACACCGTCCAGAAAGGATGCCACAGGAATTGCACGTAAAAAAACAATAAAACGAAATCTAGTGCTCTCCGCTTGTTTAAAACACTAAGCATTTATTGAACAGAGTATAACTCACATTTTCCAACACCTCCACTGGTGTAAGTATAAACACGACAGATTAGTAGGGCAGCGGTATAAACTGGCGACTGGCGTGGCTTCCACCTCCGTACGCGTTACGTCCTGTATGATATGGACTTCCTCAGCGTGAGTTGTAGCCAGCCAGAAATGCCTTACTTATATAGCCTTATTAATTGATAAGCCAGCTGTAATTAACAGCCTGGCGCGGACAGTAAAGGGAACCCGGAAGTGATAAGAGCGTGCACCAGGAAACGGAAGGGCTCCCTGCGCTCCAACCGAACGGTCAATCTGCGCATGTCCGCCCTCATTTCCCCGTCATCGCGCGTGTCTCGCTCCGCAAAATAGCGGAAACGGAAGGAGAATCTGCGTTCCATCTCAGCGGGACCCGCCCCTTCCTCTTCCTACTAAGATCACTATGCTAATGGGAACTCTAGGTGTCTGATACGACGGGGAGCTCACCCATTCGCTCTACATAAAAAATCATGTATAAACCCGCCCCTTTAGCTCGTGTCCCCGGAAGTCCCTTTAATTAAATATTAATAAATTAATATAAAGGCATAGTAGTTAAAAAAAAAAAGCACTTGTGGGTTAACTAATCTTTTTTTGTATAATTCTCCTTTAAGGGGGCATGGCAGGGGGTGTGTCCTATGCCTACACTTTTACAAAATTGTGTCCTTCATTTCCATCTCAAAAAGTTGGGAGGTATGCAATCAGCTTTCAATCTGCCCACCTCCCTGACTGTTCAATGCTTAAAGAAGTCTCCTAAAACCCCAAATGTCCTCACAGGATCTGCAGGTAACCCCCGTAACAGCTGGTGTTAAAGTACATGCATCTTCGATCAGAAAGAGAAAGCAATTTAACCAGTATGGGAAGTGTGCCAGGAAAAGCCTTTGCTGTTCAAAAAGAACTTTAGAGCAAACTGCAGTTTGTCATTGAATATAAAAATCAAAAACTAGGCTTTCTGGAACAATATACTGTGGACTTTTAAGCCAAAGATAGAAATGGACTTGGGAGAAGGATGTTGTGGACAATAACAGTAGATGTATTTGGCTTAAATGCAATTTAGCGCTACCCCCGCAGGAGCCACTTAAGTATGTTCAGTCCGCTACTCTTCCTCTCAACCCCAATAACAGCCTCAGTCCCCTCTGGCACACCTGGCAATAGTGTGGGTGCAAGGATCAATGGGAAACACACACATTATTATAAAACACAGAAATTGTCTTTACTGTGGTATTTCTGTGGAATAACCATTGACAATATGTTCAAGTAATAAAATAGAAGAACATTAACTGAAATTATAAGCAATATAGCTCAATAGTACATTTAGGCTGCTTTCAGGTGATTCAGAACCTTAGAATAACCCCAAGAGCAGAGCAAACACTTCAATAACAAGAAAGTCACAAAAATGGCAATTTGTTACCTTTACTTAAGTTTGGGTCTATGAGTCCAGGCAGGAGGAGAGTAGAAGACTGACCCTCTCTATCTCAGATCCCTCTCTTCTGCCTCCTGGCTAGGGATGGATGAACGGTTCGGTCCGAGCATAAGTTCGGGCGTTTGGCGAACAGCCAAACAAACGGTTCGACCGTTTGTTCGGCCCCAAACTGACTGCAATGTATTGCGGCGCTGAACAGTGCATTGCAAGCCCTGATTGGCTGAAGCATTGAAAGCTTCAGCCAATCAGGACACAGCGCACTGCCGGAGTCATGATTGGACACTGTTATCATGACTTTATCCAATCATGGCTTGTTACCGCCCCACAGTATGAAAGTATTCTTTCAATGGCAGCCATTTTCAGTATGATTTCAGGGTGGAGAGAGATAGAGCAGGACTGTTCCGTGCTATTAGTTAGTTAGTGTGCTAAACTGTGCTATTGTGCTTCAATTGTCAGTGTAGAATATTAGTTTAGTGTCAGTCTAGGGATAGTGCGAGCGTAGTGAGGAGGACCATCATTCAGCTGTGCATAGTGTGCAGCTAGAATAGGGACAGCTCAGATAGTTTCACTGTAGTGTAGTGAGACTGTGTTATTCATACATACATTAGTGTATATGTAGAGTAGGGGCAGCTCAGATAGCTTGAGTGTAGTGTAGTAAGACTGTGTCACTAATCTTTACATTAGTGTATAGCTAGAGTAGGGACAGTTCAGATAGTGTCAGAGTAGTGACGGTTGAAGACTGTATGTTTGATTGCGTTACTGCCAGTTTAACACCATATAGTTCTGTGTGCGTTACTAGCAGTTTAATGGCATATAGTTTTGTGTGCGTTACTGCCAGTTTAACACCATGTAGTTTTATGCGTTATTGCAAGTTTAACGCCATTTACTTCTGTGTGTGTTACTGCCAGTTTAACGTCATGGAGTTCTGTGTGCATTACTGCCAGTTTAACGCCATATCATTTTGTGGACATTACTGCAAGTTTAACGCCATTTACTTCTGTGTGCGTTACTCCAAGTTTAACGCCATATACAGTATCTCACAAAAGTGAGTACACCCCTCACATTTTTGTAAATATTTTATTATATCTTTTCATGTGACAACACTGAAGAAATGACACTTTGCTACAGTGTAAAGTAGTGAGCGTACAGCTTGTATAACAGTGTAAATTTGCTATCCCCTCAAAATAACTCAGCACACAGCCATTAATGTCTAAACCACTGGCAACAAAAGTGAGTACACCCCTAAGTGACAATGTCCAAATTGGGCCCAAAGTGTCAATAATTTGTGTGGCCACCATTATATTCCAGCACTGCCTTAACTGTCTTGGGCATGGAGTTCACCAGAGCTTCACAGGTTGCCACTGGAGTCCTCTTCCACTCCTCCATGATGACATTGCGGAACTGCTGGATGTTAGAGACCTTGCTCTCCTCCACCTTTCCATTTGAGGATGCCCCACAGATGCTCAATAGGGTTTAGGTCTGGAGACATGCTTGGCCAGTCCATCACCTTTACCCTCAGCTTCTTTAGCAAGGCAGTGTCATCTTGGAGGTGTGTTTGGGGTTGTTATCATGTTGGAATACTGCCCTGTGGCCAAGTCTCCGAAGGGAGGGAATCATACTCTGCTTCAGTATGTCACAGTACATGTTGGCATTAATGGTTCCATCAATGAACTGTAGCTCCCCAGTGCCAGCAGCACTCATGCAGCCCCAGACCATGACACTCCCACCACCATGCTTGACTATAGGCAAGACACACTTGTCTTTGTACTCCTCACCTGGTTGCCACCACACATGCTTGTCACCATCTGAACTAAATAAGTGTATCTTGGTCTCATCAGACCACAGGACATGGTTCCAGTCACCCTTAGTCTGCTTGTCTTCAGCAAACTGTTTGCGGGCTTTCTTGTGCTTCATCTTTAGAAGAGGCTTCCTTCTCGGTGACAGCCATGCAGACTAATTTGATGCAGCGTGCAGCGTATAGTCTGAACACTGATTGGCTGACCCCCCACCACTTCAGCCTCTGCAGCAATGCTGGCAGCACTCATACGTCTATTTCCCAAAGACAACCTCTGGATATGACACTGAGCACATGCACTCAACTTTTTTGGTCGACCATGGCGAAGCCTGTCCTGAGTGAAACCTGTCTTGTTAAACTGCTATATGGTCTTGGCCACCATGCTACAGCTCAGTTTCAGGGTCCTGGCAAACTTCGTATAGCCTAGACCATCTTTATGTAGAGCAAAAATTCTTTTTTTCAGATCCTCAGAGAGTTCTTTGTCATGAGGTGCCATGTTGAACTTCCAGTGACCAGTATGAGAGAGTGAGAGGGATAACACCAAATTTAACACACCTGCTCCTCATTCACACCTTGTAACCTTGTAACACTAATGAGTCACATGACATTGGGGAGGGAAAATAGCTAATTGGGCCCAATTTGCACATTTTCACTTAGGGATGTACTCACTTTTGTTGCCAGCGGTTTAGACATTAATGGCTGTGTGTTGAATTATTTTGAGGGGACAGCAAATTTACACTGTTATACAAGCTGTACACTCACTACTTTACATTGTAGCAAAGTGTAATTTCTTCAGTGTTGTCACATGTAAAGATATAATAAAATATTTACAAACGGGTAAGGGGTGCACTCACGTTTGTGAGATACTGTATTTATGTGTGCGTTACTGCAAGTTTAACACCATTTTCTTCTGTGTACGCTACTGCAAGTTTAATGCCATATAGTTCTGTGCATTACTGCAAGTTTAACGCCATATAGTTCTGTGCGCCACTGTAGGTTTGACGCATTATATTGCAGTATTTTATAGTGTATCCGTGGAGTGTGAGTGCTCCAATTAAAGTGCACCAAACACCACTTTACATTGATTAAAGTGCATTTACGTACAGATTTCCACTTCTTCTTTACATTTGCTAATAAGCACCGCCCCCTCTCTCCCAATAATGTCTGGGAGGACAACAAGGAGAGGTAAACATTCCCTTGGCAATGTAAGGGGACATTGAAGTATACAATTAAATCATTTAGTGATTTTTAGCAAGAAAGATTTGTTATTACAAAAGCATTGTTTTAATATATTTTTCAATAAATTTTTTAACATATATTTATAACTTTTAAGATGCACATGATGTCACATACAGATTTTATAATCTATATATGTTTGTATAAGAAATGGTAACAAATGTCAAAATGTAAGCATAGGCGCAACGAGTGTATGCCGATCACAGAGAGAGATACAAAGAAAAGATACAAGTTGTATAAATAACAACGATTAAGGCAGTAACCTAATCAGTGACCACCCATATCCACAGCTGATAGGTAATACACTCGCAGAGGTAGTACAAAGAGATACGAGCCGCTGTGACATGTGGCCATGCCCATTGACAAAGACCGAATGACGAAACGCGTCTGGGCGTGACCACACAGCTTTTTTCAAGATTCTATCTGACAGCGAGTCACTGGTTACCTTCGTACCGCAGCCCGGGAAATTTAAAACAACAGGAGGCGAGTATGGGAGGAGGAACGCGGTGACGTAAAGCAAATATTTTTTCATAAGGCGCACTGTGATTTGATATCCTGTAAGCATGTTTTAGGGGAAAGGGGGCGTGTAAGAAATAAAGTTTACAATTTTACGCTATGAAGCTCTCCTTTGTCATTTGCATGCTGCATGGGAATAATCCGAGGGGAGACTAAACGCAGGAGCCAAGCAGGAAGATAAAGAGAAAGACCAGAGGGGTATCCGACTCACCTTTAAGGAGCAGGACAGCGCACAAAGATCGTAGCTCTGGTAAGTGGGGACCCATAGGGGAAAACAACAAGGAACACAAACAGCTGGGAAGAGAGGCAATATTTGTGGACTGGTTCCAATTTTTAACCCTATGTAGATGGAAATCATCAAGATTCAGTGACTTTATAAGAAAACACTGGAGAAAGAAAACTTGAATCCCTGCACTGTGATTAGCGATATTTCATTTATATTCGCTCATATATGTGTTTTATATGTTTATATGTAATTTTACGATAATGCAGATAGTTTCAGCCAGATAAATACCTTATTAATCAGAGTACTCAGTATAATATATTGAAGAATCCATATCAGCACAATATTAGGTTTATAGTGAAAATAAATACACACAATATAATGCGGCGTTGCTAACATTAACAGGAGGTGTATGAAGTGCATAAAATACACAACGTGTTAAGGTCTGTACAAGTATTATTAACCCATATATAGCAGCAGCCGGAGATTTGAGAATTTATAATTTTAGAGACATTTTAAAGATTTTGAAATAAATATATTTGGAAAATAACCTAAAACGCATGTAAATAACTACAAATTAAATTAGGAGCGCTGGGTACAGAGTTTATCATACCATTACCTCTGGCATATATAAATGTAAGGGGACCAGCAACAAATGTGTCCACAAGATAAGGTGGACGTGGTGCTCAGTCCTCAGGCAGGGCATCATTTTCTCTGTTTAGTGAATTTGCTCGTGCTATCCAGCCACAGCATGCAGAGGAGGTGGTGGACTGGCTTACTAAATCTTCCACATCCTCCTCATCCTCTGTCACGCAAGCAGAGACAGGTGTGCAGTGACAGTCTCCTCCAGAGTGGATAAACCTGCCTCCTTGTCCGCATCTATTCCTGTCATAGCCCCAACATCAGCCATGGAGGAGTCAGCAGAGTTATTTGACCACAACGTCAGCCACTTGCTCCTTGATAATGCCCAGCCATTACTGGATTCATATGTTGGTTCTGAGGTTGAGGATGACAGAAACATGAGACAATTTTTTTTACAGCAAGGCCAATTCTTGCTTTCATCAAGAGTACCTCTGTAGGGTTATGGTGGGAAGGCGCCACTGACACCCAAAGACCAATTTTTCTGCACCTGCTTGACGGGTGCATATCATTGCAATTTTTTTTACAGAAAGGCCAATTCTTGCCTTCATGAAGAGCACCTCTATAGGGTTATGGTGTGAAGGCACCACCACCACCCAAAGCCCAATTTTTCCACACCCGTTACTTCTTCTATACAAAGTCAAAATGACACCAGAATTTATCCAAAAAATCTCTAATCTTGTTCCCAGTGCACTATATTGTGGCCTCATCAAACACACTAGCTCCCCACCTATTGCTGAGCAAAATAAAGGCAGCTTGCACTGAAAATGTCATCCTTTTAGGCTTTATAAATGCAATTATTGCTGCAGCTGATTTTAGATATGGTACAGATCTGCCACTTTACAGGTAGACTAAGGGGACCCTCCAGGCACTATATTGGAAGGTTTTTTTCATTTTTATGCTTTCACTTTAAAAATCAAAAAATCACTGCTCATTTAAAAATGACGTTTTTTACAAACTTTTTTTTCATTGATACATGTCCCCCAGGGCAGGACCCAGACCCCTATAACCATTGTATGCCCATTTATTTGCATATAAGCCTTCAAAATGGGCACTTTTGATTTTTGACATTCCGGTCTCATTGACTTTAATGGGGTTTGTTATTCGGGTCTGAACTTTCGCAATGTTTGAAAGTTCTGGTGCAAACCGAACAGGGGTCCATTCGGCCCATCCCTACTCCTTGCACCACAGGCCCAATAACAAACACTGTATTCAAATCAACAGTCAATATCTTAGCTTCCCATATAGGCTGTCCCGCACACACCCACTGCATATACAGAGCCCTGGATATGTGCGTGTGAGGCATTACAGCAATAGTAACTTCAGTCCCCTTGAAGTTAAATAGGTCTTGGCATCTTCAGCTAGCCACTCTCGTTGGTGCACTTAAATTCCTGGATAGTAGGCCCAAATAACATAACTGGCACGGATCATTAGGGGAAGAATGCACAATTTTCCTTAGCAGGGTGAAAGGACAATGACATCTGTATAAAGTGTCTTTCTATTTAAATGGCCTTGTATCCTGAGGCACTACAAGTGTCAGCAAGATGTCTACTAACAATGATGTCTGTATACAGGGTTCAATATAACTCCGACTGTGCAGTGTCCTTGTTTACTGCAAATGGGCACAGACCCCTCACCCAATCCTGTTATCGGTCAAGGCCCAAACTAACTTTCTGGAACAGGCAGGTTTTCCTGATGGCATCTGGTCACCTCACACTGGAACGCTTCTCTGTTGATGCATGTGCACCTGGGATCCTCTCTTTATCAGGCTGGATGTCCTGACCGGTCCCAGAGGCCTAAGATCGCATGGTGGAAAGACCCAAGAGACAGCACCCCTCTCTTAGGTCTTTTCTCTTCCTCTCCCCCGCTTTCACTCAGTTTCCCTCTGGGAATCAAGATGGGGTCTTTCTCCTCCTCCTCCCAGAGAATGCTGGGGTTGTAGTTCCATACTCCATACAAAGCTATGGGGCCTTCTGGTAAAGGGACTTCATATTCCAGAATGCCTTGCAGCCCTGGTCACCTCACACTGGAATGCTTCTCTGTCGTCTCTACCGGTCCCAGAGGCCTAAGAGCGCACGGTGGAAAGACCGAAGAGGCAGCACCCCTCTCTTAGGTCTTTTCTCTTCCTCTCCCACGCTTTCACTCAGCTGTCCTCAGGGAATCAAGATGGGGTCTTTCTCCTCCTCCTCCTCCCAGAGAATGCTGGGGTTGTAGTTCCATATTCCTGACAGGTGCATGTCTCCCTTATAAGAGAACCTGTGTATTTGCGGCAGCCACTTAGCAAAAGCCACACAAATAGCGAGGCACCCACTACACCAAGATAGCATTTCAAGAGAAGAACCTCATACCATCTGTGAAGCGTTGTGATGGAAATATAATGCTTTGGGCTTTCTTTGCTGCCTTAGGACCTGGGCAGTTTGCAACTATAACATCAACTATGAATTCTGCACCATATCAAAATCCCTAAAATAAGCTGCTAGCACAATATTGATGAATGTCAACACAAGTAAATAAAAAAAGTAAAGGTGCAGCGCTGAACATTAAGAGCTGAGAATCATAAAAGTCTGTAATGACAAAAGACTACAGGAGATGTCCAAAAGGGCTTCTGACATTAAAGTGCAGCTAAATAGCGCATAAGTGAGGAAACCACCACCAGCGCCCAATGACACTGCCTCTTACCCTCCTCTGCAGACCCTGATTACAAAAGTCAAACATGCAATAAGCAGCAGTCAAGTGAAGTCACCAGTGTCAGTGTACCTTTCCAGGTAATACGAATGTCTCCTTTGTATGCCGGGACGTGGAGGCCATCTTGCTGGTTTGGAACGCTGGCTGTTTTTTAACCAAGACATGCGTGTTTACACTTCTACCATGTGAGTGTTATTTTTTATCATTTATTAAACTGGATTGAGATCTCTGCACTATGAGGAGTGCAGAAATCTTTATCCTTCTATGTGATTGATCGAGCTTTGGAGGAGACATTCGTATTGCCTGGAAAGGTACACTGATACTGGTGACTTCACTTGACTGCTGCCCATTGCGTGTTTGACCTTTGTAATGCGGTGCTGGTGGTGGTTTCCTCACTTATGCGCTATTTAGCTGCACTTTTATGTCAGAAGCCCTTTTGGACATCTCCTGTGGACTTTTGTCATTATGGACTTTTATTATTCTTAGCTCTTAATGTTCAGCGCTACAACTTTACCTTTTTTTATTGTAAACAATATACCTGCAACAAAGACAACCAACAAAAACGTGACTTTAAGACCCCTTTCAGACTGGGGTGGCGGGTCTGTTTTTAACCCCCAAGAAGGGGTTAACAAGGGCTTAAAAACATCCGTGTTGAGGCGATTCCGAAGTGCTTTTCAGGCGCTTCTGAAGCGCTGCCCATTCATTCCAATGGGCAGGGGTGGCTTGGGAGTGCTGCATACAGTGCTTCCAAACCGCCCCAAAGATGCTACTTGCAGGACTTTTTTTCCCGTCCTGCAAGCGCACCGCCCCAGTGTGAAAGCATGTGAGGCAGTTTTCAGGCGCTTTACAGGTGCTATTTTTAGCGCTAAAGTGCCAGAAAACTGCCTCAGTGTGAAAGGGGTCTTAGAAGTGCATAAAAAGCCCCACAAACATGTCACTCTTGTTAGATTTAAATAAATAACTCCAATAGTTATTCCTGTATAGCAGGGGTCAGCAACCAGTAGAATGCTCTCTACCAGTAGATCGTGGACAGGTGACTGGTAGATTGCAGTCTGGGCTTGCTGACCTGTTATCCCAGAGCATCAAACAGAGTGCAATGAGGAGAGACTACTTGTAAAGTTGGAGCTGTAGTAGGAAGCAAGAGCCACATAAGCCTATTCCTCCTCTGTAGTGCCAGCACCTGTACCATGTAGAGTGATACCAACTGCACTCCATCTCTTATCCCGGCTAGCAGTCTTCAGAGTGACACCAGCAGCAGGAAAGAAGAGATCTTCAGATCAGTATGAAGCTAATTTAAACCCATGATTGTCATGCAATGCATGTGAGTGCGACACGGTAGTATGGCAATTAGAGGTTTAAATCAGGTGTGAGGTGGTGACACTGTGCCCAGTATTCTTTGACTTCTCCCATGTTGTTGAGGAAGATCTCCATCTCTTTAAGGTCACCTGCCCCTGCACTATAGTGTTCATCCAACGGTCTGTATATATCACCACATGTTGCTCCAAACCACTACCTTTGCACACTCACCAGTAGCGTGAGTTTGATCGTTTGTTCGGCCCACCGAACGCCTCTCAATGCACTGCATGCTGCACAGTGCATTGGAAGCCCTGATTGGCTTTGACCAATCAGGGCAGATATCACTGTCAGAGCTATGATTGAACACAGTCATAATGACTCTCTCCAATTATGGCTCATTGCTCATAGACCCACCCGCACTATAAAATGTTCCTTCCCCAGAGCAGCCATTAGCAGTGTGATATTGGAGTGGAGATAGATAGAACAGGGCTCTGTTCAATGCTATTAGCAAGTTAGTGTGCTATAGTGTGCTATTGTTATTCTATTGTGAGTGTAGAGTGTCAGTGTAGTGATAGCGCATCGTGAGTGTAGTGTGACCGTTCATTTTTACTGAAGTGCCAGTTTAGTTTGTCAGGACAGGTTCACTGGAGTATATTGAAGTGTGTCAGTGCAGAGTGTTGGGGCAGTTGTACTACAGTATATTGAAGTGCGTCAGGGCACTTTTACTTTACTACAATATATTGAAGTGCATTAGTGCACTTTTACTGCAGTATATTGAAGTGCATTGGTGCACTTTTACTGCAGTATATTGAAGTGCATTAGTGCACTTTTACTGCAGTATATTGAAGTGCGTTAGTGCACTTTTACTGCAGTATATTGAAGTGCATTAGTGCACTTTTACTGCATTTTATTGTAGTGCGTTAGCGCACTTTTACTGCAGTATATTGAAATGCATTTGTGCACTTTTACTGCAGTATATTGAAGTGCATTAGTGCACTTTTACTGCACTATATTGCAGTGCGTTAGTGCACCTTTACTGCAGTATATTGACGTGCATTAGTGCAGTTTTACTGCAGTATATTAAAAAGTGTCAATGCAGGTTTACTGCAGTATACTGAAGTGTGTCAGTGTAGAGTGCCAGGGCAGTTTTACTACAATATAATGTAGTGCGTCAGGGCACTTTTACTGCAATATATTGAAGTGCATTAGTGCAATTTTACTACAGTATATTGAAGTGCGTTAGTGCACTTCTACTGCAGTATATTGAAATGCATTTGTGCACTTTCACTGCAGTATATTAAAGTGCGTTAGTGCACTTTTACTGCAGTATATTGAAGTGCGTTAGTACACTTTTACTGCAGTATATTGATGTGTGTTGGTGCACTTTTACTACAGTATATTGAAAGGCATTTGTGCACTTTTACTGCAGTATATTGAAGTGCGTTAGTGCACTTTTACTGCAGTATATTGAAATGCATTAGTGCACTTTTACTGCAATATATTGAAGTGTGTTAGTGCAGTTTTACTGCAGTATATTGAAGTGTGTTAGTGCACTTTCTTTGCAGTATATTGAAGTGTGTTAGTGCACTTTTACTGCAGTATATTGCAGTGCATTAGTGCACTTTTACTGCAGTATATTGAAATGCATTTGTGCACTTTTACTGCAGTATATTGAAGTGCGTTAGTGCATTTTTACTGCAGTATATTGAAATGCATTAGTGCACTTTTACTGCAGTATATTGAAGTGCGTTAGTGCAGTTTTACTGCGGTATATTGAAGTGCGTTAGTGCACTTTCACTGCAGTATATTAAAGTGTGTTAGTGCACTTTTACTGCAGTATATTGAAGTGCATTAGTGTACTTTTACTGCAGTATATTGAAGTGCGTTAGTGCACTTTTACTACAGTGTTTTGAAGCACGTTAGTGCACTTTTACTGCAGTATATTAAAGTGCATTAGTGCACTTTTACTGCAGTATATTGAAGTGAATTTATGGACTTTTAATGCAGTATATTGTAGTGCGTTAGTGCAGTTTTACTGCAGTATATTGAAGTGCGTTAGTGCACTTTTACTAAAGTGTTTTGAAGCACATTAGTGCACTTTTACTGCAGTATATTAAAGTGCATTAGTGCACTTTTACTGCAGTATATTGAAGTGAATTTATGCACTTTTAATGCAGTATATTATAGTGCGTTTGTGCACTTTTACTGCCCTATATTGTAGTGCGTTAGTGCATTTTACTACAGTATATTGAAGCGCAATAGTGCACTTTTCCTGCAGTATATTAAAGAGTGTCAATGCAGCTTTACTGCAGTATATTGAAGTGTGTCAGTGTAGAGTGTCTTGGCCATTTTAGTACAGTGCACTTTTACTACAGAATATTGAAGTGCTTTAGTGCACCTTTACTGCAGTATATTGAGATGCATATGTGCATTTTTACTGCAGTATATTCTAGTGCGTTAGTGAGCTTTTACTGCAGTATATTGAAGTGCATTAGTGCATTTTTACTGCAGTATATTGAAGTGCATTAGTGCACCTTTACTGCAGTATATTGAAGTGCGTTAGTGCAGTTTTACTGCAGTATATTGAAGTGCGTTAGTGCACTTTCACTGCAGAATATTAAAGTGCCTTAGTGCACTTTTACTCCAGTATTTTGAAGTAGTTAATGCACTTTTACTGCAGTATATTGAAGTGCATTAGTGCGCTTTTACTGCAGTGTATTGAAGTGCGTTAGTGCCATTTTAATGCAGTATATTTAAGTGCGTTAATGCAGTTTTACTGCAGTATAAAGTGCGTTTGTGCAGTTTTACTGCATTATATTAAAGTGCATTAGTGCACTTTTACTGCAGTATATCGAAGTGCGTCAGTGCACTTTTACTGCAGTATATTGTAGTGTGTCAGTGGAATGTATCTATGTAGTGAGTACTCAAGTTAAAGTGCACCAAACACCATTTTCAATTGATTAAAGTGCATCCAAGTACACATTTCCCGTCTCTATTACATTTCGGTAATTACCCCCCATCATGTCTGGGAGGCCAACAAGGAGAGGCAGACATTCCCATGGCACTGTGAGGGGGCCAGGGGCGTCTGTGTCCACAGGCAAAGGTGGACATGGTCCGTCCTCAGGCAAGGCACCATTTCCTCTGTTTAGTGATGTTGCCTGTGCTATCCAGTCACAGAATGCAGAGGAGGTGGTGGACTGGCTTACTAAACCACCCTCATCCTCCTCATCCTTTATCACCCAAGCAAAGACTAGTGTACAGTCCACCAGAGCTGCCAGAGTGTCTTATTCTGCCTCCTTGTCCATAGTTAATCTTGCCATAGCCCCAGCAGCATGCATGGAGGAGTAAAGTCAAACCTGTAGGGGATTCAAACAGCGCAGTATATAAATAATAGAACAGCAGGAGTTTTTGTTTTTCAACAAAAACTCCAAACATTCAAAGAGTCCCACTCCTTTGCTTTTAACCAGTACGGATCTGGCTTCCTCCTTTTGGAGAGCAGCCCTTATTGTTCACACCAGACCACTTCGGGAGACTATAGAACAGATTGAAACAACTCAAAACAGGTCATCTTGAATCCCATGAAAATGTTTCACACCCCTCTGCTACCCAGATGATGGAAAACATGAGCTGAGTCACTCATTACCTGCCGGGAGTTACTACCCCAAGGATCCTTCCACATATGACGCTTACAAAAGATTATGGTTATGGTTCATAAGGGGTTTGTGAAGAGGAAAAGATTGATTACCTCCTGTCTCTGGAAAACCGCCTGTATTTGGCCATTTATCATGCGCTTCTAGGCTCCTGTAATGAGAGCCCATTGAGGAAGGTGAGAATTTAGTGTGGCTGGTGGAGGATATCTGGCACTACAACACTTGTCTCTGTCTGAAACACAGAAGCACATTGGGTGACCACGCACTAGAAAGAGATTGTTTGACATTTAAGCGCTGCACTTTTTTTATGTTTGCATGGAGGAGTAAGCTGAGTTATTTGAACACAGCGCCAGCCACTTTCTCCTTGAAGATGCACAGGCATTACTTGATTCTGATGTTGGTTCTGAGGTTGAGGAAGGTAGGAACATGAACCTTCCTGAGGAAAATAGTCAGTGTGCAGGCAACTTTCTTTAAAATCTGGCAGCTTGCCAGGTTTATTGGTAAAAGATTTGCAGGTTTAAAAAAAAACAAACAAAACAGAAAATAAATCCTTGCCGTCTAGCGCTAATCTAAACAGTATAGTTTACTCACTATACGGTGTGGGGCTGGCCCCCTCAGATCCCTCTCTGGGTTCCAGGTCAGAGCTAGTGTGTTCTCTTCTTGGTTATTTAAGCCACCTGCTGGTGGACTCCAGTGGACCACAAACTCCAGACCGGAACCAGCCCTGCCATTGTGGCTGGTAAAATCCGGACCAGATTCTGTTTAGAGCCAGTCCATATGAACGCATACAAGGTAACACATAGCGTCCGCCTACCACTTTGCCTTGCATACTGTCACAACTGGTACATAACAAATTGTCAGTCATGTTCCCCCAATTACAGTGTATTGCTAAGTTGGCTCCAGTGATGATGAGGATGGAGGGGATGATGATGATGATGAGGATGGAGGGGATGATGATGATGTCACTGACGCCACTTGAGTGCCAGATAGAGCAGAGGAGGAAAGTGAGGGTGAGGCACAACACCAACGAGGCAGCCATCATGGAAGAGTAGAGAACAGCCACCCTATTCTATCACATTGTGAAGCTGTTATCTCCCAGCCCACTTTCCACAGCTCAGCTGTCTGGGCCTTTTTTTTAGCACATTTGCAGCCAATCGCACTGTTGCAATTTGCAAACTTTGCCTTAAGCAGATAGAGCGTGG
The DNA here is from genome assembly GCA_018402905.1 of Glandirana rugosa. Lineage (NCBI taxonomy): Eukaryota > Metazoa > Chordata > Amphibia > Anura > Ranidae > Glandirana > Glandirana rugosa. Next base: position 1,288,330 of record BLSH010342424.1, read on the forward strand.
CAAAAACACTAGCCATTTGGGTACCACATGCTTGACAAGGCATTTAACCTCCCGCCACTCAGCCCATTAGCAAGAGCACCTGAAAGCCACACAAAAGGGATGGAATTCTGCTCCTCCTCACTCCTCACCTTTCAGGTCTACCCCCGCTATATATCATGACCTCTAAGCAGCTTCGACTGACAAGGATGATGGTATAGCGAAGAGTGTTATAGGTCCCTGCAGCACGTCTGCCAGCAGCATATCACCAGCTGTAGAGTATAGCAGGCAAATTTCTCTGCCCCAGTTGCTGCAGCCAAAACAAAAAGAAAAAACAGTCACTGCCACTCACATGCCCAGCGTCTAAATTACAGCTTGTAAAACTGCTGGCTTTACATCTCCTGCATTTCTGTCTGGTGGATTCTGCCCCTTCTGTGAATTTGCAGAATGTGCTGTATCACAATGGCAGGTTCCCAGTTGCTATTTCTTTGCCCGTAAGGCCATTCCAGCTCGGAACCATCACGTGGAAGGCAATGTTGTGGCATTGTTGGGCAAGGCAGTCAGCCGCAAGGTCCACGTTACAGCTGACATGTGGTCCAGCAAGCATGGTTAGGGATGATATATTTAGTTCACATCACACTGGGTAACTCTGCTTGCCATTTAGAAGGATGCAGGACAGAGCTCAGTGCTGCAGCTTGTTTTTCCGCCACGTCTCCATACAGCTGGTGGCGATAATGCAACATTTTTCGGCTCCACCCCCTCCATGCCCTCTTCTGCTGAATTGTCCTATGAACCACCAGTACCCCCTGTGTTCAAGGAGCTATTCAATTAGTCAGGCTAAAAGATGCCATGAAGTGCTTCAGCTGGTCTGCCTAGGGCACAGGGCCACACCGGAACAGAGATTCTTTCAGCTCTGCAGGGGCAGGCCCAGAGATGGTAAATGCCATGGAAGCTTGAGCCAGGAATGGTGGTGTGCGATAATTGTACAAACCTCCTGTCTGCCCTTTGACAGGGAAAGTTGACACATGTGCCATGCCTGGCAAATGCCCTCAATTTGGTGGTGCAGCATTTTTTTAAATAGGTACCCAGGGTTGGAAGATCTGCTAAAGCAGGCGAAAAGAGTCTGTAGCCATTTCAGGCGGTCATACACAGATAGTGCTGAAATTCAGCGGGAGATCCCCCTGCCAGTAAATCGCCTGATTTGTGACATGCCTACCAGGTGGAACTCAACTTTGGCAATGCTGCAGCAGCTGCACGTGCAGCAGGGGGCAGTCAACGAGTATCAGTGTGAGTATGGCACAACAACAGGCTTAGGGCACTCGCTGCAGGACTGATAAGTACCAATATATCATTTAAGAGTCTTGCTTTAATACCTACCTTTATATGCATGGAGAACAACAAATGACTATCCATTACGTATGGAGTTCTGCTGTCATTTGGATTGGGGCTGTTGTGTGGGCCTGTTGTCCAATGACTGTGCTGCTATAGAGCAGCACACAGAATGAAATGTGTGCAAGTGCACAATATGCCATATTGTTGAAAAGTCCTTGTGGCTTAGAGAGCCTTTCACATTTTACAAACTCCTGTGAGGAAAGGAAAATACCTTGATGTGACAGTTTTCATCTTTTTACACATGTGACTTCCTCTGGAGCAGGAATTATTCTGAAATACTGTGATTTACATCTGTGCAAGGGAGATAAGGAGTCATACATATTCATGTGGGGTCAAATCCTCATTCGTTAATTATCTCCTCTGGACCACAGGTGTTTTAAACCATGACTCTGTAATTAACCACTTCAGCCCCGGAAGGATTTCCAGCTTTAGGACCGGAGCCCTTTTTGCAATTTGGCACTTCGCCGCTTCAAATGGTAATTGCGCGGTCATGCAATGCAGTAGCCAAACGAAATTTGCGTCCTTTTTTTCCCACAAATAGAGCTTTCTTTTGGTGGTATTTGTTCACCACTGCGCTTTTTAATTTTTGCGATATAAACAAAAATATAACGGAAATTTTGAAAAAAAATGATATTTTCAACTTTATGTGATTACAAAAATACAATAAACTAAATCTTAGCCATAAATGTTTGCCAACATGCATTCAGCCACATGTCTCGGGTAAAAAAAAAGCAAAATCGCGTATATTTATTGCTTTGCGCAAAAGTTATAGCGTCTACAAACTAGGGTACATTTTCTGGAATTTCCGCAGCTTTTATTTTATGACTGCCTATCTCATTTCTTGAGGTGCTAAAATGGAGGG
>BLSH010342424.1:1334587-1346841 GCA_018402905.1 Glandirana rugosa
AATGAGACGAAGTCAAATACTTACTTATCCTCGGAGACACAGACAAGCAAGTAGAAGTTGCGACTCCGACGTCTCTTTCTGGTGTCAGTAGTTTTTAATTTTTCTGTGTTTATTTTTTACAATTTACTTTGTTTTTAATTTTTATATATTTATATGATTTTATTTTTTAATACTTTTTGCAATTATTATTATTTTTCTTTTTCATCAGCCCTGTTGGTGGGCTTTGATGAGATATCAAGGGTCTGAACAGACCTCTGACATCATCCTTTTGAGACCGAGAAAGGCACTGAGGACACAGATTCCCCTGTCCCTTTCTCTGCAGCCTCAGCGTTGAAGATGAACGAACAGACACAGAGGCTCCTATTCATTCATAAACTGAAGCAGAGTAAACAGTTTACTTAGCTCAGTTATCACAGGACATAGGAGGGAATGGGGATATACACACACGGAAGGGATTATACAGTTGTGCTCATAAGTTTACACACCCTGGCAGAATTTGATTTCTTGGCCATTTTTCAGAGAATCTAAATGATCACACAAAAACTTTTTCACTCATGGTCAGTGGCCTAATAATATGCACACAGGTTGACGCAAAGGGCTTTGAATGGCTATTAAGGTAATCATCCTCACATGTGATCTGTTTGCTTGTAATTAGTGTGTGTGTGTATAAAAGGTCAATGAGTTTCTGGACTCCTGACAGATCCTTGCATCTTTCATCCAGTGCTAAACTGAGGTTTCTGGATTCTGAGTCATGGGGGAAGCAAAAGAATTGTCAAAGGATCTGCGGGAAAAGTTAGTTGAACTGTATAAAACAGGAAAGGGATATAAAAAGATATCCAAGGAATTGAGAATACCAATCAGCAGTGTTCAAACTCTAAGAGGTGGAAAATGAGGGATTATGTTGAAACCAAACCACAGTCAAGTAAACCAACTAAAATTTCAGCCACAACTGCCAGGAAAATCGTTCGGGATGCAAAGAAAAACCCACAAATAACGTGAAATACAGGGACTCAAAACACGTGGTGTGGCCATTTCAAGATGTACAATAAGGAGGCACTTGAAGAAAGGATGGGCTGCATGGTCGAGTCACCAGAAGAAAGCCATGACTACGCAAATGCCACAAAGTATCCCGCTTACAATACGCCAAACAGCACAGAGACAAGCCTCAAACCTTCTGGCACAAAGTCATTAGGAGTGATGAGACCAAAATTGAGCTTTTTGGCCTCAACCATAAACGTTACATTTGAAGAGGAGTTAACAAGGCCTGTGAAACCCGGAGGTGGATCGATGATGTTTTGGGGATGTGTGACCTACAAAGGCACAGGAAATTTGGTCAAAATTGATGGCAAGATGAATGCAGTACGTTATCAAAAAATACTGGAGGAGCATTTGCATTCATCAGCCAAGAAGCTGCGCATGGGACGTACTTGGCCATTCCAACATGAAAATGATCCAAAACACAAGACCAAGTCGACCTGTCATTGGCTACAGCAGAATAAAGTGAAGGTTCTGGAGTGGCCATCTCAGTTTCCTGACCTCAATATCATTGAGCTGCTTTGGGGAGATCTCAAACATATGCAGTTCATGCAAGAATTTCCAGGAACTGGAGGCTCTTTGCCAAGAGGAATGGGCAGCATTACCATCTGGAAAGATAAAGAGCCTCACCCACAAATACCACAAAAGACTTCAAGCTGTCATTGATGTTAAAAGGGGAAATACACAGTATTAAGAACTGGGGTATGTAAACTTTTGATCAGGGTCATTTGGGTAGTTTATTATGATTTAAAAAAAGTAAACACAGTTGATTGATAATAAATGGCTTCAGCCAAACGCTAACCATGAGTGAAAGAAATGTTTTCATGTTATCATTCATATTCTCTGAAAAATGAAGAAATCAAATTCTGCCAGGGTATGTAAACTTATGAGCACAACTGTATACATACATGCGGAGGGGATATACACACAATGGATGGTGGAGGGGATATACACACAGAGGGTACTAAGGCAGAATCTCTGCAAAGTTTTGCACTTTTTTGCTGTAAAATTACTTAGAACCCCCAAACATTATATATTGTTTTTTTTTCTAACACCTTAGAGAATAAAATGGCGGTCATTGCAAATTGTTATGTCACACCGTATTTGCGCAGCGGTCTTCCAAGCGTGCTTTTTTAAAAATAAATTCAGTTTTTTTAGTTAAATAAGAAAACCGTAAAGTTAGGCCATTTTTTCCCCCATATTGTGAAAGATAATGTTACGCCGAGTAAAATGATAGCCAACATGTCATGCTTCAAAATTGCGTCCGCTCGCGGAATGGCGACAAACTTTGCAACTTAAAAATCTCCATTGGCGACGTTTAAAAAATTCTACAGGTTAGCAGTTTTGTGTTAGAGGAGGTCTAGTGCTAGAATTATTGCTCTCGCTCTAATGATCGCGGCGATACCTCACATGTGTGGTTTGAACACCGTTTTCATATGTGGGCGGGACTTGCGTATGCGTTCGCTTTTGCACGTGAGCTCGCAGGGATGGGGCGCTTTAAATTTTTTTTTTAATTTATTTTGCTATTTACTTTTTATTTTTACACTGTTCAATTTTTTCTTAAAAAAAGATCACGTTTATTCCTATTACAAGAAATGTAAACATTCCTTGTAATAGAAAAAAGCATGACAGGATCTCTTAAATATGAGATCTGGGGCCAAAAAGTCCTCAGATCTAATATTTACACTTAAAGCGGTTGTCTACTCAAAAAAAAAAAAAAAATTAAAAATAAAAACCTGCAAGATAATAGCATAATGAGCTAGTATGCACCGCATACTAGCTCATTATGAAATACTCACCTTAATAAACGAAGATCCGACCGAGCCGCTCGGTCCCCTCCATGGGAGCGGACATCTTCACCCAGATCTTGCTTCCGGGTACGCGGCTCCGGCGATGTGACTGCATGCGCGCGGGGCTCGTTCTCCCCGGCAGGGTCCGGAACAAATGCCGGCTTTTGCCGGGACACGTATACGGCGCATGCGCCGGAACATACATGGCGCATGCGCCGTAACGATGTATTACATTAGAAAGGTAATATCTTCTAAACCATACAGGTTTAGAAGATATTCATTTTACCTACAGGTAAGCCTTATTCTAGGCTTACCTGTAGGTAAAAGTACAAAAAAAGGGTAGACAACCGCTTTAAATGCAAAAAAAAAAAAATATTTGAAAAAAATGACAGAACAAAAAAAAAATACACGGTCCCTTTTAAGACCGTTGGGCAGACGTCACTTCTGACGTCATTTCCGCCCGGCCGTAATATGGAGCTGAGTGAGCAGCTTCAGCCGCTCAGTCGGATCCCGGACACTGGGGGGAGAGGATCGGATCATCTCTGCCGGCGGGTCCGGTAAGCGGTGGAGATGACCAGAAAGCGACGGGAGGGGGGGGGGGCACCTCTCCCGCCGCTGATAAAAGTGATCTTGCGGCGAATCCGCCACTAAGACCACTTTTATGATCAGAATCGCCGGCTGAAAAAGAGGATACCATTCAGATATCACCACTGAAAGCCGACGACGTATATACACGCCCTTGGTCGTCAAGTGGTTAAAGTGTGTTTTTTTTTTTTTTTTTAAATTGCCGTTTAAAGACTGTTGCGCAAATACAGTGTGACAAAATATTGCAACAATCGCCATTTTATTTTCTAGGGTTTCTGCTACAAAAATGATATAATGTTTGGGGGTTCTTAGTAATTTTCTAGCAAAAACTACTGATTTTAGTCCGAAAAAGGTATTTAGTCTTAAAGGCCCTCTTTCACACTGAGGTGCTCAAAAACTGCCCATAAAACAGTGGGTGTTTTTGCGGCGCTTTTGAAGCTTTTTTTTTTTTTTTTTTTCTGCGTGCAACTCTGCACAAGATAAAAGTGGTCTCAGCGGTGGATTCGCTGCGAGATCACTTTTATCAGTGGCGGGAGAGATGCCCCTCCCGCCGGTTTCTGGTCATCTCCGCCGCTGAACGGTTCCTCTCCCCCAGTGTCCGTGAGCCGAGTGAGCGGCTGAAGCCTTTCACTCGTCTCCATAACATGGCAGGGCGGAAGCGATGTCACAAGTCTCTTCCGCCCAATGCCCTTAAAGGGCCCATTTTTTTTTGCACTGTTATTTTTTTCAAATTTATTTTTATTTTTTTGCATTTTACTGTGAGTATGAGATCTGAGGTCTTTTTGACTCCAGATCTCATATTTAAGAGGTAAAAAAAAGTAAAATAAATTAAAAAAAATTAAAAATTTAAGTGCCCCGTCCCCGCGAGTTCACGCGCAGAAGCGAACGCATACCCACATATGAAAACTGTGTTCAAACCACACATGTGAGGTATCGCCGCGATTGTTAGAGCGAGAGCAATAATTATAGCACTAGAGCTCCTCTGTAACTCAAAACTGCTAACCTGTAGAATTTTTTAAACGTCGCCAATGGAGATTTTTATGTTGCAAAGTTAGTCGCCATTCCACGAGCAGAAGCCATTTTGAAGCAAGACATGTTGGGTATTTTACTCGGTGTAACATCTTTCACAATATGGAAAAAAATTGGCCTAACTTTACTGTTGTCTTATTTTTTAACTCAAACTGACTTTAAAAAAAAAAAAAAAAAAAACGCGCTTGTAAGACCACTGCGCAAATACTGTGTGACAAAGTTTTGCAGCGACCGCCATTTTATTCTCTAGGGTGTTAGAAAAAAAATATAATGTTTGGGGGTTCTAAGTAATTTTTAGCTAAAAAAGGTTTTAACTTGCAAACACCGAACTCCAAAAAGAGGCTACGGTTACGGTCATGTGACTCAAAAGGACCATTTTCAGGTACTTTTGAAGTGATTCCCATTCATTTCAATGGACTTTAATGGGCATTTTTGAGGTGCTTTTTTAAGCACTCCAAAGATGCTGCTTGCAGGACTTTTTTCACCACCTGCTAGCGTACCTCCCCAGTGTAAAAGCATCCATTGAAAATGGGAAGCAGTTTTTAAGGAGCATTTAAGGTGCTTTTTTTTTTTTCCGTGCAAAAGCGCCTCAGTGTGAAAGGGGTCTAAGTGGTTAAACTGACCTCATTTACAGACTGAAGTTCATTCCTTTAATCTAACAGAACTAAATGTTACAATGCTTCTCTTTATCTCGCCTAATGTGTAGGCCAAAACAACTAATTGACAACAAATCGATTTCTGAAACAAATCGATTACTATTTTCATAATTGATCGGCTAGCCGATTAGTTGGCCTGCATACAGAATGCATTATTTGTTTAACTATTAGGAAATACAGTGCAGCACACATACAGCTCAGTACACCGTCCATTCATGTCAGTAAGTGTCTGAGAAGTACCTGATGTGGACACACCACGAAATGCATAGAGGTCACATCCGCCTCCTCTGACGCGGCTTCCGGTTCGTGGCTTGGAACGCACACCGTTTGTTCCCAATAATGAAGGCTGAACGTGCTGGTGCTGGCATACAGCACTTTTTAATGTGAGTAACCATTTTTTACCTTTGTGTATGGATTGTTTTCATTAAACGGAGTTGCGCTATGAAGTTGTTCCTTTGTTTTTGTGAGAATATTTGCACAAATTGAACCTGGAGAAAAATTGGAGTATCTGTATAAAGCGAGCCATTGGTCCAGTGTAGTATTTGATGATACAAACGCGAGTTTTTAATGGATTCATCTGGTGAGTGTATAGCGTGACTACACGTGTGTTGGTGGAGCACTCTAATATACAGAAGATTATATCTGAATGCGGACACCCTATAGTCTCCTTTCACCTGGTGGATGGGCATACCTACCTTCTTCTGATATTGAAGACATATATTTTCTCCTTGCTGAACAATGTTGTTGATTCCCATCACTTTTATTTATATACACTATTTTGGATTGGATTTGTTTGCAGTATTTGTGATTTTGGACTTCTATATATTAATTTGTTATTGCACCTTATTATGCACTGCACTTTTATTTGCTATTTATGAGTAAGCGCCGTAGCTTTTCACGTTCTTAAATCAAATTAATTTGTAAGTCGGAACTGTACATTTGTAAGTGTAACTTCAAACTGTGCAGTGCCTGGGGGATGTTCCGTGCACTGCTGTGTGTGCAGTTGTGTTATTTGGGGCTCTTGTGGCTATGCTATACAGCACTGTGGGATGTGTCTGGCGCTGCCCGGCCGTATCAGGGACCAGCATGGAACGCAAGCGGTGGGCAGTGATGTCACACCACCCCTGTTCGTAAGTAGCAGTCGTTCGTAACTTGGGGACTGCCTATATCCATGAAAAAAAAAAAAAGTCTCAGCTTTTAGTACTACTTTAATATAAAAGATTTCTATCTCCCTTCCATCGTTATAGCTTCGTGTCTGACTTCAATGGAGAAGCTGCAGAAAACCATGTAGTGCGTTGTTGCCGCAATTTGCGTTTTTTTAATCTGCCCAACAACAAATTGGCCAAAAGAAAGCATTAAAAAATGCAAATCACAGCAAAATCACATGCGCAAAAATGCACAGTCAAAAGCACTGCAGAAACAGATCAAAAGCAAACTTCATAGGTGTGAATCGAGCCTTATCTTGGCCATACACGTATAGATTTTTGGCCGAGAATATTCATTATGAAAAATCTTTGTATATTCACTGAATGAAAGAATGTCGTTTGAAAATTTCTCTTGCTTTTAACATTCAGTTTTAAAATGAATGTAATTTCTGAGCAAAAACCACATACACTGTCTGAAAATTCCTTTGACCATGAAGTTTTCTATTCTACTCTTTTGAATTTTCCCAACACTGTGGTCGAAACGAACGTCGTTGGTTTGACCTGACTAACGGATGTTCTTAAAATTACATTTTGTTTGAAGAAAGACATGTTTTTTTGTATGGCCAGCATAAGTGACAGCAGGGGCAGGGAGCTTTTATCAGGCCACCTGCCTATGACAAGGGAGTCTAATTGTTTTTTTTTCTTTAACCACTTCAATACTAGACACTTTCACCCCCTTCCTTCCCAGACCAATTTTGAGCTTTCTGTGCTCTCACACTTTCAATGACAATTGCACGGTCATGCAACACTGTACCCAAATTAAATTTTTATCATTTTGTTCACACAAATGGAACTTTTTTTGATGATATGTATTCACCACTTGTTTCTTGTTTTTTATTTTTTGCGATAGCGAAAAAAGAGCGAACATTTTGAAAAAAACAAAACCATATTTTTCTGTTTTAAAAGAAATTCAATAAACTCAAACTTTGTCATACATTGCCTTTTATTTTAAACTTTACATGTTAACTAAATTATACACCACACTTTTGTTAAGCAAGCAGCTTGCTATTTGGGTACCCAAGCCGAGCAGCTCCGTGTGCCCATGCAGACACGGAGCTGTGGTTCGGCCCCGCTCCCCCTCTCCTGATTGGCTAACTGACTTTGACAGCAGTGGCAGCCAATGGCACCGATGCTGTGTCTCAGCCACTCAGGAGGGAGAGTCCCGAGTGGCCGAGACACTTGTGGACATCGCTAGACAGAGATGGGGGGGGGCGAGGGGGGCTGCTGCACACAAGGCTTTTAATCTTTAATGTATAGCCGCCATTAAGATAAAAAACCTTCTGACTTTGCAACCACTTTAACCACTTCAGCCCCGGAAGGATTTCACACTTTAGGACCGGAGCCCTTTTTGCGATTCTGCACTGCGTCGCTTTAACTGACAATTGCGCGGTCGTGCGACGTTGTACCCAAACGAAATTTGCGTCCTTTTTTCCCCACAAATAGAGCTTTCTTTTGGTGGTATTTGATCACCGCTGCGTCATTTCTGATCGCCGCTATAAACAAAAGAAGAGCGACAATTTTGCAAAAAAACACAAATTTCTTACTTTTTGCTACAATACAAATCCAAAAAAAAATATAAAAAAACATTTTTTTTCATCGGTTTTGGCCAATTTATATTCTTCCTCCATATTTGTGATAAAAAAAAAATCGCAATCGGCGTTTATTGATTGGTTTGCGCAAAAGTGGTCGCGTTTACGGATAATTCATTTCTGGGGTTTTTATTATTTTTTTTTTTTACTAGTAATGGCGGCGATCTGCGATTTTTTTTTTTTTTTTTTTTCCCGGTACTGCGATATTTCAGCGGACATGTTGGAACATTTTGACACTTTTTTTGGGACCATTGGCATTTATACAGCGATCAGTGCTATAAAAATGTACTGATTACTGTGTAAATGCCATTGGCAGTGAAGGGGTTAACCTGCAGGGGGCGCTCTAAGGGTTAACTATGTTCCCTGGGCGTGTTCTAACTGTATGGGGACTGCCCTAGCTGGGGAAGAAGTGGTCACAGCCCCCATGTAGAGGAAGGCTGTGATCACAGCCCTCCCCCCCCCCTCACAGAACGGAGGTCCGTGTTTACTTACACGGACCTCCGTTCTTTCACTCCGGGGGGGGCATCGCGGGTGGCCGGCAGAGATCGACTCCGCCGCACCCGCTCCCTGGCCCTCCCCGAACACAGTCACTAGACTCGATCCCACAGCCGCCGTCAGATGACGGCGTTTTGCACAATAGAGCCACCTTGTCGCCGTCAGATTCCGATCGGCGGTCGGCAAGTGGTTAAGGGTTCATGCAACACTGCATCTCAAAAAAAGCTGCTCGTACAGGCTTTTGAGTTTTTTTTAACTTTCTTCCTGGAAACACCCCTCCATGTTAGCCAATGTGTCCATGCACATTTCAATTCAGACAAACCCCCCCCCCCCCCCAACTCGCATTTTTGAAGGAAGCTTTCGAGCAGTAAAGATGCCGAAGCACCCAAAAACGCGTACATACGCACACAAAAAAAAAGGAAAAGTTAGCTAAGGGAGGGTTTGTGGAAATGCTTATGCTCAAAAAAGCACAAGCCTCTTAAAGCTTTTAGGCAGGGAAATAAAATCAGCTTTTTTTGAGCTGCAGTGTGCATGAGCCCTAAATACCATCAAAAAAAGCTCAATTTGTGTGAAAAAAAATTATACAAATTTTTTATGTTTGCAGTGTTGCATGACAACTGAGCAATTTTAATTCAAAGTGTGACAGCGCTGAAAGCTGAAAATTGGCCTGGACAGGAAGGGGGTGGAAGTGGCCAGTACTGAAGTGGTTAAAGTGCAATTTCACCTAAATGGTGAAATTCCCCTATCGTGACGTGAGCAGATCTGAAGTTTGCCACCAATCCCCGTTCACATCCTGCTGAGACACGTCACATGTCCCAGGAGGCTGCGGGTCCATTCAGAAAGTGGGAAGCAGAATGTATGGCAGCAGGAAGTCGCAGCCGGCTTCTCACAAGCAAGATGGCAGCTCCAGGGACCTGAAGGCCGGCGAAGAACCAGCCTGGGTGATGACAGCGCTGGATCCCTGAACTAGTAAGTGCATGTTTATTAAAAGTCAGCAGCTACAGTATTTGTAGCTGCTGATGTTTACAATTTCTTCACAATGACCAGAGCTTTTCGTTAACCACTTGCAGACCAGCGATGTACCCGTATGTACTACTGCTGCAAGCATCTCCCCGGTACTGTTTTTTAGAGCTGGCTCTCTTGTAAAAGCAATCCTAGTGGGTAATTAGACCCTGGACTGCTTGTACAAGCAGCAAGTGGGGAAGTACTTCTTTCGGGCGGCAAAATCGCGCCACGATTTGGGTGCCATTAGAGTAACGGGGATCGCAAGTGTGTCCTGCGATTTGCAGTGTTTCCGAATCGTGGAGATTCTGCCTGCAAAACTGAATGCTATGGCATGAATGGAGCTTTATGATTTTTTTACTGGTAAACAACAAATGCCAAAAAAAGGTTGGGTCCTTAAGTGGTTAAACAGTGTGTGTTTAGTATGACTATAAGAATTATTTTGAAAGATGGATTAGCCTCTCCAGCCCCAGAAGAATTTGCCTCCTTAAAGTGGAGTTCCATCCAAAAGTGGAACTTACGCTTTAAGGGAAGGTGACCCCCTAACATGCCACAATTGGCATGTCTTCTTTTTTTGGGGGGCAGGCCCGGGGACCCTGTTTTCACAGGTTCCCAGGTCCCACTTCCTCTCCTGAGCCCGAAGGAAGTTCACCCCCCCCCCCCACTCGGCGATCTTTTGGGACACGTCACAGGTCCCAGAATATACGATGGCCGTTCAGAGCACGCAGTGCGCGCCTGGCTTTGAAGCCAAAGCACCCACACTTGTGATGCCGGCGCCATCCGAAGGAGGGGGAGAAGAGCGACACTACGGGCGGCTGCATCGCTGGAGCCTGGGACAGGTAAGTGTCTGGTTATTAAGTCAGCAGCTACACTTTTTGTAGCTGCTGACTTTTAATAGGGTGGAACTCCACTTTAATGACCAGGCCATTTTTTGCGATACGGCACTGCGTCATTTTAACTGACAATTACGTGGTCGTGCGACGCTGTACCCAAACAAAATTGACGTCCTTTTTTTCCACACAAATAGAGCTTTATCTTGGTGGTATTTGATCATCTCTGCAGATTTTATTTTTTGTGCTATAAACAGAGCGACAGTTTTTTTGAAAAAAAAAGTTTTTCTACTTTTTGCTATTGTATATATCTAAAAAAATATTTGATATTTGGTATTTTTTTTAGAAATTTCTGCACCATCAAACAAATTTATTCATCAGTTTAGGCCAATATATATTCTACATATTTTTGATAAATAAAATTGCAATATGTGTAATATTGATTGGGTTGCGCAAAAGTTATCGCGTCTACAAAATAGGGGATATATTTATGCAACACCATAGAATGTCCCTGGGAAGACCCCAGGGACCCAGAGTTTAATTAATGAGGGACGGGCAGTAACCAGTAGGGATTCCTATAAGTCAATTTACTTTATTCAAATACAATTAGAACATATCGTTAAACATTTACATAATTAAAAGGAGGTTACACCACCATGCCCTGGGGAGTCCGAGGGTCTCCCGGGCTGGGTAAACTAGACACCATAAAACACGCACATATAGGGAAGAAAAGACAATTAAATCCACGTGCGGGGGTACAGTATAGGTGGGTTCACTGCTATCCCCCTGAGGGGGATTTATGGCATTTTTTATTTTATTTTTTACTAGCAATGGCTGTGATCTGCGATTTTTATCAGGACTGCGGCATTGCGGCGGACAGATCGGACACTTATTTGGGACCAATGACATTTATACAGCGATCAGAACTAAAATAAATAGCCACTGATTACTGTATAAATGTAGAAAGGAAATCTGTTTGTTTTATAACACATATGAACATACATAAACCTAATAGAAACAACATATAGATCATATCAAGTTCCAATGCAGAGCCTAAACAAATGACAAATTCCTGGAGGCATTGGATACAACTAAAATTGGTGCTGTGCCACTCCACATACGCTTTCCATACATCAACTGCTGTCAGCTAGCCAATCGGGAGAGAGGGGCGGGGCTCCGTGTTGGACACACGGAGCTGTGACTCTGCTCGGGTGCCCCCATAGCAAGCTGCTTGTTGGGGCACTGAACAGAAAGGAGGGGCCAGGATCACAGAAGAGGGACCCTAGAAGAGAAGGATCTGGGCTGCGATGTGCAAATCCACTGCAACAGAGCAGGTAAGTATAACATTTTTCTATTTTTATAGGGAAAAAAAAACGAGACCTTACAATCACTTTAACCACTTTACAACTGGGCACTTAAACCCCCTTCCTAACCAGACCAATTTTCAGCTTTCAGTGCTCTCACATTTTGAATGACAATTACTCAGTCATACTACACTGTACCCATATGAAATTTTCGTCCTTTTTTTCACACAAATAGAGCTTTCTTTTGGTGGTATTTAATCACCATTGGGGTGTTTATTTTTTTGAGCAATAAATGGAAAAAATACCGAAAATTTTGTAAAAAAAATGCATTTTTCTTTATTTCTGTTATAACATTTTGCAAATTAGTAATTTTTCTTCGTACATTTTGGCCAAAATTTATACTGCTATATGTCTTTGGTAAAAATAACCCAAATTAGTGTATATTATTTGGTCTTTGTGAAAGTTATAGAGTCTACAATCTATGGTGCCAATCACTGAAAATCACACCTGATGCACTGACGGCCTATCTCATTTCTTGAGGCCCTAACAAGACAGGAAAGTACAAATACCCCCCAAATGACCCCTTTTTGGAAAGTAGACAGTCCAACGTATTTAGTAAGAGGCATGGTGAGTTTTTTGAAGTTGTCATTTTTTCCCACAATTCTTTGCAAAATGAAGATTTTTTTTTTCAGTTTTTTTTTTTCCCACAAAATTGTCATATTAACAGGTTATTT
>BLSH010342424.1:1384466-1398916 GCA_018402905.1 Glandirana rugosa
CATGTTCGTCGGACAAAACACTTACGGCTTATATATATATATATATATATATTAGGGATGTACCGAAATTTCGGCAGCCGAAAATTATCGGCATTTTCGGCCAAACTCAGTGTTTTCGGTATCGGCCGAAACAAAAGAACCGGCTGATACCGAAAAGGGGACGGTTACCGTCCATTACAGGGTATGTGTGCATCACATACCCGCAATGGATGTGGGAGATGAGAAGATTCACAAAACAGGCTGCTTGTACAAGCCGCTCTGTGCATAAAACTGTGACCTAATTACATTGGAATGCAAAGAATGCTGAGAGAGCTGTCAGATTTTCAGTGAAAATCTGGCAGCGCTCTCTGCATTCTCAGCATTCTCTGCATTCCAGTGTAATTAGGTCAGTTTCATGCACAGATCAGCTTGTACAAGCAGCATGCTCTGTGCATCTACTGATCTCTTCTGCCAGTGCCAGCCAGTACCATCCAGTGCTGCCTGTCAGTGCCAATCAGTGCCACCTGCCAGGACCATCCAGTGCCACCTGTCGTGCCACATGCCAGTGCCCCCTGCCAGTACCTACCATCCAGGGCCACCTGTCAGTGCCACCTGCCAGTACCATCCAGTTCCACCTGTCAGTGCCAAGTAGTGCCACCTGCCAGTACCATCCAGTGCCGCCTGTCAGTGCCACCTGCTCATTACCATCCAGTGCCACCTGTCAGTGCCAACCAGTGGCACTTGTCAGTGCTGCCAATCAGTGCCACCTATCAGCACCAATCAGTGCCGCCTGTCAGTGCCCAGGCACAGGTAGGCTGCATATGACAATTGTATATAAAAATATAAATATTTCCCTTACGTTCATTGACAGACGCAGCCTCTATTCATGACACGTGGGTTATGTACCTTTTACTAGGAGTAGACTAAGCAGAACGAAGGTTCAGAAAGCAAAGCTGGCCCCTCCCAGGGGGCCTTCCTCACTCAGCACATAACCCCTCAGCCCTGCATAGCATATCAGTTTTTCCTCTGCCTAGTGCAAGGCGTTAGACCTGGTTCCCTGCTGGGAACTGCGTTTCCCCTGAAGTTTTTTTTCCTTTTCTCCTTTTTGCGCAAGCCTTCTGATGAAGACTGCAATCAAGTAGCCGGCTGGGGACCACACGGATATTCATTGTCCTGCCATCTCCCAGTTCCGTGCGTGTGGCCGGTGGGTTAAACGCCCCACCTGCGTACCCAGTGTCCGGGCTATGGCCTGCTCCAGGGGTCGCTTGGCCTGCAGCATCCCTCCCCGCATGGGGGGGAGGAAGGTCTGCACCGGGTGGCTACCCGCTAAGCCCGTCTGGATGGGTGAGTGACACCCCCCTCCTCCCTGAGGCGGAGGGGGGGTACAGGTCCACTAGCCCCTGTTCTTACTCCCCCCCCCCCCCCCCCGGCAGATGACACGTCCGATCAGCCGCTAACCGCCGCTCTACCGCTCGTCTGGCCGGTCGTACTGCTCCGTTCCCATGCCATGTGGTGTCTGCCGCCATTTTGCCGTGGCCGCACCAATTTTGGAGGTGTTTTGGCCTCTTGGTTTTGTTGACGGCCATTTTTGGTTGGTCTCCCTGTATGGGAGTTTTTCCATGTGCTTTTGGCGCCATTCTTCCCAGGAACGCCGCAGCGGCAGTTTTCTCTCAGAAGTGGTGGCATTGGCGGACAGGGCGGCCTCTTATCATACACACAGGGTTCCGCAAGTATTGCTGGCTTCTCTCCCTGGGGTGCGAGAGCGGCGGTGCTGGGTCCCACTTGGGCAGTCCTGAGGCTCTGCAGGGGGTGGCATTGTGGGGGCGTATGGTTGGTAGGCCTCACAAGTGTCCTGGCGGTGGCGCAATGGTGGCTGAACAGGCAGTTGCTTCTCCGAAGGGGTCCGCGGAAGCACAGGCCGCGCTGGGACCTCTGGTTCCCCTGGACCAATTAACCTCTATCTTGGAAGAGTTTTTCGCCCGGGGAGAATCGGACCGGTGTAGGGGGGGCCCCAAAAAGAAGGGGGCTCTGGGGTCACTGGGGCCCCCGTGGAGCTCTCAGACAGAGAGCTGGAGCCTTCGGATGGGGAGGAGGACCAGGGGGCCTCTGTGGCACGTGAAAGAGCGCTGGTGGGCGCCCTGGTCGCGGCTGTCCATAATTCACTACACTTGGATCAGGCTGGAGAGTCACAGGCATCTGCCTATACGTTTGGGTTCAAGAAGCCCTCTCGTGCTCCTAAGGTGTTTCCCTACCTCCAGTATTTTGACCAGTGTGTATAAGGAATGGCAACGTCCGCTAAATTCCTTTAGCCTGCCAAAACGTTTTTCTGTCCTTTGAGGACAGCCTGTTACACAAATGGGTCTCCCCCACGGTGGATCCGCCAATGGCCCGCCTAAACAAGGCGACGACTATTCCCTTGGAAGGGTCCCCCTCTTTCAGGGACCCGGCCAATAGGCGGATGGAAGCAGTGTCCAAGGCACTCTTTCTGGTGGCAGGGGCAGCCATGCGACCGGCCTTGGCGTCGGTCATGATATCTCAGTTGCTCACGGAGGGTGATGGAGTGGAGTGAGGCTCGGGGTGGCGTAGATTCGCCTGAATCCGTGCAGTGAGCAGACCATCTGGTGCAGGGGCTTCGTTACCTCTGTGACGCAGCTCTGGACTTGGTACCGATGTTGTCAGATGTCGGTTTTTGCAATCATTATTAGGCATCTGCTGTGGCTGCTACGCTGGTCGGGTGACCACGCGTCCAAGAAGGGCCTCGCGAAATCTTCCTTTTCAGGGTGGTCGGCTCTTTGGGCCCCAATTGGATGAAATCATTAAGGATTTCCCCAGGGGGAAGAGTGCGTTTCTTCCGGAGCCCAGGCGGTGTGAACAACGCCGCAAGCAGGGGCCTCAGCCCTCTGGGCAGAAATGTTTTTTTTCGTGCGTCCAGTCAGGCGGGCAGGAACTCCCGGCCTGGCAAGTCTGCCTCTGGCTCCGGTAAGCGTCCCTGGCAACGCAAGCCCAAAAAGTCGGAGGAAAAGTCGTCCTCCGCATGATGGGTTGCCCCCACCTGTCTCGGGTGGGGGGCCGACTTCTGGGGTTCGCGGACCGGTGGGCCGCTCGCATCTCTGACTGGTGGGTGCGGGAGGTGGTGTCCTCCGGGTACAAGATAGAGTTCAGCACTTGGCCCCCGGACAGGTTCTTCCCGTCCAATTTGAGACTCCCTCCGGAGCGTCGGCTAGCTCTGCTAGGGGCTGTGCGGTCGATGTCCGAACAGGGGTAGTTATGCCAGTCTTCCAGAGGAGAGATTCCGCGTCTTCTACGTCGAACCTCTTTGTGGTGCCAAAGAAGGGGGGGGGTCAGGCCGGTTCTGGGCTTAAAAGCGCTCAATCACTTTGTGAATGTGCGCAAATTCAGGATGGAGTCAGTCCGTTCGGTTGTGGCCGCCCTGCACCAGGGGGATTGGCTGGCGTCCCTGGACATCAAGACGCATATCTGCATGTTCTCATTTGTGTCCGGCACCAGCGTTTCCTGCGCTTTGCTGTAGGGGACCTTCATTACCAGTTTGTGGCTCTACCCTTCAGCCTGGCCTCGGCTCCGGGGGTCTTCACCAAGTTGCTGGCCACGGTGCTGGCTCTGCTGAGACAGAGGGGCATTGCTGTGGTAGCCTACCTGGACGACCATCTCCTACGAGCGGAGTCGGCTCCGACCTGCAGAAGTCGACATTGACCCCGTCCTGTCGCCTCGAATATCTGGGTCCGACATTGGACACAGTGCAGGCGAAGGTATTCCTACCTCCGGACAAGTTGCTGACGCTGCAAGCAGCGGTGTGAACCCTGTTGTCACGACGGTGGTCCTCCTTACGTTCTGCATGTGGGTGTTGGGGCACATGGTCTCGACCTTCGAGGGGATACCGTACGCCCAGAGTCACACCCGGCTCCTGCAGCGAGCAATACTTCTGCAGTGGGACAGATCCCCTTCGTCTCTGGATTGACTGATCCGGCTGGATCATCAGACCAGGGGATCATTGACTTGGTGGCTTGGAATGGTCGATAGTCACGACGGATACCAGCCTTTCGGGCTGGGGAGGTGTCCTGGGGCACCTGTCGGCCCAGGGCCGTTGGTCAGCGCAAGAGTCTCAACTTCCGATCAATGTGTTGGACTGAGGGCGATCAGGCTCTGTCTCTCCCACTGGTCGGCAAGGCTGTGCGGCCTCCCGGTTCGGGTTCAGTCAGACAACGCCACGGCGGTGGCATACGTGAACCATCAAGGCGGAACGAGAAGCTCGGCGGCAGCTGCAGAGGCAGCCCTTATTCTAAAGTGGGCAGAGCTTCACGTGCCAGCACTCTCCGCCATCTACATTCCGGGTGTAGAAAATTGGAAGGCGGACTTCCTCAGTCGCCAGAAGCTGGACCAAGGAGAGTGGTCCTTGCACCCGGAGGTGTTTCGCCAGATTTGCGAGAGGTGGGGCACGCCAGATGTAGATCTCCTGGCGTCCAGATTCAATCACAAGTGAAGACCTTTGTGTGCAGGTCAAGGGACCCGTTGGCGGCAGCCACGGACGCCCTGGTGGCCTCATGGTCCTGGTACAGGCTCCTGTACACCTTTCCTCCTCAAGCTTCTACCGCAGTTGTTGTGCATGATAGAAGTGGAGGGAATCCCGACAATCCTGGTGGCCCCGGATTGGCCTCGGCGTCCTTGGTACGCCGACGTGGTGCGGATGGTAACAGACGTTCCCTGGTGACTCCCACTTCACGAAGATCTTCTGTCGCAGGGTCCCATCTTGCACCCTGCTTTACCATCGCTGGCTTTGATGGCATGGCTATTGAGTCCCAGGTACTGAGGGACGGGGGGGGGGGTCTCTGAGTCAGTGATCCCCACCATGCTTAAGGTGCGCAAGTGTACTTTGCGCAAGATCTATCATCGCACCTGGAAAGCCTATATTGCCTGGTGTGAGGCGTGGGGTTGGAACCCCCGTTCTTTTGCAGTTGCTCGGTTGCTTGCCTTTCTTCAACAAGACCTGGACCAAAAGTTGGTTTTGACCACCCTCAAGGGCCAGATTTCCGCTCTGGTGATTCTGTTCCAGCGTCCTTTAGCGACGCATTCTTTGATCCGTACATTTGTACAGGGTGTACGACATGTGGCTCCTCAGGTACGGTCGACCCTGGCGCCGTGGGATCTGAACTTGGTACTTTCTGTACTGCAGAAGCCACCCTATGAGAAGATCAGGAAAATTCCCTTACAATTGCTGTCTCAGAAGGTCGCCTTCTTGGTGGCTATCACATACGCTAGGCGGGTGTCTGAATTGGCAGCTTTATCGTGTAGGTCTCCTTATCTGGTCCTACATAAGGATAAGGTGGTGCTGCGTCCTTCTCCTTTGTTCCTTCTGAAGGTAGTCTGCTCTTTTCACATTAATGAGGACATTGTCCTCCCTTCTTTGTGTCTGCACCCGTCTCACCCTAACGAGATTGCTTTGCATTCCTTGGATGTGGTGAGAGCATTGAGGGTGTATTTGGCAGCTACGGCTCCTTTTAGGAAGTCGGATGCGCTGTTTGTGCTGACGGATGGGCCGCGCAAAGGGTTGGCGGCTTCGTCGGCCACTGTTTCACGTTGGATCAGACAGACCGTGACCCATGCATATACTGTGCGGGGCCAAGTACCCCCTTTTCCGGTCACTGCTCATTCCACCAGGGCGATTAGCACTTCCTGGGCTTTTAGACACCACGCTTTGGTGTTTCAGGTGTGCAAGGCGGCTACTTGGGCCTCGGTGCACGCTTTTGTTAAGTTTTACAAAGTTGATGTTTCAGCATCTGCGGATGCTGCTTTTGGCTGCAAAGATTTGCAAGCGGCGGTGTAGGCGCGGCTGGCGCCTCCCGAGATCATTCTGTTGGGTACAGTTGTTATTGTTTACCCACCCCTCTTGTTTGACACTGCTTTGGGACATCCCCACGTGTCATGAATAGAGGCTGCGTCTGTCGATGAACGTAAGAGAAAATGGGATTTTATTAAGAACTTACCGTAAAATCCTTTTCTCTGAGTTCATTGACAGATGCAGCACCCACCCCTAGGTGTTGTGTTTGTACGGCTTGTTACAAACTGATATGCTATGCAGGGCTGAGGGGTTATGTGCTGAGTGAGGACGGCCCCCACTGTGGGGCCAGCTTTGCTTTCTGAACTTTCGTTCTGCCTAGTCTACTCCTAGTAAAAGGTACATAACCCACGTGTCATGAATAGGGGCTGCATCTGTCAATGAACTCAGAGAAAAGGATTTTACGGTAAGTTCTTAATAAAATCCCATTTTTTAAAAAACTGTCATTTTCGGTTTCGGCTTAGTGCATTTTCGGTTTCGGCACCAAAATTTTCATTCGGTGCACCACTATAATAAATGCACCCAGAAGTAGGTTATATGGGCATTTTAACTAGGAGTCAGACATGAAGCTATATAAAGGGTGTTTGGGAGATAGAGATCCTTTATAATAAACTAATACTAAAAGCCGAGACTTATTTATTTTTTTTCATGGATATGATCATTTTAAATATAATGCACAATACTGGTAAACGTTTACTTTAAATGTAATTGTAATGCCTTCTGTTACCTCCAGTCTATCCGCCTCCACCTTATCTGGGTTCAGATGCTGATCTTCCCTGCACACAGTCTTGAAAATGACAACAATGTTATACTTACCTGCTCTGTGTCATGGATTTGCACAGAGCAGCCCGGATCCTCCTCTTCTGGGGTGCCCCACCGACGCTTCTGGCTCCTCCTGCCTTCAGAGTGCCCCAATAGCAAGCTGCAAAGTATAGTATAGAGTGCCCCTACAGCAAGGGAAAAAAAACTTCTGTCTTTAAACCACTCACTTGCTGCCCAGGACTCCATGTCCCATAAGGCATTGCTCCTCACACATTCACATACACAAGCTCACAAGCACTTACTGACCTGTATGGATGGTGTACTGAGCTGTATGTGTGCTACACTGTATTTTCCTGATGTGTAGACAAATAATGCATTCTGTATGCAGGCCAACTAATCGACTGGCTGATCAATTATGAAAATAGCTGACAGCTATTTTCGTAATCAATTCGTTTCTTCTGCCCTAGTGGTTTGGCCTGTGGGAGTTTTGTCTCTCAGCCACTGCTTCCTTCAGAAACACTGCACTGATTCTTTTTCATTCCAGTTGGTCCCCGTGAACCAGCTTCTCGGTCAACATTTTCTTGCTGGCTCACAGACTATTATCAAAGCTTATGGTCTTACTTTACTGATAGGATTCCACTTCAATTTGAATGCTTTCTGTCTTATATACTGCATATTATAGAAGTTACTTAACCACTCACACACCGCCTACCGTGTATTTACGGCGGCAGTGTGGATGCTGAGCGCGAATCGCCGTAAAAAAGCGTTGATCTGCGAGTGGCCGCTAGGGGGCGCGCGCCCGCCGTACTCCTGAGGAGTGTGCCCGCGGCTCGGGCGGACCCGATGTCCGCTGGCGAGCCGCGATGAGCGGCCACAGCCAAAGAATGGGGAACCGCCGATGTAAACACGGCGGTTCCACGCTCTGTTAGTGGGGGCATAGGAGATCTACTGATCCCTGTCACTGGGATCAGTTAGATCTCTTATGCCCATGTTAGCCCAGTCCCCCCCCAGTTAGAACACGCCCAGGGAACACACTTAACCCCTAGATCGCCCCCTGCAGGTTAACCCCTTCACTGCTAATGACATTTATACAGTAATCAGTGGACATTTAAATTTCTGATCGCTGTATAAATGTCATTGGTCCCATAAGTGTCCAAAATGTCCGACATGTCCGCTGCAATATCGCAGTACCGCTAAAAATCGCAGATCGCCGCCATTACTAGTAAAAAATAAAAAAATATATAAAAACCCCAGAAATGAATTCTCATCATCCGTAAACGCGGCCACTTTTGCGCAAACCAATCAATAAACGCCGATTGCGGTTTTTTTTTTTTTACCAAAAATATGAGGAAGAATATAAATTGGCCAAAACCGATGAAAAAATTTGTTTTCATATTTTTTTTTGGATTTGTATTTTAGCAAAAAGTAAGAAATTTGTTTTTTTTTTTTTTTGCAAAATTGTCGCTCTTCTTTTGTTTATAGCAGTGATCAGAAATGACGCAGAGGTGATCAAATACCACCAAAAGAAAGTTCTATTTGTGGGAAAAAAAGGATGCAAATTTTGTTTGGGTACAACGTCGCACGACCGCACAATTGTCAGTTAAAGCGACGCAGTGCCGAATCGCAAAAAGTGCTCTGGTCCTAACCTGGGAAATCCTTCTGGGGCTGAAGTGGTTAAATCACTGGAACTTTCAGACTCCATTTAACCACTTCTAGTCCGCCCGCAAGCATTATACGGGTGTATTTTGCTTTTGTATACCGTTGTTATGATAGCAGATAGCTACCATAACCCCGGTATTTTTTTAAACAGCGGAAGGCCTGCTTTCAGATAAAAGTGCTCTCTGGTGGATTCGCCGCAAGATTACTTTTATCGGGGGTGGGAGAGGTGCCCCCCCACCACTTTTCCGGCGCCTCCGCCACTTACCGAACCCGTTGGTAGCAGCGGACACAATCGGGTCCTGTTTTCTCAATGCCTGGGTGCCGAGTGAGCTCAAGATGCAGCCCACTCGGCTCCATAGCATTAAAAGGCGGAAGCGATGTCAAAAGTCACTTCCGCCCATAAATCTTAAAGGAGGAAAATTATTATTTATTTTTTTTTCAAATGGCATTTATTTATTTTTTTTCATTGCATTTAAGTGTAAATATGAGGTCTGAGGTCTTTTTGACCCCAGATCTCATATTTAACTACCTCGCATCCGCGCTATAGCCGAATGACGGCTACAGCGCGGCTCTAAAATGGACGTCCTCCCATTCGGCTCGTGCTGGGCGCGCTCCCGCGGGACCGAGCGGCGCGTGCACGTGCCGCCGCACACTGCGGGAGTGTCCCCGCGGGTCGGGCGGACCCGATGTCCGCCGGAGACCCGCGATCTCCTTACAGACAGATTAGACATGTCATGTCAGTTAGATCTGTCATGTCCCTGCCAACCCCGCCCCCCCACAGTTAGAACACACCCAGGGAACATAGTTAACCCCTTCACTGCCCCCTGCAGGTTAACCCCTTCACTGCCAATGACATTTATACAGTAATCAGTGGACATTTACATTTCTGATCGCTGTATAAATGTCATTGGTCCCAAAAAAGTGTCAAAAACGTCCGACATGTCCGCCCCGATATCGCATTACCGATAAAAATCGCAGATCGCCGCCATTACCAGTAAAAAAATAAAAAAAAAATAAAAACGCCATAAATCAATGTCCATAGTTTGTAGGCGCTATAACTTTTGCGCAACCCAATCAATAAACGCCGATTGCGATTATTTTAACCAAAAATATGTAGAAGAATATATGTCCGCCAAAACCGATGAATAAATTTGTTTTTTATTTTTTATTTTTGGATATTTATTATAGCAAAAAGTAAAAAAATATTGTTTTTTTTCAAAATTGTTGCTCTTTTTTTGTTTATAGCGGCGATCAGAAATGACACAGAGGCGATCAAATACCACCAAAAGAAAGCTCTATTTGTGGGAAAAAAAGGACGCCAATTTTGTTTGGGTACAACGTCGCAGGACCGCGCAATTGTCATTCAAAGAGCGACAGTGCTGAAAACTGAAAATTGGTCCGGGCAGGAGGGGGGTTTAAGTGCCCAGTAAGGAAGTGGTTAAGAGGTCCTGGCATGCTCTTTTCTATTACAAGGAATGTTTACATTCCTTGTAATAGGAATAAGTGATTACATTTTTTTTTTTTTGGACAGTGTAAAAATAAGTAGAAAAAAAAGTGCTCCGTACCGCCGAGCTCGTGCGCAGAAGCGAAATCATGGGGAAGTTGCGCATATGAAAACGGTGTTCAAACCACACGAGAGGTATCGCACGATCGTTAGAGCGAGAGCAATAATTTTAGCACTAGAACTCCCCTGTAACTCAAAACTAGTAACCTGTAGAAATTTTTAAACGTCGCCGATGGAGATTTATAAGTGCCAAAGTCATCGCCATTCCACGAGCGGGCGCAATTTTGAAGCATGACATGTTTGGTATTAATTTACTTGGCATAACATTATCTTTCACAGTATGGAAAAAAGAATTGGGCTAACTTTACTGTTAACCCAAAAAAGTGATTTTTTTTTTTTTTTTTTTTTTTTTAAAAAGGCGCTTGTAAGACCGCTGCGCAAATACAATGTGAAATAAAGTATTCCAACGACCGTCATTTTATAGCAAATAAACCCGAATT
This sequence comes from Glandirana rugosa, assembly GCA_018402905.1. NCBI lineage: Eukaryota > Metazoa > Chordata > Amphibia > Anura > Ranidae > Glandirana > Glandirana rugosa. The sequence goes on from BLSH010342424.1 coordinate 1,394,722, forward strand.
TAACTTGTAAACCCTGAATCTCAAAAAAAGGCTCACTCCTTAAGTGGTTAACGAACAGGCATGCTTCTGAAATTTAAAAGTAAAAAAACAACGCATAGCATTTGCTCTTTATTTGGTGAAAGTTTGCTTTTTGTTCACTCTGTTTTAACAGTGTGCTCTTCGGTTTTACATATATTGGGCCTGTTCTTCCCCGTAAGGGTGTGTAATTGGGTACATGCATTTTCTCAGGTCGTCTTCCAGGACACCCCTTGAGAGATGGAGCTCCTCCTCTTGACTGAGGAAACACGTTGCCAAATAACTTTTTTAAAAGCGGTCCCTCCGGAACATGGCCAGTCATTTGTGTTTCCTCCGGAGGAGCATGTTGAGCAGGAGATTAAGGGGGGATATGATCAACATGTACAAATATATAAGTGGTCCATATAGTGAACTTGGTGTTGAGTTATTTACTTTAAGGTCATCACAAAGGACAAGGGGGCACTCTTTACGTCTAGAGGAAAAAAGATTTCATCTCCAAATACGGAAAGGTTTCTTCACAGTAAGAGCTGTGAAAATGTGGAACAGACTCCCTCCAGAGGTGGTTTTGGCCAGCATGGTTGATTGCTTTAAAAAAGGCCTGGATTCTTTCCTTAATGTAAATAATATAACTGGGTACTAACATTCTTAGGTAAAGTTGATCCAGGGTGAATCCGATTGCCTCTCGGGGAATCAGGAAGGAATTTTTTCCCCCATTATAGCAAATTGGATCACGCTTTGCTGGGGGTTTTTTTTGCCTTCCTCTGGATTAACTGTGGGTGAAGGATTGTATATGGGATTATTTGGAGATATATATACACACACACACACACACACACACACACACACACACACACACACACACAATTTTTTTTTTGAACTGGATGGACTTGTGTCTTTTTTCAACCTGACTAACTATGTAACTATGTTGCTTAAGAACCATCTTCTTTTTTTGGGGAGGACCCCATCTCTCAGGTGTTGCCTGAGGTTATAGGAGAGTTTCTGTAGGGGGACCGGGTCTTACACAGTAAGGCAGAAATGTGCTCTGCAAAAATCCTTACCCACTTTCTTTGGCCTCGAGTACCGTCCAACACACAGGAGCAGACCTGTTTCCGCCGCCTTCCAGTACCTGACGAGGGTCAGTTACATGATGGCAGTGGTTCCCCAGCGGCTGAGGGCTTGGCCTGGTGGGGTGGTTGATACTTTTTCACCTCGCAGCAAAGGGGTTTGCTGGTTCATATCCGCGACACTGCCTGCCTGGAGTTTGCATATTCTCCGTGCCTGAGTGGATTTCCTCCGGGTACTCCGGTGTAGATATGTGATGACAGGTGCAGCCTTATTATGTTGCATTGACTGGAAGAACAGATCATTTGTATTAGATTCTTCCAAGGGGGAATTGTGGTACTGAGGAACTTGTGTATTGTGCACAAAGCCAGTACCACTGCCACAGCAAGCTATGTCTCCTAAGAAGCTTTTCTGGGGGGAGTGCTGCAGCAAGGGGCACATGTGTTCCACCTGTGGCTCTTGTAGAAGCTAAACGGAACTCGGTTGCAATAGCCTCACCTGAAAGACGGGGTGACACCGGGCATCTGAGAGACTGCGTCTATCTGGCGTTGTGCCTACATCCAATGCATCTACCTCAGAGTACGGGTGACTGGTCTAGAAAGCAAGATTGCTGGAAGGATCACTTCGTTCACGCAGAGTGGCAGAAAGTGTGAAGATCCCCTTCCCCTATTCCTCCTATATTGGAGCAAGATTGGGTTAATGAGGTAGAAATGGTATTGGCCGATCAGCCAGTGCATATCCAAACAGATGAATCTGGCTCAAGTGATTCAGATCCTGAAGAGGCTCACATTATATCAGCCTCTCAATCACAAAAGCTCATCCATTCTCTTATCTTGAGGCTGCTCACTGGCTAAGTAGCTAGCAATGGTGTCTAGCAGCACCAAAGTTGCTGGTTCAGATCCCCAACATGCTAATGCTTGGGTTAATGGTTCGCTCCGTTAGTGGTCTTGGAGACCCCTTTTTTCCTCATGGGGTTCTTTGAAAGCACAGCAGGGTACGCAGGCGTTTCTTTTCCACCCACTCTTGAAACAGGTGGCATATTCTGACTGGGAGCACCCAGTCAGGCTGTTTGTGCCTCAAGAGAGATCTTCCCTGCTATATGCTATGTGGATGCAGCGGTTTCCTCCCTGGACAAGACCTTTACTTGTCCGGTGGACAATGCACAGGCGGGAAGCCTTGTTAAAGGGTCCCTTTGCCCCGGCAGGTTCCGCTATTCAGCCCACAGTGGCCGCAATTGGGATCTGTCAGGCCTTGAAGGATCAAGATAGACAGCCCAACAGAGCAGAGGATTCTGTTCAGAACAGAGCAGATCTACCTCAGGTTCTTTGTTTTGCCATAGATGCCCTCATTGACTCCATACAGTAGATTTCCCGTATGGCTCTTCTGTCTGTGCACATGCGCAGAATTTTGTGGCTAAAAAACTGTAAAAGGATGCTAGCTGGTTTTCCTTCACTGGAGAACGTTTGGTAGGGGATGCTCTTGATAAGTACATCCAGAAGTTATCTGGAGGAAAGAGTTCCCTTTATCCTGTGAAATAGGTAGCTACACGGCCCCCTTTTAGGGTGCCACGTGCTATTTCCTAAGGTTTTTTAGGCCCTAGGTGGTTCTGACGGCACCAAGAATCTGCTTCCAAATGTACACAAAGCCAGGGTCAAAAGGGGCGACCTGCTAGGGGCAATGTTTGATACTCTGGAGATCCAAGAGGAGAAAACTCGGTTATCTAGATCCGATGTTATGTATCAAGGACTAGGGGAAAAGAAAGCAAGCATTTTCCTAGTCCATACGATTCTACTAGATCTCATTTGTAAAGAGTGGTCTGAACCTGACAAATACTTTTGTCTGTGATACCTGAAACAAGGAGTTTTCCTTTTTGGAGGAAAAGTCTGGAGACTGTCGGGAATAACAATCCCAAGTTTAGACGCATTGCTATCCAAGGTGTCAAAACAATTTGATTTAGCGTTTGTAGACATGGGGCACCCAAACGATCCCATGGATAGACGAGTGGAAATAATTTTACAGAGGGCCTAGGTTGCCTCTATGGCCATTTTAAAGCCAGTCCTGGCTACAACTTGCGTCACCAGAAACTTGAATTCTGGCTCTCGTAGCTTCAGGAACATTTTTACTATCGGCAAAATCCGGCACTCTCTCTGCGGCAGCTCGGAGAGCGTTATGGTTAAAAACCTGGGCAGGAGACAGAGCCTCTGACATGCGTCTCTATGCAGCATCCCTTCTCTGTGGATCTACTCTGGAGGCTGTCCTGGATCCGCACCTTGTTCCAGAGTCGGAGCAATCTATAGCAAAATACGGACCTGTACAGGAAGAAGGGTCCCACGTTGGAATTCTATCTATAAAGCTTGAACACCATTTTAGCCTATCTTAGAGGGTAGTTTTCTTTTGAAAACAGACTCTGGATTTGTTCTTAAAGTGGCATCAAAATTCCCTAGGTCTCAAGATCGTATTCTGTACACCTTTTGGTGGGAGGCAGAAAACCGCAAAAAGGAGGAGTTGAATAAGCTAAACCTTAAGAGATGTTAGCATACCTGGAGGCAACTAAGCCAATGAAGACTTCGGAGGCACTGTTTGATTCTCCGGAAAGCAAAAAGGCAGGCAGGCCTCCAAGGCTACATTAGCCAGCCAAATTAAGTTGGTTATTACTGTAAGTTACAAAGTTTTTCCATCTTTATAAGACCCTACCGTCTAGTCCTGTTTAGTCATGATCTAGACCTGTTGTCTGGGCAGACTTTTGGGAGGGAAGTCCTCCAAGCTTTGCCACCCCCCCCCCCCCCCCCAATCTGGTGAAGTACTTTGGGATCCTCTCAAGGACTGTCCTGGAAGATGACCTGGGAAAACTGGATTTAGACTTACCTGTAACTATTTCCAGTAGTCTTCCAGGACAGCATGATCCGACCCTAAAGATTTGTTTTCTGATTGTATTACCTGGTGTTGATTATGTTTTTCAGTTCCTTCCTTCGGTTCTTGCATATGACTGCCCACGTTCTGGAGGGACCGCCTGTTAAAGTGATTTGGCAATGCGTTTCCTGGGTCAATAGGAGGAGCTCCATCTCTCAAGGGCTGTCCTGGAAGACTACTGGAAATAGATACCGGTAAGTCTAACTCC
>BLSH010342424.1:1424812-1435867 GCA_018402905.1 Glandirana rugosa
ACGCGGGGGTAGGCCATGGCTAAGGAGGGGACTTTCCCCCCCACCTGCGAAGGAGCTGTGAGGGGTCCGTGCCGAGCCTTGGGGGGCCCGCTTTTTGATAGTGTCTCACCTACAAACGTCACCTTGGTCTCCAGGGTCGCGTCGAACACGAAGGTGCCTGGGGAGGCCTATTCTGGAGCGTCCAAGTCGGTGGCCTTATGCTTGCCGAATAGAAAACGTGCGTTCAGCACCGTTCTCTCTCCTGCTTAGCGGTACTCAGAGTGGCAGTCGGCTTGGCATTGGTGAACAGCATTGGCAGTGGTTGCAGGGCACTCAAACACAGCAAGTATTAGCTGTTTTTTTCCCTGGGGTGTCGGTGGCGGTGGTGCAGAGACCTCCTGGGCGTATCCCGGTCACTCTGAGGGGCAGTTGGTGGGGTCTCATTGTGGGGTGACGTGGCCTGTAGGCTTCCAATGTATTCCGGTGGCTGAACCTGCGAGGTCTTATCCGGAGGGGTCCGTGGAAGCACAAGCTGCGCTGGGACCTCTGGTTCCACTGCAAACATCCACTCTGTGATAGTTTTTCGCCCGGGGGGTTCCGAGCCGTGCCTGGGGAGTGTCGAGGAAGCGTCCACCCCCCCTTTCAGGGGAGGAATCGGTACCGGATGGGGGCGCAGTGGTCGCAGGGACCCCCGTAGAGCTCCCAGTTGATGTACTGGAAGCCCTCGGTCGGTGAGGAGGACCAGTGGGCCCCAGTGGGTGCGAAAAAGCGTTGGGGGCCCCCCTGATTTCCGACATCCATGAGTTTTCACGGCTGTACCAGGCTGGGGAGTTGCAGGAGACTGCCTACGTTTGTGGGTCTTTTACGCCATCTCGGACCCCTAAGGTGTTCCCTTATGTCCAATTTTTTGAACAGTTTGTGGTTCAGAAATGGCAGCGTCCGCAGAATTCCTTTTTACTGCCCAAAAGTTTCTCTGTGTGCTATCCCTTTGGGGGACAGAATTCTGAGGAAATAGGCATCCCCCCGCAGTGGACCATCCGGTGGATCACCTGAACTCTGCGACGACCATCCCCTTGGAGGGGTCTCCACCTTTTAAGGCTCCTGCCGAAGACGGGCGGAGGGGGTGGCCAAGGCATTGTTCTTTTTGGCGGGGTCAGCCATGTGTCCTGCTCTGGCGTCAGACATGGCGGCGCATTCCTTTACCGAGGGTGCTACCGCGTTGCACAATGACTTGAGCTCCGGGAGCTCGTTTGGGGCGTCACAGCGAGTAGACCATCTGTTACGGGGTCTTCGGTACCTGTGTGACGCACCTTTGGGCCTGCTTCCCATGTTGTCTAAAATGTCTGTTTTCGCAGTCATCATCGGACGGGTGCTGTGGTTGCGCTGTTGATCGGGTGATCACGCCTCTAAAAAGGGCCTCATGGATCTCCCATTTCAGGGCGGTTGGCTCTTTGGGCCGCAGTTGGATGAAATCATTATGGATTTCACTGGAGGGAAGAGTACTTTTCTTCTGGAGCCTAAGCGGCGGGAGTTCCGCCGTAAGCAGGGTCCTGCTCCTCCTGCTCCTTCGGGGCAGAAGAGGTTTTTTTTCGTGCGCCCGGTGCATCGGGCAAGGGCTCAAGGCCTGGCAAGTCTGCCTCGGGTTCGGTAAACAGCCCTGGCAGTGCAAGAGCGGAAACACGGAGGACGAGTCCTACTCCTCCGCATGTTGGGTTGCCACCACCCAATTCTCAGGTGGGGGGCTGACTTCTGGGGTTCGCAGACAGGCGGACTGCCCAAATTTCTGACCGGTGGGTGCATGAAGTGGTGTCCTCCGGGTACAGAATAGAGTTCAGCACACTACCCCAAGACAGGTTCTTCCCATCGAACTTGAGACTCCCTCAGGGGCGTCTAGAGGCTCTCTTAGGGGCTGTTCAGGCCCTCTCCGAACAAGGGGTGATTGTGCCAGTACCCCCGCTGGAAAGATTCCGCGGCTTCTACTCCAACCTGTTTGTGGTACCCAAAAAGGGGGGGGGGTCAGGCCGGTTCTGGACCTAAAAACGCTAAATCACTTTGTGAATGGAATCTGTCCGTTCGGTCGTGGCCACCCTACACCAAGGGGACTTTATGGCGTCTCTGGATATCAGGGACGCGTACCTCCAAGTTCCCATTTGTCTCCGGCACCAGCGCTTCCTGTGCTTTGCGGTGGGAGATCTGCACTACCAATTCGTGGCACTTCCCTTCAGTCTGGCCTCGGCTCCTCGGGTGTTCACCAAGCTGGTGGCTCCGGTGTTGGTGCTGTTGAAGCAGGGAGGCATTGCGGGGGTAGCATACCTCGACGAAGGCTCTGGAGGAGAACGTGGCTATCACCATGGCCTCATTGAAGGACTTCCGCTGGCTGATCAACCTGCAGAAGTCGACATTGACACTGTCCTGTCGTCTGGAATACCTGGGTCTGATTCTGGACACGGAGCGGGCGAAGGTGTTCTTACCTCCGGCCAAATTGCTGACACTGCAAGCAGCGGTGCGAACCCTGCTGTCACGCCGGTGGTCTTCCTTACGGTTCTGTATGCAGGTGTTGGGGCTCATGGTTTCAGCCTTCGAGGCGGTACCTTACGCCCAGAGTCACACTCAGCTCCTTCAGCGAGTGATTCTGTCACAGTGGGGCAAGTCTCCACTGTCCCTGGACCAGCTGATCAGATTGGATCATGAGACCAGAGGATCATTGACCTGGTGGCTTTGGGCCCTGGCCCTGACGTTGGAGAAATCATTTCTTCCCCTGAATTGGTCGATAGTCACGATGGACGCCAGCCTATTGGGCTGGGGAGGGGGTCCTGGGGCAGCTGTCTCAGGTGACATCAGTGTGCTGGAATTGCGGGCGATCAGGCTCTGCCTCTTCCACTGGACGGTAAGGTTGCACGGCCTCCCGGTTCGGGTTCAGTCGGACAACGCCACGGTGGTGGTGTATGTGAACCATCAGGGCGGAACTCGGAACTCGGCAGAGGCTGTGGATGGGGCTCTCATTCTGCGATGGGCAGAACTTCAAGTGCCGGCAATCTTCGCCGTTTACATTCCGGGCGTAAAGAATTGGCAGGCGGACTTTCTCAGCCGCAAGACGCTGGATCAAGGGGAATGGACCTTACATCCAGAAGTGTTCCGCCAGATTTGCCACAAGTGGGGCACGCCAGACGTGGACATCATGGCGTCTCGGTTCAATCACAAGGTGGAAACCTTTGTGTGCAGGACAAGAGACCCACTGGCGGCCGCCACGTTCGCGCTGGTAGCGCCTTGGAGTCAGTATCGACTCCTGTACGCTTTTCCTCCCATCAAGCTTCTATCGCGGCTATTGCGCAGAGTGGAAGCGGAGGGGATTCCGACAATCCTTTTGGCTCCAGATTGGCCTCGGCGTCCTTGGTATGCCGACATGGTGCGAATGGTGGCAGATGTTCCCTGGCCTCTTCTGCTGCAAGAATATCTGTTGTCTCAGGGACCCATCTTGCACCCTGCTTTACCCTCGCTGGCTTTGACGGCTTGGCTATTGAGTCCCAGGTGTTGAGAAATAGGGGTGTCGCTGACTCCGTGATCCCTACCATGCTTAAGCGCGCAAGTGTACTTCGTGGAACTTTCCCCAGCATGGCCGACGGATGCGAGCTAACCTTAGCCTTGGCGGGGTCCGCCGCATCGTGCCCGTTCCGTGCGGGCGGCCAGTGGATGATCCCCGCTTGTGCCCAGTGACCGGACCCCTTCCTGTCCGGAGGCCTTGGCCTGTAACATCCCTCTCCGCAGTTGGGAGGAAGGTCTGCAACCGGGTGGCTACCCGCTACGCCCATCGGACTGGTGAGTGACCCCCCCCCACCCCCCATTTTTCTGTAGCCACGGCTGTGGATTTTGGCCTCTAGTGTCGACCGGCCATTTTGCCGTATTCGCGCCCTGTATAATTCAGGCTTGGGCCTTTTGTGTCCGCCCCCTGCGGCCATTTTGGGATATGCCTGGAAGGAGAAAGCTTTCTCTGCTGACACTTCCTTTTTCACTTTTCCCTCGGACGGCGAATATTCGTGCGTCCTTGCGACTGGACCAAGCTGGGGAGTCGCAGGAGCCTGCATACGTTTGTGGATCTTTTAATCCACCTAGGTCTCCTAGGACTTGCCCTTATGATCAGTTTTTTTTTTTGGCCAGCTGGTATAAGGAATGGCAGCGTCCGTAGAATTCCTTCGCCCTGCCAAAAGCGTTTAGCTGTACGCCACCCTTTTGGGGATAGCTTTGTGAAGAAGTGGGCATCCCCCGCAGTGGACCCTCCGGTTGCTCGCCTGAATAAGGCGAATTCCATCCCCTTGGAGGGGTCTCCTTCTTTTAGGATCCGGCGGATAGACGGACGGGGGTGGTGCCAAGGCACTGCTCTTGCTGGCGGGGCCCGCCATGAGACCGGCTCTGGCGTCCGCTATGGCTGCGCAATCCCTTACAGAGTGTGCGACTGAGTTGCACTGCGAGTTGAGCTGCGAGGAACACCTCTTTTGTATGGTGGTGAGTATCCTTGTCTGGCACGCGGGAGACCAGGGTTCGATCCCCCCATGGGGAGAAATCATTTAACTCTCCTGAGGCATCAGCGAGCAGAGCACCTGATAGAGGGGATTCGATACCTGTGTGATGCAATTTTGGCCCAGCTTCCCATTCTCTCTGAAATGTCTGTTTCGCGGTCATTATCAGACGGGTGCTGTGGTTACACTCCTGGTCGGGTGACCGTGCGTCTAAGAAGGATCTCACGGATCTCCCTTTTCAGGGTGGGCATCTTTTTGGGACGCAACTGGGTGAATTGCTTAAGGATTCACGGAAGGGAAGAGTATTTTCTTCCAGAGCCCAAGCGGCAGGAGTTCCGCCATAAGCAGGGTCCTGTTTCTTCGGGTCAGAAGAAGTTTGTTTGTGCGCCCCGTGCAGCGAGCAAGGGCTCTAGGGCCGGCATGTCCGCCTCGGGGTTCGGTAAACGACCCTGGCAGAGGACAAGTTCTCCTCTGGACCGGTGGACTGGCCGCATTCCGACCAGTGAGTGCAGGAAGTGGTGTCCTCCGGGTATAGGATAGAGTTCAGCACTCTACCACCAGACAGGTTCTTCCCATCGAACTTAGGACTCCCTTTGGGGCATCGGGAGGCTCTCCTGGAGGCTGTTCAGAAGCTCTCCAAAGAGGGGTAATTGTGCCGGTACCTCTGCTGAAAGGGTCCCGCAGTTTCTATTCAAATCTTTTTGGCTACCCAAAAAGGGTTGAGTCGTGCCAGTTCTGGACTTGAGAGCGCTGAGCCACCTTGTGACGGCGCGAAAATTCAGAATGGAATCTGTCCGTTCGGTCGTGGCCGCCCTGCACCAAGGGGCCTTCATGGCGTCTCTGGATACCAGGGACGTGTACCTCCATGTTTCCGTTTGTCTCCGGCACCAGCACTTCCTGCGTTTTGCGGTGGGAGACCTACATTGCCAAATTGTGGCACTTCTCTTCGGTCTGGCCTCGGCTCCTTGGGTGTTCACCAAGCAGGTGGTTCCGGTGATGGCGCTATTGAGGCAGAGAGGCATTGCTGTGGTAGCATACCTCTACGGTTTACTCCTGAGAGCGGAGTCTGCTTCGGCTCTGGAGGAGAGCGTGGCTATCACCATGGCCTCGCTAAAAGACTTCGGCTGGCTGATCTATCTGCAGAAGTCGACATTGATCCCGTCCTGTCGCCTGAGATATCTGGGTCTGATTATGGACACAGAACAGACGAAGGCGTTCCTACCTTCGGCCAACATTACAAGCGGCGGTGCGAACCCTGCTGTCTCACCAGTGGTCCTCCTTACAGTGCTGTTTGCGGGTGTTGGGGCTCATGGTTTCAGCCTTAGGGGCAATACCTTACGCCCAGAGTCACACTCGACTTCTACAGAGAGCGATCCTGTCACTATGGAACAAGTCACCGTTGTCCCTGGACAGGCTGATCAGGTTGGATCACCAGACCAGAGGAGCGTTTGACATGGTGGCTTCGGACCTCGGCCCTGAAGCTGGGGAAGTCTTTTCTCCCCCTGAACTGGTCGATAGTAACAACGGACGCCAGCCTTTTGGGCTGGGGAGAGGTCCTGGGGCAGTTGTCTGCTCAGGGACGTTGGTCGGCGCAGGAATCTCGCCTTCTGAGGAGTGTGTTGGAGCTGAGGGCGATCAAGCTCTGTTTCTTCCACTGGTCGGCAGGGCTGCGCGGCCTCTCGATTTCGGATTCCGTCGGACTATGCCTTAGCAGTGGCATATGTGAACCATCAGGGTGAACAAGGAGCTCGGCAGCAGCTGCGGAAGCGACTCTCATTCTGAGATGGGCAGAAATTCATGTGCCGGCAATCTCCGACATTTACATTCTGGGCGTAGAAGATGGGCAGGCGGACTTTTGCAGTCGCCAGACACTGGATCAGGGGGAATGATCCCTACATCCAGAGGTGTTCCGTCAGACTTGCCACAAGTGGGACACACCAGGCGTGGACCTAATGGCGTCCAGGTTCAACACAAGGTGCAGGCCTTTGTATGCAGAACAGGAGTCCCGTTGGCTGTCGCCATGGACACATTAATAGCTAAATGGAGTCGGTACCGGCTCCTGTACGCCTTTCCTCCGATCAAGCTTCTTCCGTGGTGACTGCGCAGAATAGCAGAGGAAGGGATTCCAACGATCCTGGTAGCTCCGGCTGGCCTCGGCGTCCTTGATACGCCGATGTGGTGCGGATGGTATTAGAGGTTCCCTGGCATCTTCCACTACATGAAGACCTGCTGTCACAGGGACCCATCCTGCACCCTGCTTTACCCTCGCTGGTTTTTGACGGCTTGGCTATTGAGTCCCAGCTGTTGAGGGATAGGGGTGTCTCTGACTCCGTGGTCCCTACCGTGCTTAAGGCACGCAAGGTAATTCGCGCAAGTTTTATCTCGGACCTGGAAGGTCTATATCGCCTGGTGTGAGGCGGAGGGTTGGAACCCTCGCTCTTACGTGGTGCCCAGGGTGCTGGCTTTTTTTGCGGTGGGGCCTGGATAAAAGGTTGGCCCTGAGTGCTCTCAAGGGTCAGATTTCGGCTCTGGCGATTCTCTTTCCATGGCCTTTGGGGTCACATTTGTTGATCTGTACATTTGTACAGGGTGTGCGCCATGTGGCTCCTCAGGTACAGTCGCCTTGGCACTGTGGGATTTGAATTTGGTTTTTCTGTGCTGCAGAAACCGCCATATGAGAAGCTCAGGGATATTCCCTTACAATTGCTGTCGCAGAAAGTGGCTTTATTGGTGGCCATTACATCAGCTAGGCCAGGCCTCGACAAACCCCAGGCGCCAGGTCGCCATGGCGACCAGAAATCGCGTCCTGGCGAGTGACTGCCGTTCCTTCTCTCCCCATGTTAAAATAGCTGTCAGATTCAGCAAGAGCCGAGACCGTTCTCTGCTTAATCTAACAGCTGTTAAACTTGGCCGGCTGCCTGGAATAGTTGTTGAGAGTTCGTAAGAATAAGGTAACAAACAATGTATCTTCTTCTTTCAAAGCAATTATCTCCGGGCTGTATGAGGAAAGTTTAACCATTTAAACCTTTTCTCACATTAGTGGCTTAAAATTAAATATCCAGTGTTTTCTGCTAGAAAATGACTCGGAACCCCAAACATTATATATTATTTTTTAGCAGAGACCCTAGAGAATAAAATGGCGGGTGTTGCAATATTTTATGTCACACGGTATTCGCGCAGCGGTCTTTCAAGCGCAAAATACCCTTTTAATGAATAAAAAAAAAAACGAAACAGTAAAGTTAGCCCATTTTTTTTTTTTTGTATAATGTGACAGATGATGTTATACCGCGAGAAATGTGACCTTTATTCTAAGCAACAAAATTGTGATAAAGCCCTGTGTACCATCAACAATTACCACTCTGTGCAGCTGGGCTCCAGTATTTCATGGTGACCGGAAACCCACCAGAGCAATGAAAAGTCACTGTGGGGGACACACATGTAGGCAGGAAGTGGCTGCAAAGAGGCAGCAGAAGATCAGCAGCGCTGGAATACTTTTCACCTTTTTTTTGTATTTTATTTACAATGTCACTAAGGCTTTGTTTAGATGTGCAAGTTGGGTGGCAAAAAATGTGCAGTAGACATGTTTTTGCCACCCACCATTGGCCTCCCATAAGCTCCATTAGGCAGCAGATGAGGGCGTTTTACATGCCGCAGTCACGATGCATTCGGCAGAATGAGTTTCCCCCACAACAGATTTTTTAGTGTCACTCTTTCTGGCCAGCCTATAACCCTGATGTAATGGTGGAGTTATTGACTGGCTGCTCTGCTGTAAGTTAGGGGCGCAAATTACTTGTCTTACCCCGGGCGCTGACAACCCAACACTACGCTATAAAAAATTGGCTCCTAACTTTTTTAGCTGGCTCCTAGATTCAAGGCAAATTTGTCAAGCCCTGAGCTAGGCGGGTGTCTGAGTTGGCAGTGTTGTCCTGCAAGTCTACTTGCCTAGTCCTTCACAAGGACAAGGCGGACTTGCACCCTTATCCTTCATTTCTACCGAAGGTGGTCTCTTCTTTTCACGTTAATGAAGATATTGTTCTTCCTTCATTTTGTCCGCATCCATCACATCCTAAGGAATTTGAGTTACATTCATGGATGTCGTGTGGGCTTTGCGGGTGTATTGGGCGGCTACAACTTCCTTTGGAAGTCTGCTGCGGTTTGTGCTGACGGAAGGTCCGCGCAAGGGCTTAGTGGCCTCGTCAGCTACTGTTGCTCGTTGGATCAGACAGACCGGGACTCATGCGACTACTGTTCGGGGCACAGTATCCCCTTGTTCCTGTCACGGCTCATTCCACCAGGGCAGTTAGCACTTCCTGGTTTTTCAGACACCAGGCTTTGGTGTCACAGGTGTGCGAGGCGGCTACTTGGGCCTCGGTGCACACGCTTACTAAGTTTTACTAAGTTGATGTTTCAGCATCTGCGGATGCTGCTTTGGCCGCAACGTTTTGCAGTCGGCGGTGTAGGCGCGGCTGGAGCCTCATTAGAGGATTCTGTTGGGTACAGTTGTTGCTTGCCCACCTCTCTTGACTGACACAGCTTTGGGACATCCCCACTTGTCTATGAAGGGCTGCGTCTGTCAGTGAACGTAAGAGAAAAAGGGATTTTATTAAAACTTACCGTGAAATCCTTTTCTCTGAGTTCACTGACAGATGCAGCACCCACCCCTCTGTGTTGAGTTTGTAAGGCTTGTTACGAACTGATATGCTATACACAGCAGGGGGATTATATGCTGAAGTGAGGACGGCCCCCTGGGAGGGGCCAGCCTATCCTTTTGCTTTTTTGCCTAGTCAACTCCTATTAGGATGATGAGCATAAACCCCACTTGTCTATGAAGGGCTGTGTCTGTCAGAGAAAAGGATTTTACGGTAAGTTTTAATCCCTTTTTATTAAAACTTACCGTAAAATCCTTTTCTCTGAGTTCACTGACAGACACAGCACCCACCCCTCTGTGTTGCGTTTGTACGGCTTGTTACGAACTGATATGCTAAGCAGAGTAGGGGGGTTATATGTGAGAGTGAGGATGGCCCCCTGGGAGGGGTCAGCTTGCTTTTTTTCTATTTGCCTAGTCAACTCCTGGTAGGATGTGCATATAACCCCACTTGTCTAATGAAGAGCTGCGTCTGTCAGTGAACTCAGAAAAAAGGATTTTACGGTAAGTTTTAATAAAATCTCTTTTTGTGAGAAAATGATAAACATTTTGTTTGGGTACAGTGTAGCATGAGAGGGTAATTGAGATTCAAAGTGTGAGAGCGCTGAAAACTGGTCTGGGCAGGAAGGGGGTATAAACATCCTGTAATTGAAGTGGTTAAAGAGGACATTGTATATTCTCAACTGGCATGATATGCTGCTTATTACTGGGACACTGGTGAGTATTACCTAATTGTTTTACATGACAGCCACCTGAGAGACCTTGGCTCCTCCCTTCTGTTGGAAACACCGCGCCAGCCCTCTTTAAATCTCTTCCCCTGCTGGCTCCTCGGTTATTTGTGTTTCCTCCAGAGGGCAGCCCCCACACGGAGAAACAAGCCAGGGAGGCTCAGGCTGGAGGTACTAGAAGGGGAAAGGGGCTCCTTGGACGATAGCCAGAAGACTTACCTTTACAGAAATCACCGCCCCCGCATCTCTCAGGGCTGGAGAAAGCAAGGGGAGCCCCGTTTTCTGCACAGAGGGAGGTTTTTGGAGGTGCGGTCCACGCGGCCACAGGCATTTGACTTTGGAGACAACATGCAGAGCCACGCCTGGCTCTGTGGTTGCATTGAAGCTGGGTGATGTCCCGTTCGGCGGACGGGGATGGCACTTCCGTTTTGACCTGTGGCTTCCGGTTCTGGCTGCAGGACACTGAAAAGGGGCTGGAGAGGAGCTGCGATTGCTGTTTAGCACATGCTCCGGTGGTGGCACTAAGAAGAGATGTCTGAAGCGGAGGGGAGCCAGACTGCTCTAGCAGATGCCAGCTCCAGCCACACTAAGGTAAGGGGGACCTAGGGAGGAGCTCCCCTTACCATACCCCCTCTTGGTGTCAGAGGGGAGGAACATGGGGCCCTTGGGGAGGGAAGCCCACATGCTTCAAGGCTGCGTCCCTGAAGCTAACTGGCAGGGATGGGTGGTTTGTTAGAGGATTGCATTTGATACTTGCTCTGTTTTTCAGAGCAAACCCACAGACAAATCCAGACCTCCTCGTAGTTCAAAGACAAGGTGCCCTTCTTGTAACGCTACTCTTAGGAACTCCTGGGGGAAGTCTTTATGCAAGGAATGTATTGACAAACTAGGAACAGGAACATTCTACTGAACAGGGTAGTGAGTTAGCAGCCTCAGTTAAGGCGCTCGCTAATAACTTCTGTCTCTTATAAACATTTTTCAGGTTCAGGATGGTTTCAATCTTTTCAGTAAAGGCACTACTACCCACAAATTGTTCTATGGATTCCCTGGACCTAAAAGGTGCATACTTGCACACCCCTATCGCTCAAAACTACCAGAAATTCCTAAGACTGGAAATGAACACAAAGTGACAAATGTTCCACCTTCAGTTCCAGGCTCTTCCTGTTGGCCTTTACTCCTGGCCCCGGAT
>BLSH010342424.1:1459592-1477153 GCA_018402905.1 Glandirana rugosa
TTTTTGTAGAATGGGAGACGTTGATTACTCCCTCACGTCACACGTACATACGTCAGAATTGTCCAGTCTCGTGATCTCCCATGTGTGGACGTCATAGGTCGGGTAAAACGTTTGTCGTTCTGTCTGTTCCTAGATCCCTTTTCGTGAAAGGCACATTTCTAGGACGGTGTCGATTATAAGTATCTGGGGTTCAATATCTAGCTATGGGAGTCCACTGTCCTGTGACCGTTTCTAAAATTACTGTACGGAGGACCCCATTGTAGGATATAGGGATTGGGTGAGGTACTCAGGAGGCAAAACATCGTTCGTTACGTCTCGGCAGGATCTTTACACGGAAAGTGCTTTTCCCTAGATCCTTGTCTGTCTTGCTGTTTGCAAAATGGGCTGGATACTGCAGGTGTGTACCCTCTAGTGCTCTGACCTGTTAAGACTGCATACATGCACACTGCACTCCCTCATTAGTTGCAGAGGGTAAGATGTTTTTTAAAAGTTACTATGAACAAAGATTGTGTCTAGGGGCTCTTTCACACATGTGACTGGAGTGCAGTAATAGGAAGTTAAGCAGCGGTTTAACCACCCCTTTAAAAGAACTCAGGCGGCAGAGGTGGCTGTACACATACTGTAGCAAAAATGTTGTAAAGTCTGGTGACGACATCGGCCGGTTCAATAAAAAATGGCCGGCATTCGGCCCATGTGTATGGCAGCCAGGTCAAACAAAAGCCGTCAGTTTGGCTGGCTTCTGTCAGAAACAGCATGCTGCAAAACCAGCAGCTGACCAGCTCCCGATCAGTGCTCTCAGCCAATGGCTGAGAGCACTGACCAGAGTGTTCTGGCTGGGGGCTGTATCGCTGTCAGAACTCAGCAGGGGAGATCGCTGAATTAACGTCAGATCGTTAGTACAGTGGCTTCGACCCGAGCTGTCAGTTTTTTTCCGTTAAACCCAGGAAAAAACCCAATTGTGTGTGTCCTTGGCTTAAGGGTTAAAACAAGCGGTGAAGAGGGGACATATCGCCTTCTAGGCAGCGATCACCTCCTCTGAAAAGTGATCCACTGCTGCTTCCAATTTCAAGTTTCTCTTGACGTGATTGGACAATTTTTTAATGCATTAGGTTAAAGTGAGCGCCTCAGTGCCAGTTTGGTGGCATGTATTATTGCCTTCAACTAACCCATTGTTCTGGGGGGCCTGTCTGTGGCAGCTTTACTTCAGTCATTTAATTAAAAATGATCTTCTTTAATTTTCTAGATTCGTTTACTGTGCTTATGGCAGCGTGCACCGCACATGCAGCAGAGGAGAATATTCAGAAGTGTGTAGACTTGCTGCTATCGAGAAATGTTGACACAAATGCATGCTGCAGGTAATTTTTCACTGTTTTATGTTAAAACATTTATAAATGGCAGTAGAAGAAGCATGCATATCATCTATATATACAGTAAATACATATAAACAACCCTGGTCAAAAATTTTGAGAATGACACAATTATTAATTTCCACAAAGTCTGCTGCTTCAGTGTTTTTAGATCTTTTTCTCAGGTGTTACTATGGTATACTGAAGTATAATTGCAAACATTTCATAAGTGTCAAAGGCTTTTATTGACATTTTATTACGTTTATGCAAAGAGTCTATACTTGCATTTTCTTTTTCAAGACCTCTGCAATTCGCCCGGTCATGCTGTCAATCAACTTCTAGTCCACATCCTGACTAATGGCAAGCCCATTCTTGCATAATCAATGCTTGGAGTCAGAATTTGTGGGGGGGGGGGGGGGGGTTGAAACCCGCCTCTTGAGGATTGACCAGGAGTTCTCAATGGGATTAAGGTCTGGGGAGTTTCCTGACCATGGACCCAAAATTTAGATGTTTTGTTCCCCAAACCACTTGGTTACCACTTTTGCCTTATGGCAAGGTGCTCCATTATGCTGGAAAAGGCATTGTTAGTCACCAAACAGTTTTTGGATAGTTGGGAGAAGTTGCTCTCGGAAGATATTTATGTACCATTCTTTCTTTATTCTTGGCTGTGCTCTTAGGCAAAATTGTGACTGAGCCCACTCCCTTGCCTGAGATGCAACCCCACACATGAATGGTCTCAAGATGCTTTACTCTTGGCATGATACAGGACTGATGGTCATGCTCGCCTTGCTGCTAACAATCGGAAAGGGGATTCATCAAAGAAAATTACTTTACCCCAGTCCTCAGCAGTCCAATCCCTATTTTGCAGAATATCAGTCTGTCCGTGATGTTTTTCTTGAAGAGAAGTGTCTTCTTTGCTGCCCTTGACACCGGGCCATCCCTGTGTGTGCAGATGAACTCACATCTGCCTGCTGCCATTCCTGAGCAAGCTCTACACTGGTGGTGCCCTGATCCCGCAGCTGAATCAACTGTAGATGTCCTGGTGCTCTGAAGACTCCTTCACAATAACTGAACCTGTCTCCTTGAAGTTCTTGATGATCCGATCAATGGTTGATTTAGGTGCAATCTTAGTAGCAGCAATATCATTGCCTGTGAATCTTTTTTGTGCAAAGCAATGATGACTGCATTTGTTTTCTTGCAGGTAACAATGGTTAACAGAGGAAGAACAATGATTTCAAGCACCACTCTCTTAAAGCGTCCAGTCTGTTGTTCTGACTCATTCAGCATTACAGAATGATTTGTCCCTGTCAACACCTGTGTTAATGAGAGAATCACTGACATTTCAGCTGGTCCTTTTGTGGCAGGGCTGAAATGCAGTGGAATTTTTTTTTTTTTTTTTAAGTTCACTTTAATGGCAAAAAGGGACTTTGGAATTTAAATTCATCCGATCACTATTTATACCATTCTGGAGTACCGTATTTTCCGGCGTATAAGGTGACTGGGCATATAAGATGACCCCCTAATTTTCCAGTTAAAACCGTTTTCGCCTATACTCGCCATATAAGACTTACCCCCCTCTTCTGAGGCAACACCATTTAATAATATCCAGGCTGGATGTGCGGTAATACAGTACTGTAGCTTCGGCTACATATTACAGAACAACCCTAATCTTTTAGCCCGCTGGATGTGCTCTAATACTGCCAGTCATGGCGAGCGGTGTATTCTATTAATGCATTCAAAGCCTGGTCGGATTGGCTGAGTCAGAGAGGCGGGCTATTACAACCGTTACCAATCCAGGCTTTGTATGCATCAATAGAATACACCGATTGGCTCAGCACAGTACATAAATTATTACAGCACAGGAACGTTCTGTATGTAGCAGAAGCTACAGTACAGTATTACCACACATCCAGTGGCCTAAAAGATTATAGTATGGACGTATTGTATGTAGCCGAAGCTACAGTACTGTATTAGGGCACATCCAGCGGGCTAAAAGATTAATAGGGATGTTCTGCGTGTAGCCAAAGCTACAGTACTGTATTAACACACATCCAGCGGGCTAAAAGAATAGGGATGTTCGTTTTGGGCCAGCTATACTCAAATTAAAGGTTAAAAACTTTAACCCTGGCGTATAAGACGACCCCCGATTTTTGGGGGATGTTTTTTAGTATAAAGTCGTCAAATACGGTATATGCACATTGCCATCATAAAAACTGAGGCAGCAGACTTTGTGAAAATAAATATTTGTAAAGTTCTCAAAACTTTTGGCCAGGACTGTAACTACTAATTCCTGGTCTTTCTGAAACTCTCCACAAGTGGTCCTTGGCTCTTGGACAACTCCTCTGATAACTATTTTCACTCCTCTGTCAGAAATCTTGCGAGGAGCACCTGGTCGTGGCTGGTTTTTGGTGAAATTATGTTATTTCCACTTCTTGATTCTGGCACCAGCAGTGCTCACTGGAACAGCTCAGATGTTTAGAAATACTTTTGTAACCAATGCCATCAGTTTGTTTTGCACCAATAAGTTTGCTAAGGTCTTGAGAGAGCTCTTTGCTATAACCGATCATGAGATGTTTCTTGTGTGACACCTTGGTAATGACACAGGCCATCAGTTGAGACTGAACCAGCTGATATTTGCACTGACAAGGGGCAGGACTGCTTTCTAATTACTGATAGATTTGAGCTGATGTCTTGGCTTTCCACGCCTTTTTGCACCACTGTTTCTTAATGTGTTCTATACTTTTTCCCTGTGTCACTCCATTTTATTACACATAACTTAACCACTTGCCGACCGCCAACCACAGGTTGATGACGACAAGGTGGTTCGATATTGAAAACTGCCGTCCTATGACGGTGGCCGTGATAACGAGCCGCGAGCGCGTGGGCGCTACAGCGCCATTCGACACAGGACCGATCACTCTACAGGGCCAATGATTTTTGGCCTGGCCCTTCCGATCAGTCCTGGCCAATGATAGGGCTCCTCTGCCTCTGTAATGTAAACAGAGGCAGAGGAATTGAGCTCAACTTCCTCCCTGAAGCCCTTTTCGGTTTCAGCGAGGAAGGAGCAGCTTCTAAAACGTGAGTTGCACCAACACCACACTGACCCCAGGACAGTTAGGCACATTTAACCCTCTGATCACCACCTGATCACCGCCCAGTTAACCCTTTTATTCCCTGTCACCCCCTGTCACAGTGTCATATAGTGCAGCGATCTGATTTTTACCGATCGCTGTACTTGTGACCCTTGTGACATTAAATCAGTGTTAGGGTAAGGTAGTATTAGGCCTAGTTAGGTGTAAATACCCCCCAATAAAGTTTTTAACCCCTTGATTGCCCCGTCACCTGTGATCACCGTATAAGTGTCACGGGTGACGCTAGCTAGATAGTGTTTTTTTTTTTTTTTCAATCAGATTACCCGCCATATATTTTATATACCTTTTATAGGTTTTAACCCCCGATCGCCCGGCGGTGAC
The DNA here is from genome assembly GCA_018402905.1 of Glandirana rugosa. Taxonomy (NCBI): domain Eukaryota; kingdom Metazoa; phylum Chordata; class Amphibia; order Anura; family Ranidae; genus Glandirana; species Glandirana rugosa. Next base: position 1,464,412 of record BLSH010342424.1, read on the forward strand.
CCCAGTTAGGTTTTAGTGTGTGTTAGGGTCAGCGTAAACCCCAGGCAGGGTCAGTTAGTGAGGTACTTTGACACGCACACACGCACATTAGGTAGGTGTTAGATACTATTGTAATATCTGATCAGATCAATATCTGTGATCTGATCAGATATATATTAATGTCCCCACTAGTCTAGAGTTCTGAAAAACGTTGTGTTAGCGGGATCAGCCCGGATACCTGCTAGCACCTGCGTTTAGCCCCTCCGCCCAGCTCAGCCCACCCAAGTGCAAGATCAATAGATCGTTGTCACTTACAAAACACAGAACACCTATCTACAGCATTCACAGAGATCACACCCGATCCCTGCGAAATCTGACTGAATTTGGAAGCGTTTGAAACAGGCTCTGACAACCAGGTGCGCTTTTTTGCCTGTAAGTCGCGGTAGTGTACGTATCAAATTTAGAAAGTCCAAAATGTCTGGCCGCACGTACACTAGTGAAGTGAACTATGCTGAGTATGACAGATGAGAGCGATGGGAAAGCTCCACTGTCAGAATCAGGCTCCGCATATGAACCTGTAGACAGCAGCGGCACCCTGTCAGATAGCTCTGACGACGGAGTTGTGGTCCCTGCTAGAGTCAGACGTACCAGACCCCGTTCTGCTGTCGCTGATGTGCATGAACCGCAGGGCTCTCGTATGCAGCAGAGAGCCAGTACTAGCACGCTACCCGTTCTGGTGACCTGACAAGCACCAGCGGTCTAGTACCCCCTGGACGTAGATGAACCAGCACTGCAGTATCACGTGGTGATGTGGCGAGTCCCATAAGTGCAGTTCAAGCTGGTGTGGCTAGCACGAGTAATGCCCCGCAGCCACAAAGTAGACGAACACAGGCCGCAGAACTCATAGTGCCCTTTTCAACGCGCTTGCAAACCCTGATTGGCAACCCACCACTGATGCAGCGCCCGTACTTCCCCCATTCACTGCCCAACCAGGAATCCCGGTGAATACAGCTGATTTTATGGCCATTGATTTTTATTCGCTGTATTTCACTGAAGATCTCTATAGATCTATAGTGGACCAAAGCAATTTATATGCTGGTCAATTCATCGCCACTAATCCCCATTTGACACTTGAGTTGCGGTCATATTGGTCCACTGACCCAATTCACCATATGCCCGTGTTCTCTGCTTGCATGTCCAGGGCACGATACGAGCAGATTTTGCGGTTCATGCACTTCATTGACAATGAACTCAGTCGTCCAAGGGGTGACCCTGAATTTTACCGGCTCTACAAAATTCGGCCCCTCATAAACCACTTCAACCAGAAGTTTGCCGCACTTTTTATTCCCAGCCAAGTTGTGTGCGTGGATGAGTCCCTGGTTAAATTTTCTGGCCGACTTGCTTTCAAGCAGTACGTCCCCAGCAAGCGTGCCAGATACGGGGTCAAACTGTATAAGCTCTGTGACAGGGCCACAGGCTATACACATAGTTTCATGGTTTATAAGGGCAAAGATAGTCATGTAGAGCCGGAAGGATGCCCAGACTACATAGGGAGCACTGGCAAGATTGTGTGGAGCTTGGTGTCACCCTCTTTCGGAAAGGGGTACCACTTGTACATGGACAATTATTACACGAGCGTGCCACTTTTTTTAGTCACTTGTTTGATCATCAGATTGGCACATGTGGCACTGTGCAAACTAATCCCCAGGGCTTCCCCCAACGGCTGGTAGAATCCCGACTTAGTCGGGGGGGAGAGAGCCTGCGCTAAGTGTAAGAAGTTGCTCATGATGAAGTGGAGGGACAATCGGATTGTTTTCGTTCTGACCTCCCTTCATGCAGATACGACTGTCCAAATTTCTACGGCGACTGGTGTTGTGGAGAAACCCCTCTGTGTCCACAATTATAACCTAAATATGGGAGGGGTGGCCCTCAATGACCAGATACTGGCGCCGTACCTAATCACCCGTAAAGCTAGACGCTGGTACAAAAAAGTGTCTGTATACCTTTTTCAATTGGCTTTGCTGAACGCTCATGTCTTATACAGAGCGTCAGGACTGACGGGATCCTTCCTCAAATTCATGGAAGAGATCGTCACAGCTTTTCTGTTTCCAGATGGTGCCACACCCCTACTTCACAAAGTGAATGCAGTTAGGCGGCTGCAAAGGAGGCACTTTCCACGTGTCTTCCGTGGTACCCCAGGCCACAGAACACCCCAAAAGAGATGTCGTGTCTGCAGACAACGCGGATACAGGCTTGACACCCGCAGTTGTTGTTCCATCTGTCCTGACCAGCCTGGTCTCTGCATCAATGACTGTTTTGAACGCTACCACACATTAGTGAATTGTTAGCATAGGGTGCAGCAGACACAGTGATAGGCACACGTACATAGGGTCTCCAAAGATGCCAGTGCATTTTGAGAGACCCAAACCTGGAACCAGTTTTTAGTTACAAAAAAAAATGCGTACCAAAAAAAAAAAAAAAATAAATAAAAAAAGTAAAAAAAAAACCCCAAAAAATATAAAATAAAAAAACCAAAAACAGTTGTACGTTTCTTTTTTCTCTCTAATCTCTCTCTGTTTTCTCTCTATTTATTTTCTGTGCATACCTGTTTGTTACTGTTTTTATCATGTTTTCTTTGCAGGTATGTCATTTTTTTGTTACTAAACTATAATGTTTTATTGTTAATGCGTTTTATAATTTTTTTTCTTCTTAGCAGGTATGTCATTTTTTAAGTTACTGTGTTTTATTGTTCCTTTTCAGGTAAGCCATTCAGCTGCAGCACTGATTTATTAATGGTGACAGCAAAAGCGTTTGCTCCCACCATTCATAAAGCAGCGACTCCAGCGCTGTTGGCGGTGATTTCACCACCACAGTTAAAAAAAGAGCAAATATACCGGAGCATAGGGGCAGTGGGTGAAAATTGGGGCGGATTGCCCCTATGCTCCGGTATATTTTTTAAAAAAGTGGCTATGCCCACCATTAGAAGTGGGAGGATGAAGGGAGGTTTTCTAATGGTGGGCATACCCACCGATTCATTCTTTTTTTTTTTTTTTTAACCCACAGGCTGCATGAAAAAAAAGAACATTGCAATATATGCCCAGCAAGGACCAGCGATGTACTAGTATGTTGCTGGTCTTCTTAGGCTATCCTGTCCCGCCAGGGAATGTGAGCATGCAGCTGGTGGTTCCACCAGCTGATCATAGAGCTGATTGAAGACTAGAATGGCTCCAATCCTCTCCATGGCCTAAGAAACAGGAGAGCATTTTGTGACTTTGGTTTTGCCAGCTATGAACAGCGCCATTGGGAAATTGGGGAAGCATCTTATCACACTGATTTTGGTGTGGTCAGATGCTTTCAGGGCTGGGGAAAGATCTAGAGTTTAGGCCACAAATTAAAAAAAAAAAAAATATACGACAATACCTATTTTTATCATAGGGGATATTTAAAATCCCTGTGATAAAAATAATAATAATAAAAAAAAAAAAAAAAAAAAAAAAGATGAAAGGGACAGTGTAAAAATAAAATAAAGCAAAAAAAAAAAGCACCCCTGCCCCCGTGTACATGCGTGAAGGTGGACGCAAGCGTCAGTTTCGTTTCGTATGTAAACAACAATTTCACCATGCATGTGAGGTATCAACGCGAACGTCAGATCGAGGGCAGTAATTCTAGCAGTAGACCTCCTCTGCAGATCTAAAGTGGTAACCTGTAAAGGCTTTTAAAAATGTATATAGTTTGTCGCCGCTTCGCGGGTGTGCGTCATTTTTAAAGCATGTCATGTTTGGTGTCTATGCACTCAGCATGAGATCAACTTTTATATTTCACCAAACATTTGGGCAAAATAGTGTGTTTTTGTGCATTAAAATTCAGAAAAGTGTTTTTTTCTCTTACGTTCACTGACTGACGCAGCCCTTCATTGACAAGTGGGTTATATGCACATCCTACCAGTAGACTCGGCAAATAGGAAGAAAGCAAGCTGACCCCTCCCAGGGGGCTGTCCTCACTCTAACATATAACTCTCCTGCTGTGCATAGCATATCAGTTTTATTATGCCTAGTGCAAGGAGTTAGACCTGGTTCCCTTATGGGATCTGCGGTTTCCCTTTTTTTGCTACCACTTTTTGTTTTGTACAAGCTATCTGATGAAGACTGCTATCAAGAAGCCGGCTGGGGCATAGAGGATATCCAGAATCCTTAACTTTCTCCAGCGCGGCCGACCGATGCGAGCTACCCTTAGCTTTGGCGGGGTCCGCCGTGTCGTGCCCGTTCCGTGCGGGTGGCCAGTGGGTGACCCCCACTTGCTCCCAGTGACCGGACCTTGTACCCGTCCAGGGGCCTGTGGCCTGCAGCATCCCTCTCCGGCAGTGGGAGGAAGGTCTGCAAGTGGGTGGCTACCCGCTACGCCCGTCAGACTGGTGAGTGATTCCCCCTAGGGGAGCGGAGGGGGGGGGGCTGGGCGATTGTTAGCGGTTTGGGCCGGCCGGTGGGGTTTTTTTTTTCCTGGGCTCAGGTCTCCTCTGGGTGTCCAAGCCCCCCTTCCCCCCTCCCCCTCACCGCACCCCGCGCCTCCATTTTGCGGTGGATTGCCGCCATTTTGCCATAGCCGTGGCCATTTTGTTGGTGTTTTGACCTCTAGTGTCGATCGGCGGCCATTTTGCCTTAGTCACGGCCTGTATTACAGGCTTGGGCCTCTTGTGACCGCTCGGCGGCCATGTTGGATGTGCCTGGGAGGAAAACGTGTTTTAGCCGGCGCGTCCTCTTTCACCCTGGGACAGCGTGGATGGCACAGGCGGCGCAGGCTCTGACTGTCGGTCACTAGCACTCCTACTGGGACGCAGCGCTTTGAGAGGCAACAAACAGCAAGTATAGCTGGGCTCTCCCTGGGGTGCTGGTAGCGGTGGGTGCAGTCCTCCTGGGTTCCCCCCTGGTTGATCTGTGGGGCTGCTTTGTGGGGGTGTCGGCCTTTCCGCCTGTCAGTGTACGGGGGCACAATGGCGGCTGAATCTGCGGGTCCTTCCAAGGAGGAGCCAGCAGAAGCGCAGCCTGCGTTAGGCACTCTGGTGTCCCTGGACCAGTTAAGATCTGTATTTGGGGAATTTTTTCCCCGGGAGGTGCCGAGCCGTGCTAAGGGGGCCCCTAGAAATGAGTCCTCCCCCTCCACCTTCATCGGGGAAGAGTCTGAGCCGGAAGTGGCCTCGGTGGTCACGGGGACCCCCGTGGAGCTCTCGGACGGCGAGGAAGACCAGGGGGCCTCGGTTGCGCACGAGAAGGTGCTGGTGCCCGCACTGATCACTGATATTCGTGCGTCTTTGCGACTGGACCGAGCAGGGGAGCCGCAGGAGACAGCATACGTTTGTGGGTCGGCTAGGCCACCCAGGTCCCCTAGGGCTTACCCTTATGATCAATTTTTTGACCATTTGGTCTATAAGGAATGGCAGCGTCCGCAGAATTCATTTGCCCTGCCCAAATGCTTCGCTATACGCTACCCGATTGAGGATAGTTTTGTGAAGAAGCGGGCGTCCCCCGCAGTGGACCCTCCGGTGGCTCGCCTGAATAAGGCAATGACCATTCCTTTGGAGGGGTCCCCCTCCTTAAAGGATCCAGCCAATAGGCGGACGGAGGCAGTGTCCAAAGCACTTTTCTTGTTGGCAGGATCAGCCATGAGACCGGCTCTGGCGTCAGCTATGGCGGTGCAATCTCTTACCGAGTGTGCGACTGAGTTGCAAAGCGAGTTGAGCTGCAGGAGGCCACTTGAGGCGTCGCAGTGAGCAGACCATCTGCTAGAGGGTCTTCGGTACCTGTGTGACGCAGCTCTGGACCTGCTTCCCATGTTGTCTAAGATGTCTGTTTTCGCAGTCATCAGACGGGTGCTTTGGTTACGCTCTTGGTCGGGTGACCATGCATCTAAGAAGGGCCTCACGGATCTCCCCTTTCTGGGCGGTCGGTTCTTTGGGGCGCAGTTGGATGAAGTCATTAAGGATTTCACTGGGTGGAAGAGTACTTTTCTCCCGGAGCCCAGGCGGCGGGAGTTCCGCCGTAAGCAGGGCCCTGCTCCTTCTGGTCAGAAGGTTTTTTTCATGCGCCTGGCGCAGCGGTCAAGATATCGAGGCCCGCAAAGTCTGCCTCGGGGCCCGGTAAACGACCCTGGCAGCGCAAGAGCGAAAAGGCAGAGGCTAAGTCCTCCTCCGTGTGATGGGTTGCCCCCACCCGATTTCCGGGTGGGGGGCCGACTTCTGGGGTTCGCAGACAGGTGGACTGTCCGCATTCCTGACCGGTGGGTGCAGGAAGTGGTGTCCTCCGGGTACAGGATAGAGTTCAGCACTCTACCCCCAGACAGGTTCTTCCCATCGAACTTGAGACTCCCTCAGGGGCGTCGAGAGGCTCTTCTAGGGGCTGTCCATGCGCTCTCCGAACAAGGGGTGATTGTGCCAGTACCTCCATTGGAAAGGTTCCGCGGCTTCTAATCAAATCTATTTGTGGTGCCCAAAAAGGAGGGGGGGGTGGTCAGGCCAGTTCTGGATCTAAAAGCGCTAACCACTTTGTGAAGGCGCGAAAATTCAGAATGGAATCTGCCCGTTCGGTCGTGGGCCGCCCTACACCAAGGGGACCAGGAACGCGTACCTCCACGTTCCCATTTGTCTCCGGTACCGGCGCTTCCTGCGCTTTGCAGTTGGAGATCTACATTACCAATTCGTGGCACTTCCCTTCGGTCTGGCCTCGGCTCCTCGGGTGTTCACCAAGCTGGTGGGTCCGGTGCTGGCGTTATTGAGGCAGAGAGGCATCGCGGTGGTAGCCTACCTCGACGACTTACTCCTGCGAGCGGAGTCTGCCTCGGCTCTGGAGGAGAACGTGGCTTTCACCATGGCCTCATTGAAGGACTTCGGCTGGCTGATCAATTTGCAGCAGTCAACATTGACCCCGTCCTGTCGCCTGGAATATCTGGTCCTGGGGCAGCTATATGCTCAGGGCCGTTGGTCGGCGCAGGAATCCCGCCTTCTGATCAATGAGTTGAGGGCGATCAGGCTCTGCCTCTCCCCTGTACGGTGAGGCTGCGTGGCCTCCTGGTTCGGGTTCAGTTGGACAACGCCACGGCAGTGGCATACGTGAACCATCAGGGTGGAACGAGGAGCTCGGTAGCGGCTGCGGAAGCAGCTCTCATTCTGCGATGGGCAGAACTCCACGTGCCGGAAATCTCCGCCATTTACATTCTGGGCGTAGAGAATTGGCAGGCGGACTTTTTCAGTCGCCAGACACTGGATCCGGGGGAATGGTCCCTACATCCAGAGGTGTTTCGCCAGAATTGCCACAAGTGGGGCACGCCAGACGTGGACCTCATGGCGTCCCGGTTCAATCACAAGGTGCAGACCTTCGTGTGCAGGACAAGAGACCCGCTGGCGGCCACCACCGACGCGTTGGTAGCGCCTTGGGGTCGGTATCGACTCCTGTACGCCTTCCTCCCCATCAAGCTTCTACCGCGACTACTGCGCAGGGTAGAAGTGGAGGGGATTCAGACAATACTGGTAGCTCCGGTTTGGCCTCGGTGTTCTTGGTACGCCAACGTGGTGCGGATGGTGGCAGATGTTCCTTGGCGTCTAACGCTGCGCGAAGATCTGCTGTCTCAGTGACCCATCTTGCACCCTGCTTTACCCTCCCTGGCTTTGACGGCTTGGCTATTGAGTCCCAGGTGTTGAGGGATAGGGGTGTCGCTGACTCCGTGATCCCTACCATGCTTAAAGCACGCAAGTGTACTTTGCGCAAGATTTATCATCGCACCTGGAAGGCCTATATTGCCTGGTGTGAGGCGGGGGGTTGGAACCCTCGCTCTTACATTGTGTCCCGGGTCCTGGCTTTTTTGCAGCAGGGCCTGGATAAAAAATTGACGTGGAGTACGCTCAAGGGTCAGATTTCGGCTCTGGCGATTTCTCTTTCAACGGCCTTTGGCGTCACATTTGTTGATTCGTACATTTGTACAGAGTGTACGACACGGGGCTTCTCAGGTACAGACGCCTTTGGCGCCGTGGGATTTGAATTTGGGGCTTTCTGTACTGCAGAATCTGCCATATGAGAAGATCAGGGATATTCCCTTACAATTGCTGTCGCAGAAGGTGGCGTTATTGGTGGCCATTACATCCGCTAGGCGGGTGTCTGAGTTGGCAGCGTTGTCCTGCAAGTCTCCGTACCTAGTCCTTCATAAGGACGAGGCGGTCTTGCGCCCTTCTCCTTCGTTTCTACCAAACGTGGTCTCTTCTTTTCACATTAATGAAGATATTGTTCTTCCTTCATTATGTCCGCACCCGTCGCATCCCAAGGAATTTGAGTTACATTCTTTGGATGTCGTGAGGGCTTTGTGGGTGTACTTGGCGGCTACAGCTTCCTTTCGGAAGTCTGATGCGTTGTTTATGCTGACGGATGGTCCGCGCAAAGGATTGGTGGCTTCGTCGGCTTGGATCAGATAGACTGTGACCCATGCATATACTGTTCGGGGCAAGGTACCCCCTTTTCCAGTTACGGCTCATTCCACCAGGGCAGTTAGCACTTCCTGGGCTTTTAGACACCAGGCTTCGGTGTCACAGGTGTGCAAGGCGGCTACTTGGGCCTCGGTGCACACGTTTACTAAGTTTTACAAAGTTGATGTTTCAGCATCCGCAGATGCTGCCTTTGGCCGCAAAGTTTTGCAGGCGGCGATGTAGGTGCGGCGGGCGCCTCCTTAGAGGACTCTGTTGGGTACAGTTGTTGTTGTTTACCCACCCCTCTTACTGACACAGCTTTGGGACATCCCCACTTGTCCATGAAGGGATGCGTTTGTCAGTGAACGTAAGAGAAAAAGGGATTTTATTAAATCCTACCGTAAAATCCTTTTCTCTGAGTTCACTGACAGACGCAGCACCCACCCCTCTGTGTTGCGTTTGTACGGCTTGTTACGAACTGATATGCTATGCACAGCAGAGGGGTTATATGCTGTAGTGAGGACGGCCCCCTGGGAGGGGTCAGCTTGCTTTCTTTCTATTTGCCTAGTCTACTCCTGGTAGGATGTGCATAAACTCCACTTGTCAATGAAGGGCTGCGTCTGTCATTGAACTCAGAGAAAAAGATTTTACGGTAAGTTTTAATAAAATCCCTTTTTTCCCCAAAAATTGCGTTTGAAAAATTGCTGTGCAAATACTTTCTGAAAAAAAATTGTAACACCCACTATTTTAATCTGTAGGGTCTCTGCTTTAAAAAATATATATAATGTTTGGGGGTTCAAAGTAATTTTCTAGCAAAAAAAAGTTTCTCCTATCGTTCACTGACAGACGCAGCTCATCATGACGTGTGGGGTTTATGCTTGACCCACTAGGAGTTAACTAGGCAGGGAAAAGAAACAGCTGGCCCCTCCCATGGGGGCCGTCCTCTCTTCCTACATAAACCCCCTCATAGCATAGCTCTTCAGTTTTTATGCCTAGTTTGCAAGGAGTTGACCTGGCTTCCCTTTAGGGGGAATTTGTGGTCCTGTTTGTCGGTCGGGGCATAGAGGGTCCAAGGGCTCTGTATTTTCCCCGACCTGGCCGGCCGATGCAAGCCAGTCTCGACGTATGGGGACCCGCCGCATCGTGCCCATTCCGTGCGGGTGGCCTGGGGTGACCCCCCCCCCTTGCGCCCAGCCCCGGATGCGGTTTGGGAAGGACGATTTTCTGGCCTGCAGCATACCCGCCCAAGGAGGGGCGGAAGTTCATTTTCTTTATCGTGAATGGCAGCATCCACAGCACTCTTCTTCACTGTCGAAACGGTTCGCTTCTCGCTATCCCTTTGAGGAAAGCTTTTTGAAAAAATGGGAATCACCTGTGGTGGACCCACCAATAGCACGCCTCCTTCTAAGGATCCCACTGATAGAAAAACAGAGGCACTTTTAAAGTCGCTGTTCCTGGTGGCAGGTTCCGCTGTGCGACCAGCCTTGGCGTCCGCCATGGCGGCACAATATCTATCCGAGTGTATGGAAGAGCTCCTGAAGGATCTGGAAGATGGATGCGCCGCAGAGGGCTGAGTTTTTGCTCCAAGGGTTCAAGTACCTTTGTGATGCGGCTGTTGATCTACTGCGATGTTCTCCAGAATAACTATTTTTGCCGTCATACTCAGACGGATACTTTGGTTGCGTTTTTGGTCCGGTGACCACGCTTCCAAAAAAGGTCTTACTGACCTCCCTTTTCAGGGTGGACGTCTATTTGGTGCACGTTTGGATGAGATTATTAAGGACTTCACGGGAGGTAAGAGTACCTTCCTTCCAGAGCCCCGCAGGCGTGAGTTTCGCCGTACACAGGGGCCCCTCCTTCGGGTCAGAAGAAGTTTTTTCACGCCCTGGGCGCAACAGGTAAAGGGACCCGCCCCGGTAAGGTCGCTGCAGGGGCCGGAAGACGGCAGTGGCAGCTCAAGACCGAAAAGGCGGAGGACAAGTCCTCAACCTGATGGGTTGCCCCCACCGGAGTTTCGGGTGGGGGGACGTCTTCTGGGGTTCGCAGGCTAGTGGTTGGCTCACATTTCCGACCGCTGGGTCCGGGAAGTGGTGTCTGCCGGGTACAGGATAGAGTTCAGTTCTCTACCCCCAGACAGGTTCTTCCCATCGAATTTAGGGCTCCCGCAGGAATGCCTTGAGGCTCTTTTTGGGGCTGTACAAGCACTCTCAGACCAAGGGGTGATCGTGCCAGTGCCTCCAGAAGAGAAGTTTCGAGGGTTCTACTCGGATCTATTCGTGGTTCCCAAAACAAAGGGGAGGGGGGTTCGGCCCGTACTGGACCTGAAGGCCCTGAACCGGTATGTCAGGTCACGGAAATTGCGGATGGAATCTATCCGCTCGGTCGTGGCCGCCCTTCATCAGGGGGAATTTCTGGCGTCTCTGGACATCAGGGATGCGTACCTCCATTTACCCATTCATCCACAATATCAGCGCTAACTACGCTTTGCGGTGGGAGACCTCCATTTTCAATTTGTGGCACTCCCCTTCGGCCTGGCCTCAGCACCTCCAGTTTTCACAAAACTGCTAGCCTGGTGTTGGCGTTGCTACGACAGAGGCGCATTGCGGTAGTAGCCTACCTAGACGACCTGCTCTTGCGAATGGAGTCCGCCTCGGCTCTGGAGGAGAATGTGGGAATCACAATGACCTCACTGCAGGACTTCGGCTGGTTGATCAACCTGCAGAAGTCGTCGGTCTCTCCATCCCGTTGCCTGGAGTAGCTGGGTCTAATTCTGGACACAGAGCAGGCGAAGGTGTTCCTCCCGCCGGCCAAGTTGCTGTCTCTGCAGACGGCAGTGCGCACCCTCTTGTTGCACCGTCGGTCCTCATTATGGTTCTGTACGCGGGTGCTGGGGCTCATGGTCTCGTCGTTCGAGGCGATACCATTCGCCCAGAGTCACACTCGTCTCCTTCAGTGAGCAATTCTGGCTCGGTGGGACAGGTCCCCTCCGTCATTGGACCTTCTGATCCGTCTGAGCTCCCAGATAAGGGCATCTCTGACCTGGTGGCTTCGGGACTCAGCGTTGAATAAAGGGAAGTAGTTCCTGCCCCTTCAGTGGGTGATCATCACCACAGATGCCAGTCTTTCAGGCTGGGGAGGGATCCTGGGGCAGCTGTCTGCCTAGGGCCGTTGGTCGGCACAGGAAGCTCGCCTCCCCATCAACGTTCTGGAGCTGAGAGCAATCAGATTGTGCCTTTTTCACTGGACAGTGAGATTGCAGGGTCGTCCGATTCAAATTCAATCGGACAATGCCACAGCAGTGGCGTATGTGAACCATCAGGGCGGCACAAAGAGTCCAGCAGCTGCGGTGGAGGCAGCTCTGATACTACGTCGGGCGGAACGTCACGTTCTGGCGATCTCAGCCATTTACATTCCGGGTGTGGAGAACTGGCAGGCGGACTTTCTCAGTCGCCAGACGCTGGACCAGGGAGAGTGGTCTCTCCACCCGGAGGTGTTCAACCAAATTTGCCGCATATGGGGGACGCCGGACGTGGATCTCATGGCGTCCTGGTTCAATCACAAGGTGGAAACCTTTGTGTCCAAAACGAAGGAACGTGGCAGTGGCCACAGACGCTCTGGTGGCCCCCTGGGGCCTTTATCGTCTTCTGTACGCCTTCCCTCCAATAAAACTGCTTCCGCAATTGATACGCAGGACAATGGCGGAGGGGATACCATTATTCCTGGTGGCTCCAGATTGGCCTTGGCGCACTTGGTACGTGGTGCAAATGGTGGCAGATGCCCCTTGGCGGCTCACGCTGCGAGACGATCTTCTGTCTCAGGGACCCATCTTGCACCCTGCTTTACCCTCGCTGGCTTTGATGGCTTGGCTATTGATTCCCAGGTGCTAAGAGACAGGGGAGTCGCCGACTCCGTGATTCCTACTTTGTTAAAAGCTCGCAAGTGTACTTCCCGCAAGATTTATCACCACACCTGGAAGGCTTATATAGCTTGGTGCGAGGCGGAGGGCCATAACCCTCGCTCTTATGTCGTGTCCAGGATCCTGACTTTTCTACAACAGGGCTTGAACAAAAAACTGGCTTTGAGTACTCTCAAGGGCCAGATATCGGCTCTGGTGATTCTCTTTCAGAGACCTTTTGGCTTCGCACTCGTTGATTCGTACCTTTGTACAAGGTGTGCGACACGTGGCGCCTCGGGTGAGGGCTCCGATGGATCTGAATTTGGTGCTTTCTGTTCTTCAGAAACCGCCTTATGAGAATATCAGGGAGATTTCCTTACAACTGCTGTCGCAGAAGGTGGCCTTTTTAGTTGCCATCACTTCCG
>BLSH010342424.1:1570285-1580413 GCA_018402905.1 Glandirana rugosa
GAGACCCAGACGGAGAACACGAAAATCATATTTCCCACACAAAAACAGTTTGGGTTAACGACAAGGGAATAAATAAAATAAGCCACTTTTCGATATCATGGTAAACCCCCTTCCTAGAACATGAGTCTACCTAAAACCTATGATCAAAGTCCACCCAAAGGACCTCCTTCTGATATAACCGGCTCATACTAGAATTAAGGACCCGTTAGACCACAGAGAAACTTCACTTTCCAAAATGTTTGTGCCTTTTTTTGTTCTACTGTACCATTGAATGTGTGTCTGAGTATGAAATTTCCTAGAGGTGGACAGCAATATACCCCTACTATTATTCAAGGGTTATATATTTGTAAATCATGAGCTCTCTGAACTTAACTATAATGTTAGGGGATTAAATAGCACTTCAAAGAGACACCAGATTGCCCAGGAATTAAGATCATACTCGGCCAATATAGTCTTCCTCCAGGAAACCCACCTGAAACTAGTATCCAAAATCCATCTGAGTACAAGATCCTTCCCCCAAATGGTACTATAGCTTTTCACCGAATAAAATAAATAAGGGAACAGCAATTGGGTTTGACAAAAACACACCCTTTATACTAAAAGCACAAGAGGCAGACCCAGAGGGTCATTACCTATTTATTAAGGGGTCATTATTAGGCATCAAATGTACTCTGGCAAGCATCTATTGCCCTAACATTCGGCCTGCCCAATTCTTGAGCATTTGGATCCCAGGGCACCATAGAGGGTTAGCTAAATATCTGGCATCAATTACAACTGAGACCCTGAGAGTGTGGGACAAACTGCACAAAAGTTCAAACTGGCAAAACAGCCCCCTGATGCCCCTTACAGGCACAAACTACTCCCCGGGGAAGGAGAACAAGCTGTACCTGAAAAGGACAGCTTCTAACTGTCTGAGATTGAGGGATGTTCTGAGTGGGAACTCCCTTGAATCGTTGGCAGAATTACAGAGTAGGTATGGTGTCTCCCCATGGGATGTCTGGAGATATAGACAGCTCCAGCACTTTGTGGGGAGTCTACCAAAACCCCTTCGCTCAACACAAGAAATTTCACCATGGGAAAGATTAGTGGAACAGGAGGGGATAAATAGGCGTGGGATATCATGCATATATGCATTACTGATATCGTCAGCTAACCCTGGACCATTGGACCTCCTGGAGAGTTGGGAGGTAGAGCTGGGCCAACCTGTACTGGAAGCATTGCAAAGTAATATTGTTGAGTATGTGCACTCTACCTCCTTGGATATAAGGATAAAAGAGATGAATTATAAATTGCTGACAAGGTGGTATTATGTGCCATCAAAGTTGTGCAGGATTGGCCCAGACTCCTTCCCTCTGTGTTGGCGGGCGAGGGGACACATGCACATATTTGGTGGCTATGCCCCATAATTCAACCCCATTGGAAGGAAGTGCTAAGCCTAATAAAAAGATCTGTAAGGTGGAAGTAGGGTTAGACCCCTGGCGATGCTTGTTTCATGCTTTGAACAAGTTAAGGAAGAAATGTAAAACAGCCCTGACCCCTTTCCTGCTAAATGCGGCAAAAGTTTTAACATACTGGAATGTAAGGCATACATCAACAATAAAGGAATGGTTACGAGACGTAGATAGAACCAGATTGATGGAGGAGCTAATTGGGTCACAGAATGAGGGGGGGTGGACCAGGTTTTGTAACCTCTGGAAGAGCTGGTCAGAGTTGAAGCAGACCTTGGTCTACAGAAATTGTATAGGCTCTGGGGAGAGTGAGTGAGATGTGGATGAGTACGTAACAATATAGATCACTTAAGTGGGAATGCTGTAGAAGACTTTCCCATCCCCCGCAGGTCCCCAGGGGGTGGAGGGAGGGGGAGGAAAGGGAAGGGGGGGGAATTCCTTTTTCCCCTTTTTTTCCTTTTTCCTTTTTTTTCCACTACACTTTTTACTAACAAATCTTTAAATTTTTTGGTGGACAGCTTGAGAAGGGGGTATAAACCTCTGAGGCTGCCACCCTTCACACAAATCAATGGGCCAATAACAGGTGGGAGAATCACACTAATGTTGGGGTGAGGGTTTTTTTTTTTTTTCGGTGTGGTTAGCTTGAGGGGGGGTATAAGCCCCGGAAACCGCCACCCTTACCACAATATAACAGGTTAATAATAGGGGGGGAAATCGCATTAGAAGCGGGGAGTCCCCCTCTCTCCTTCCTCTGTCTTCCGCCCTCCCGTCACCCCATGGGAATAAAAAATTTAAAAATAAGGGTACAAGGCCAAAGACCGAGATCTAGGAAATGGATAGATGTATGGTATGTTAATGTATCATTTATGTTACTTGTTCAGTAGAGGGATATGTTTTTGGGAAAATAAGGAAATGTGTGTGTTATAAAGAAAATACCACTATGATGTGACTAAGCAAGAGAATGCTATGCATTTTAAGCTGAAATTGATCTTTTGAGGAAGCCTACTGATGTGGTATAAAAAAAAAAAAAGTCCCATAGGGTTATGTAAGGTTCACCTGTGTCACATGATCTGTAATCTGTTGCAATACACCTGCTCTGTAAGGCTCCTGAGTCTGCAACGCCACTAAAATCCTAGTAGTACCGCTAGTATCTTTCCGTTCAACCTAGTCGGTTGATTCAAAAAAAAAAAAAAAAAAAGACCTGACAGCTCCTAACAATCCGATGTTAGTATATTGATCTCTCCTGCTGTTCTATGATGTTTGCCGCCCTCTCCCCCTGACAGAACCCTCCAGTCAGCGCTCTCAGCCATTGGCCGATTGGCTGTTGGCTTTCCAGAATTCACATCGAATAGAACCCGACTGGACTGACCGACTTCTGTTGGACCGGCTGCCATACACACTAAATGTCGGACGGTTTTTATTGTACCGGCCAATGTGACCCGACATTCGGCCCGTGTGTACTAGGCTTAAAGCTAAACTTTACCCATAACATGATAAAAAAAGAATTCCACATTAATAATTATGCAACCAAATTGTGTGCTGTAAATTGCCTTCAGCATTGCGCCTGTTTCTTCTTGCTGGAGGCTGCCATTTTCCTGAAGCCCAGAGCCCCTGAGCAGAAGTAAATTGTAAAGCAGAACTAAACCCATCCATTTAACGGTTTCAAAAAAGTTACATTCCTGGAATGCTGGGATTGCTAACTGTCACATTTGTGTCAAACTGTCAAGCCATCAAATGGCTGGTGTCATAACTGATCACATGTGCAGCACCATGGCAGTTGTAAATCAACAGAAGCAGCTTCCTTGGCTGTAAAAGATAGAAAAATGTATTTCCACTTTTTGGCCTCATACACACGGGCGTTTTGCACGCCGGCGTTTGTAGGCGTTTTTTGCAGCTCTCCATGTTATTCAATGGCCTTCTAAAAACGCCGGCGTTAGTGAGCAGTAGAGGGCGTCGGCGTTAGTGAGCTGTTTTTAGAACGCGGGACCATCGCGTTCTGTGGCTGTAGCGTTTTGGCGTTTTTTGACGCCGATCGGCAAAACGCTCACTAACGCTTGCTAACGCCGTACCGGCGTTAACAAGCGTTTTTTGACGCCGGCGTTTTTAGGTTGAAAAATAACAGAGGACTGATTTTTTTTTAAAAAACGCCTATTGACGCCGACGCTCACTAACGCTCGCTAACGCCGATGCAAAACGCCGCAAAAAACGCCGATTTTTTAAAAAACGTCGGACCTGGCGTTTTGCTTATTTATTATAAAACGCCCGTGTGTATGAGGCCTAAGGCTGTCAGCAGTTTGGCCTCTACAAACTCTGCAGTGTCTAAAAATTTAGAGCAACTGAGCATGTGCAGAGCTGGGTAAAACAGTGTATTACTGGATTTTAAACCGTTTTAAACACTTTTTTTTTTTAATGTTGTACATTAAAGTGATCTAGCAGGACTTCATTTTCTGACTAAAGTTCTACTTTAAGCAAGCAAAATTATGACTAAGCATTCACCATATAGCATTAATATGCTATGGGATTCTTCCCATTGGAAGCTCCAAGTAGTATTAAAAATCTGCCCCAAAACTGAAATATATTTTGTGTGAAGATGACTTTTAATGTTCAGTGTAAATTTGAATATACGCTACAAATATATACATTTTTCATATGAAATATTCCTGCATTTAAAATTATTGTAATCGATTGGTTTCAGGAAGAAGATTACTGCACTTATGCTTGCTTCAAGGGAAGGCCATACTCAGGTGGTTACACTTCTGATTGCTCATGGTGCTGATATAAATGCACAAGATGGAAATGGCTATACAGTAAGAATGTTTTCAATATTTTCCATGATTTGACACTTTCACATGGGTATAGATACAGTATCCTGTCATAAAGATATTTTCATATGTTTATAATATCATTACCAGTGTAGTAATGGAGGACTATTCTGGACAATATTTGATTAGTACAAGGTGATATTTGATAATACTTGATTAGTACAAAGTGATGTTACACACTTCACATGGAGGAGAAAGATACAAATGGCCTTTTTGTTTTGGTGTCATATATATGGACTTTTTACATTTCTTGCACAGATTAGATGAAAAGATTGTTTTTGAGTGTTTACAGCATATATCTAATTTGAATAGTCACATGTATGAGGGATTATACATGCACAAACAATATTTGGGAGCACATATCATTTGGGGATTATGCCTAATTAGTAAGTTATGTTGGAATTATTTGGGTTTTTAAGGAGCACTGCACATTTTATAATGTATTTGAACTTTGCTTTTGGGACTTAACATAGCTGTGAGCTTCTAAAGCAGTGCTGGGATTTTATTTTTTAGATTTATTTTTACTCTGATATACTGGAGAGAACAGTGGAAAAAGGGAATAGCACTCAGAATGATGTAAGAACTTTCTCACTTGTTGGCATCAATGAAACAGAGTGGATGATAAAGCTTAACCGCTTAAGGACCACCCCACGAACATATACTGTGGCAGGGCGGCCCTTGGACACAGTGGGAGCCAATCAGCCGATCCGGGGGACCTCTATGTCCGCCGATAACCTTACCTGGCGATCGTTCAAAACAAGACAGACCGCCGTTCTGCCAGAGGGGAAAATGGAGATCTTGTGTTAATGCTAAGCAGAAACGCAGATCTCGGTTTTCCTTTAGTCAAACCACATCCCCCACAGTTAGAAAGCACCTCCTATGGACACATTTAACCCTTTCATTGCCCTTGATGTTAACCTCTTTTCTGCCAGTGTCATTAGTAAAGTGACAGTGCATTTTTTTTAGCATTGATCACTGTATTGGTGTCACTGGGCTCCAAAAAGTGTCACTTAGTGTCAGATTTGTCCACCGCAATGTCGCAGTCCTGTTAAAAGCTGATCACTGCCATTACTAGTAAAACCTATAAAAAAAAAAAAAAAAAAAGTCCCTAAATCTATCTCATAGTTTGCTTTAACTTTTGCGCAAAAAAACAATCAATATACGCTTATTGGAATTTTTTTTTACCAGAAGCATGTATCAGAATACATATTGGCCTAAATTGATGAAGAAATTTGATTTTTTTTTTTTTATTGGATATATTTTATCGCAGAATGTAAAAAATATATATTTTTTTTTCAGTTGTCAGTCTTTTTAAGTTTATCACGCAAAAAATAAAAACCGCAGAGGTGATCAAATACCCCCAAAAGAAAGCTCTATTTGTAGGAGAAAAAAAAAGACCTCAATTTTACTTGCGTATAGTGTCGCACGACTGTGCATTTGTCAGTTAAAGTAACGCAGTGCCGTATTGCAAAAAATGGCCTGGTCAGGAAAGGGGTAAAACCTTCCAGAGCTGAAGTGGTTAAAGTGGAGCTAAACTCCCAAAAACACTTGGAGGGGGGGATTCAGTGATTTTGGCACAGCCAGAGTACATGGGCAATGCACACTGAGCTGTGCATGTGCAACTCTGTGTACATTCAATAGAAGACCTTGAGCAAGCAGGTGAGTGTGTATTACTGAAGCCTGTTTCTTATACAATAGAAAGCTGCCTGTTTACAGTATTTGTTTAGTTATGCTTTAAATATCCCCTATGCAACACTGATCAAGAAATTATTTCTGCCTACATGGAATGCTGGGAAGTTTATGAAAGTGTAGGACACTATGCGGTGAACTGCTGCAATATAATAAAGTGGTTGGCAACTGTGACAGCCACTTTAACCTACAGGTAAGCCTATAATAAGGCTTACCTGTAGGTGCCCTGCATATCTCCCAAACCTGCATGGTTCAGGAGATATGCAGTGTACTAGCTGTGCCAACGTCATTTCGGTGCATGCGCAGTGAAGATGGCGCCGTGATTGGCGGCTCCCTCATGCATGTGTGGGAGTGACGTCACGCGACTCCAGCCAGTCACAGAGCCGGAGATCGTGGCCCCGGAAGGAAGAGAGGCTGAAGATGGATGCTGCCTGCACAGGGGACAGCGCTGGACGTCACAGGCTTCGTTTGCAGGCAAGTGACACACAATGGGCTACTATGCCATGCATAGTAGCCCATTATGCTTCTACTTTGCAGGGGAATATAGAGGAAGTAAACCCCATCAGGGTTTACTTCCTCTTTAATACTGGATAGTTTCATGAAATGCATAAGTTATAAGATGGCGTTAACTTCACTTTTGTAAACTGGGCACAACCACAAAAACAAACTGCTTTTTGATGGAGTGATGGTATGCTGTTAAGAAAAGCATTACAGAGTGATGCAAATATACAAACAATAGGG
Organism: Glandirana rugosa; assembly: GCA_018402905.1. Classification (NCBI taxonomy): domain Eukaryota; kingdom Metazoa; phylum Chordata; class Amphibia; order Anura; family Ranidae; genus Glandirana; species Glandirana rugosa. The sequence continues at coordinate 1,576,986 of BLSH010342424.1, forward strand.
CAATCTAGACACCGTGATATTCAAGAAAGCAGCTGTGCCACTTTTCTTGTGGTATGACCCTTTAAAAAAAATCCTGCTCCAGATTCAGAAAAGCCCTGCTGCCAGTTTTGGTAGCTTTGCCAAAATGTGCAACAGATTCATGTAATTCTTAATAGTGCCACAATTACAAAATGAAGCTTTGGCTGCACCAAATTCAAACATAATTATCTCCAGTATGTGGAAAAGGAAACTGAAGGTAAAAAAAAACACTTTGTTTAAATCAGTATTTTTTTTTACTAGAAAATTACTTAGAACCCATAAACATACTTTTTTTTTTTTTTTTTTAGAAGAGACCCTAGGGAATAAAATGGTGATTGCTGCAATTTATGTCGCATGGTATTTGGACAGCGTTTTTGCAAACACAATTTTTTTGGAAAAAATACGCTTTAACCACTTCCCGCCCAGCATATAGTAAAATGATGTCCGGGCGGGTGTTCTGTTATCCTGACTGGACGTCACATGACGCCCGCGATCGGTAGTGCCGTGGGTCAGTCTGACCCACCGCATTACCGATTGAGGTAAAAACCTATTGTTCTAAAGTCTGGTTCATTCTCTCAGTTTGACCATTGGTCTGGGGATGATAGGTGGAGGAGTAAGATAACTCTCCACAAAGAAAATTCCAATGGGGCAGTCATACAATCTGTGGGGTGGTAATCTGGGAGAGAGCGTCCGGTTTTACATTTATTGACCCCGGCCTGTATGTTAGGTGGAACTGGAACCTTGAAATGAAGAGCGCCCAGCGGCCCTGCCGGGGTTTCAATCTCTTAGCTGTCCTCGTATTTCAGGTTTTTATGGTCGGTATATATAAGAATTTGGTGCATGGCCCCCTCGAGCAAGTACTGCCATTCTTCCAGGGCTGACTTGATGGCCAGCAGTTCTCTATCTCCCACATCGTAACTCTTCTCCGGTGCGGACAACTTGCAGGAGAAAAATTCTATTGGATGGAGAAGAGCTTTTGGAGCCTTGTCTCTGGGAGAAAACAGCCCCCATAGCAGTTTCTGAAGCATCCACCTCTAGGACATAGGGCAAAGCGGGGTTAGGATGCCTCAGAATGGGTGCTGAATTAAATAGCTTCTTCAAGGTCTGGAAAACTGCTTTGGCTTTGGTGGACCAGTGAAATCGGAAGTTGTGTTTCGTCAGCTGTGTGATCGGGGTGATGATGGCAGAGAATCCTTTAATGAGTTTCCTATAGAAATTGGCGAAGCCCACAAATCATTGGACCCCTTTCTTGTCGGATGGTGCTGGCTAGTCCAAGATAGTGGAGACCTTTTGGGGGCCAGTCCAAGATAGTGGACACCTTTTGGGGATCCATGTTGATGGCCGTAACTGAAATGACTAGCCTGAGGAATTGGATGCTGTGCTACTCAAAGGCACATTTCTCTGCCTTGGCGTATAGCCCGTGTTGCCAAAGGCGGCTCAAAACTTGGGTAACATGTCTGCGGTGCTCCTCAACGGAGGAGGAGAAGATCAGGATATCATCCAGGTAGATTATTACAAATAGGTCTAAATAGTCTCCCGAAACACATTCGCGAAGTGCTGGAAGGTTACAGGGGCGTTACACAACCCAAAGGGCATGACCAAATACTCATAGTTCCCAAAACGAGTGCAGAAATCGGTCTTCCATTCATCGCCCTCCCTGATACGGACAAGGTTGTATGCTCCATGCAGATCAAGTTTAGTTAATTATGATGGCGAAACCTAATCTTTGAAATAGTTCTGGAACCAAGGGCAGAGGATAACGTTTTTAACCGTGATTTGGTTGAGTTCCCGGTAATCAATGCAAGGCCGTAGGGACTGGTCCTTTTTCTCGACAAAGAAAATTCCAGCCCCTGCGGGAGACTGTGGGGGGGTCTGATGAAACCTTTCTCCAGATTGTCGTCCAGATAGGGCTTGAGGGCGGCCAGCTCTGGTTCAGACGGGGTAGATCCTCGCAAAAGGCACTTCCGCCCCCGGTAAGGGCTCAGTGGGGCAATCATATAATCTGTGGAGTGGTAATCCCGGAGAGAGCGCGTCCAGTTCTACATTTTTGACCCCACCCTGTATGTTAGGTGGAACTGGAACCTTGAAAAGAAGAGCGCCCAGCGGGCCTGCCGGGGTTTCAATCTCTTAGCTGTCAAGTATTTCAGGTTTTATGGTTGGTATATATAATAATGGGGTGCGTGGCCCCCTTGAGCAAGTACCGCCATTCTTCCAGGGCTGACTTTATGGCCAGGAGTTGTCTATCTCCCACATCGTAATTCTTCTCCGGTGCGGACAACGTGCGGGAGAAAAATGCTATTGGGTGGAGCAGAGCTTTGGAGCCTCGTCTCTGGGAGAAAATAGGCCCAACAGCAGTTTCTGAAGTGTCCACCTCTAGGACATAGGGCAAAGCTGGGCTAGGATGCCTCAGAATGGGTGCTGAAGTAAATAGCTTCTTCAAGGTCTGGAAAGTTGCTTTGGCTTCGGTGGACCAGTGAAATTGGGAGTTCTGTTTCGTCAGCTTTGTGATCGGGGTGATGATGGCAGAGAATCCTTTAACCACTTGCCAACCGGGCCACTTTTTTACATTTGGTGGTCACAAGCTAAAAACATTTTTTTTGCTAGAAAATTACTTAGAACCCCCCAAACATATCATATATATATATATATATATATATATATATATATATATATATATATATATATATTTTTTTTTTTTTTTTCAAACACCCTAGAAAATGAAATGGCGATTGTTGCAATACTTTTTGTCACACGGTATTTGTGCAGCGGTCTTTCAAGCGCAATTTTTTTTTTTTTTTTTAAACAATTTTACTTTTTTGAGTTAAAAAATAAGACAACAGTAAAGTTAGCCCGAATTTTTTGTATATTGTTAAAGAGGATGTTACGCCGAGTAAATAGATTACCATACATGACACGGTTGAAAATTGCGCGCACTAGCGGATTGAAATGAAAAAAATTCCATAGGCGACCCTTTAAAATTTTTTAACGGTTACCAGGTTAGAGTTACAGAGGAGGTCTTTTGCTAGCATTATTGCTCACACTCTGGCGATCGCGGCGATACCTCACATGTGTGGTTTGAACACAGTTATCATATGCGGGCGCGACTTACGTATGTGTTTTCGCAAGCTCGCGGGGACGGTGGCAATTTAAATCTTTTTTTTATTTTTTTTATTTTATTTATTTTTAGCACACTGTTCCTTTTAAAAAAAAATAAAAATCTGATCACTTTTATTGCTATCACAAGGAATGTAAACATCCCTTGTGATAGTAATATATGGTGACAGGTACTCTTTTTGGAGGACCCCCCATCCCTCCTTTGCACTTCACAGTATTCAGATCGCCAAAAACGGCGATTCTGAATACTGTCATTTTTTTAAAATTGGCGCCGTTAGCCGCCGAGTAAACCGGAA